>KZ537959.1:126631-233881 GCA_000934665.2 Catajapyx aquilonaris
GGGGGGAGTGGGAGAGCAGGTTTGGAGGGGCGGGTAGGGAGGTTGCCCCTTTTGGCTTTGCTGGTTGGTAAAACTCGCAACCTCAGGGAAAGATTTGTGAGGTTAATCTGCAGTCGAGCCATTTTCGCAAGTTGTATAGCCAACGTGTCCAGGCAGTAAATCACGGGTCTGGCGAAAAGTTTGAACCGAAACGGAAAAACAGCTTGGAAAATGTGCCCCCGGCAGGCAGCAGGAGAGAAGAGGAAAAGGAAGCGCTTCTCTGCCTGCGTATAGGCAAAGGGTCGTGCAGCAGAGAGGGTGGCAGACATTGTGATATTTATTCGCGGCCAGCTTTTTATGTGCAGTGTAAATGCGGTACAGGATACCCCGGGGCAGGCGCCCTGATGCCGCGTGGCCTTTACCCACAGCGAGTAGTGGGTGGGAGAGACAGGCGAAAGCGGAAGAAGAAATAATTATTATGGCTGGCGCGCTGACGAGGAAGAGATAGGGTAGGTCACGATCCGTCGAGATGTCTCCTACTTATCTGGCGGAAACTACTGGGAAGGAGCCTCCGGGTACGTGACAACGAGACGCTCAGACAATGCATCCGCCCGTATGTGTGTGCAGAGGGCCCAAGAACCTGGGAAATGGAGCTGGGATTGACGGACAGACTGGCAGGCAGGCTTCATAATTTCGGTCCTGTCAACAACTCCTGATGAAAGTCGGCCGACCAGTCGATCCCGTTTGACTACGGATCGCGTGTGGCAGAAGCCGAGAGCTATGTATGGATTCTGGCTCTACATGCAGGGTGTTGTTGAATATGCGACCGAAAAATCGTAGCATGTGTGGTTACATTTCTGGCGTTACTCGGCATTAGGATATTTTTCTTGTTTCCTGTTAGAAGACCATGTCGGAAGGTATTTTAATGGGTAGAATTCCTTTAACCAGGTTCATAATGTGTGGTCGGAGGTTGCGGACAGGCCTTGACGCAGCACGAGGACATCCCGTACGTGTCGAGGTGTGCCGTGGTATAGGGTCGCGTAGTTTTTTTTTAAAGCCAACGCTATGCATGTAGGTTTAGCGGGTGGAGTGGAGTCTGCAGCAGGCGGTAGTAAAAGTGCTTCGGCCGTAGTAATGTCTGCAGGGCAAAGTTTCAATTTTCCGGGGCGCTTCCCTTTAGGTTGCAGATGGTGGCGCTGACATTCCACTGGTGTACGTTTCAATTAAATTGTTTGTTGAAGTGCTGTAATAGAGCGCGCCACACTGCAAATAGACGCGCCTCCTCCATTGATCCGATAGTCCTTTATTCCCCTGCGGATTGCAGCATCCTGCCCACCCCGGATACACCGCTCCCTCTCCTGCCATCCTCTAGCAGGCAGCCAGGAAAGTTAGCCAGCAGAGAGCAAACACAAGATCATCGATGGACATTTCGGGCAACTAGAGTTGGCGGAGTTGTGCAATAAAAAAGTTTGCATGAAAATTAGTCGACGCTGTTATGGCACATGAAACGTTCAGTAAAAATGCAGCATCTGTTTTGCTTACGCACTCCATGTATAGAGGGGGCGGGGGCATCACCTATAGTACAGTCAGGGATATTTTTGGTGTCTCTGGATCTACTAGAAATGCACGTGTCTTGGTTAGTTGTTGTTGCAACCAGGTTGGGTTGGAAGTACTTCATCGGAAATGGAAGTGGGGTTTGTGTTTGCCCGCCAGTTGTGTGGACATGCTAATATAGGCACCGGTAGCAGCAGCAGGCGGTGGTAGGTAATGGGAAAGCCAAATGGTTGGGATGACCTGGGCCGCAAAAAAAACAAGGTTTTTGGGCGACGATTGGGTGCTGCCATTTGCGCCTATTTTAGGGCGCCACCAATAGAAAAGCAAGTGATTTAATGGGCCATCAGAGCAGGTCCCAATCGGCCGCCCCTCCACTCCCACAGGACCCTTTATTTCATTTTATTTTGCACTAATTCCAGGCTGGTGAACTGGGAGCGAAGCAGGCCCTCCCTGCTCTCCCACCCGTCCCTCCTGCTCCTTCCCCCTCTTCCTGGTGGTGCTGCGGCGTTGCAGCAAATCCCGACTCCCGAAAGAGTCCCGAATGCGGCTCACGTTGTCTTTTTGCTCTCTCGCTTCCACCTGAGCTAATTTATGGGCCATAAAGAGGCGCTTTGATGACCACTAGGAATTCTGTTTGCAGTGGTGGATGCGGCTTTTCTTTAACGGCCTCTCCTCTACGCTACCTCCTCCGCCTCTTGCACCCCTCTCACCAGGCACGCCGCCTTGTTTATGCAGATATTATAGACCCACGCAGCAGCTAGACACCCCCTTTTACTTGCGGATGGATCCGGTGGTCCCTCCGTGCACGCAGCTCGCGAATCAGGAATGAAAAGCTTCCCTGCTGTTGTCATTTGCATTTTAAGCATTCTAATTCTGCCGCTAGAGAGTACCTTTCAAACGAAGGTGACGCCTTATTTAGCAATATTTCCTGAGAAAGAGGGCTGCTCTCGCTGAGGCTGTTCTGCCGGAATTTTAGTGCACTGAGTATTTTCGTATTTACGAAATTGCGGGGGAAGGAAGGCAACAGGGCACAAGTTGTAGGGATGCAGTTTGGCCAACAGTGGTATACAAAACGTGGTAAATTAGTTTAAAAATGTGATATGATGCATTATTATTATTATTATTATTATTATTATTATTATTATTATTATTATTATTATTATTATTATTATTATTATTATTTTTATTACACAATTCGTAAAGCAATTAAAAATTTTGCCTCCGTTCATTCAAGCGCCATACTTAGCAAATTAGCGCTTGCATTGCGAAATCGCACCACAGGCAGAGTGCATTAAAACCCGCCGGTGAGAATATTGCGATGCTCAGGTGGGAGTACACTGCCAGAAGCGCAATTTATTTAATTTTTTTGTGTGTAATGGTCCCGAAATGTGATTATGCTGTTTGCACTAACGGGAAGTTTTCCTCAGGTCATGGAAACTAATTGCATTGCGACGATTTATTTCCGGCCCTAAAACAGTGTGGCTGAATTTCTGCACAATATTTGAACCAGCCATTGGAGAACTTTTTCATCGTGAAAAAGACGCTGACTTTTAAATTGTGCATGCAATATTAGTGCTACTATTATTACGACACTCTTGACGTGGGTTTATTGCAGTAATGGAAACTCCATCGGAAGACGACTAGAAGTAGAACGTAGAACATTCACTTGGACAGATGGAGTTTTCGCAATTTCTAAACTCCGCAGTACTGTAATTTTCAAACAAACTTTTAATTGAAAGAGTAATGTTTATCAACTTTTAATATACGTTGTGCTGAATGGGAAAGTACTGGTTTATGCGGTGCTGGTGGGTGTGTTAACAACACAGTACACATTGTGTCGAATAAGCAAATAGGTTCAGATTGAAAGATGCATATATTTATGAGCAAATACTGTACATAGCTGCAGTATTTATATCCAAGTTAAATGCGACACACATTAATAATTGTATAACGTCATCATTCATACGTTAACATGTGAGTTTTATGCCCGTTACTGAGGAGTGCTTATTTCTTAGTATTTCAGTCCCTTTTTTTCACTGACTGGGATTTTATGTTAGGAATTTGTGTATGTGCCAAGTAATTTTCATAAAACATTCTGTATTCTAAAAAAATCTTTGCCTGATTGACGTCACCACTGTGAGCCCACGATTCCATTTCAAGATGGCATTCAAGGAACTGGTCACTTTTCGGAGTAAGAACCACTTGTGCAAGTGGGATCCTCCGGTTTAGCTGAGTCGGTCTTGGCGGTATCCTGTGAGATGAAAAAACCGGCTAGAAGCATCTCACTATATACCAGTGACGCATTGAGGGTCTTGAGGCCGACTGCATAGTGTCGGCAGGTAGGCAGAGGCGTTGGTGCGAATTGGGATGGGCCCATATAGGGTAATGGGCGAAAGTGGCTTGAAATGGCGGGCTCTGCGGAAGGAAGGAAAGGGGAGGCAGGAAGGAAGGAAGAAAGAGGCAATCGGAGGGAGAGAGGGAGAGAGAGAGCGGCCAAAAGAGGCTGGTTGCTGTATAAGGCCCGAGCCTGTTTGCCTCTATTAAGAGCTATTAGAATCCCGGAGGAAGAGAAGAGGCCCAATCCCCTTTGAGGAGCAGGAAATTGGCTCAATCAGGCGGCGGGAGAAGCATCCCTCGGGACGCCGCCGCCAGGAAGAGGCATCAAGGGAAGGAAAAAAGAGAAGTTGGCCCTACACACACTGTGACGAAGAAGAAAGGAAAGAGGAAGGTGCGCGCGCTAATGAAGAGGCAACCTTCGCAATGGGCGGCTTCTTCAGCCGCCAGTGCTATCCAATTATCCTCCAGGGGATTGTTCAGCCGAAACAAGTGCCTGGTCGTGCACCGTGAACACTCCTCACAAACTCTCCCTTCCTGACCCGCCAGAATAGGTGCGGCTTGGCCAGAAGCAGCAGCAGCCGCCGCCGGATGGATGCCTGCCTCTTTCTTGTTGGCCACGGAGAATTTAGGGCCGACGGAGAGGGGCTGTGAACTCTGGCCAAACAACCGACTATTGTCACACAGCTGCAAAGAGAGAGCCCGGATCCTTTCTCTCCAGCTCGGCTCCCTCCTCCTCCTTCTGCCTCCCTCCTCAATCCGTTTGCCTTGCTCCCAGCTGGGGATCATGCTTAGAAAACTTTGTCCGACAATCAGGGTGGGCAAACAACTGCAATAGGAAAACTTCTCCGTGGAGAATATATTACGGAGAGAATGGTAAACAAGAACAATGTAGTCTTTCAAACTAGTGTCTTCAGAGTACTCACTCATTGTGCGAGTAGCTGCAGGTTTAGGAGGAAACGGGAACAGTTTGTTCGTTTGTGATGAAGGGCTGTTTTTTTTTTCTTTCTGTCGTCCAACAAACTGAAGAATGAGGTGCAGTTCAGTAATGATATCGAGTTGAAGAATACAGTTGAGTTTATATAGAATGAAGTAGGTTTTCGTAACTGACATCTTTCAGATTTATAAAAGAACTATAAAAACATGACTGAATGTTTTCACAGATTCAAATTAGTGCCAATTAGGCGTGATGTCTCATCATCATGGTGATTACAACAGCTGTCGGCATCAAATGATTTGGAACTCAGACCCAGTTGTATGAACAAAAATTAGGAATATTGCTAACTCCCAAAGTAATTCATCACGCATAATGGAGATTTTGTCTTAAATCTCCGGCCGTCTAGGTGGAATTCTATATTGCAGTTCCAGTGCACAAAAAGGTGGCTCATCCTGGCGACTAGCTAACCTATGAGCCTCTCTTGTTCATCAGGATGCGTGCTTTACAGGGGCAACGTAGGCATACATGGAGTGTTAGTCTCGACTCTATAGAGAGTATAAGTAAGAGAGTCTTAGAGGTTTTAGTCTTAATCCTTAATTTTAAAAGGATCGGTCAATCTGCGCGGGCTGCTCCGGGATGAAAAACTGATTGGAAGATCCTTACGACTAAGCCTAAAACTAGTGCCAAAATCGCCCGTGTGTTGACCCCTCTGTGTTGCCCTACTTCAGGGAGGAATTACCGCAGTTGACGTCTTTCGTGATTTTTCCCTTTGCTGTGTTGACTTTGTCAAAACAAAGCACGCGAGCAGTGTGACATTTTGAAGAATCGAGATAATCGTGTTTGAATCAAGTAGTCGCCGTAGTTAATAAATCGTGCTACAATATGAAAGAAGTTTATGTGCCATGGAAGCATGACTCTGGCTAACAAAGTTCTTTCTGAAGTGTTTCCAGTCTGTCTTATAAGACATATTGTTATAGTTTTTGATGGAACGTGCCCGATAATCTTATTTGGAGTTCGGACTTCTTTTTCCGCGACGTTAATGCTCTTGGCAAATTGAAAGTAAAATGCTGAAGGACGTGCAAATCGGATCGACGGCGATAAGCCGAAGACTGTCATACAATGGGGACTTCTGAAACGTAGTCACGCAAGTTTTTGGGCGTGATAATCTGGATGAAAAACTGAAGTTCTGAGAGAAAAAATATACTCGTACTGAGATGTTTAATTTTTTTTTTTCTATACTAATACTTGAGTAAGCATAAAAATTGATACAATTCGGTGCCAAATAAAATTTTGGGTCCCTCACCAGAAAAGTCAGGCACATAATGGTAGCAGGTTCGTTTTAAAAAATTTGAGTTAAAACGCTGATGGCGTAATGTGGTTTTCATACGACGGACTTGCTAAATGATACAAGAACACGAAATGGTACTTGGGGAAGTTAATGGTGGCCTTCTACAAAGTCTCACTGAAAGTAACTGCAAAATTGCCACTTTCGTTGAAAGGGACTAATGGACATTCTGAAGTACCGGTTTTTAGTCTGGAGGTCCACATTAGGCCCATTGCATCGCAGCGTTTTGGAACAATTTTGAAGAGAGAATTGTGGATTTTGTGGAGATGAACTGCTGGCATTATAGTCAAAGCTATGTAGGGAAGGAAGGCTTTAAACTTGTTGTGCTGGCTCAGGTTTCCGCTTAATTTTTCGCACAGAGAGTTTAGTGCAGCCAGTGGAGTTCCCTGGTGACAGACGAAAGGTAATTATTACTCTACAATTGGACGAGAACTTCATAATTGCTGACTCAAACAAACCACATTTACCTGACCTGGCTGCGAGAAAGTATGAAAATTTGAAATCAGGGGGTAAAAAATTCAGTTTGATAAGTAGAAGTGTTACGGAATAACTATTAAATGACGAAGTATGAATATGAATGGGACCTGCGCTGTACCAGCGGCCTAGTTATATGTACTGTATCAGGAGCGCTGCTAGTTGAGGCTCAACTCACGTGCGCTTCATTTCGCCTGCAGCCTGCCTGCCTGCCAAGGAATTGAGTCTGGTGCATTGCTATAGCAGTGGAGAGAGCCCTTCCTCCAGTAGCCGCGAGAATTTGACGAACGTTTCTGGTGATTGCTACAGGTTTTCTCTCACCTGAGGGGAATTTTTATTCCTGCCTTGATGCAATTATCTCCGGCCGGGCTGACCCACCACAAATTTTCATGCTGCCTGCATACTCGCCGCCTCTTTTGCTTGCTAATTGCCTGTGGCTGCTTCTGCAGGAGATGATGTTACACTCTGTGAAAAAAGAGAGAGTATTGTCCTTTCATGTGGTGTGTGTGTGAGGGACGAGTCATTTTTCGTTATTTTTAACTCGTGCAGGCAGCGTGAAATTCACCGTTGGCTAAAATTCTAAAGAGCGATATATGGCCGCTCCCTACCGAGCTGACTGTTTCAAAAAGCGGAATGGGGGAGTTTTGAAATTTTGTTAGTTTATGACGTCGGCTCTCCGCCAGATGCAGTGTAAGTGCCGTAGACCCATGATGAAGGAATAACATGGTAAGAGCTGCAAGCTCACAAAGTATAATAATGGAAGCCAAG
The DNA here is from genome assembly GCA_000934665.2 of Catajapyx aquilonaris. Taxonomy (NCBI): domain Eukaryota; kingdom Metazoa; phylum Arthropoda; class Diplura; order Dicellurata; family Japygidae; genus Catajapyx; species Catajapyx aquilonaris. The sequence goes on from KZ537959.1 coordinate 134,023, forward strand.
TACGATAAGAAGGTCTTGTGGAGGGGTGGAAAGCCTTTGATGTGGCTCATTTCCATGTCGGATGCGTCCCATCTGGCGTTGCAGGAAAACAATTTTGTTGTTGACTGCAATTCCGTATCTGAGCACTGCCATGGTTTCCGCTCACATGCATGCATAAGTCTGGGGGGATCCGTTTGAAAAATTCTTTCTAGATGAGGATTTGTACAGATAGGGTTGGGAGCTAGCGTGTGTGTTGTCAGGCCCGGGCGGGAAGGAACTTATCAGCGGACCGTAATTGCCCACGTGATCCTTAGTAATTGCAACGAGTCCTATGGGCGGAACCAGCTTGTTCTATCGGGGGGAAGGAGGAGGGGGTGGAGTGGGAGGGGCTCTGGCAAGACAAAGTTCATCTGGCGACAGTCGCATTTTTATGGGCCCATAACTCTTGCGCGCCGGCAGATTCCTATGAAAAGTAGCAAGCCCCAGATCCGCCTCTATTACTTGCGTCAACTGCCTGGGCTTTATGACGGCCCTAGACGATATGAACTAGGCTGCCGGATGGCTGCCTCCCTGCCTGCCTGCTTGCCTCCCTGTCACTGCAGTTGCAGCTCCTGCTGCACATGCATCCCCTTTTCTCATGCACCTTATGTATTGTCCTTCAGTGTGGGGGGCCGCGGCAACCTCTCTCCACAGCTTGGAGTGTGCACTATACGTGATGGTAGCATCTGCGCTTTTGTGTAACAATTACCGCTCCTTAAAAGAGCTCGGCGATGTTAATGGGCGGCAGAGTCGTGCAGACTCTGCCGCCCCCTTGAAAACGAATAGAACAGTTTCAGTAAGGGGAAATTGTTCTCATACCGTACATTACAGATATCTCGCACGTAGGAGCTTGTTGCACACGGCTTGCTGCGTACCCACCGTAACATGGCTGGTACAAAGAGACAGCTAACAATGGTTGGCCCCAGCAATAATAAAGCAGGGCTTGGAGAGAGTGGGGCCAGACTACATTGTAGAGTTAGGTGTGAGGCGACAGCTGCAGCAGAGAAGGAAGCTAAGCTGAGCCAGCGAGGTTCCTCGTGACCAAGTACTCGCTCTGGCCTGCCTGCCTGCCTGGCTGCCATTCATTAGTGTCGAGGAGAAGTTGGCCGCGGCTTCCGCCGCCCCAAAAGCCCCAAAGACACTTGGACTAACGGGTGGAGGTAATGGATTTATTGGGCTTTATCGTCCCCGAGCCACTTGTCTCCCCAAAGAACCAAGGCGGAAGGGATGAGGACAGCATGCAGACCGCTGATTGCTGCTCTCCCAGCGAGCGAAGGAACAGAGACGGATCCATCACCAGGGTATCCCGGCATGCGGCACCGTCCTGAGTGAGTGAGTGACTGAGTGAGTGAGAAAGGTGATGTCCCGTCTGCCAGCAGCTTTCATACACGTACCGTGTGTGCTGATTGGAGAAGGTCCCAAGGCTGTGCTGCTGCTGCGCCAACAATTTGGATTGACTCCGGCCGTTAGGAGTTTACGGGCACACACTGGCCTTATTGGCATCTGGCAGTATTCCCCCCACTCTTCCGCTGGTGCGTCTCTTTACGATGATGGCAAGAGCCAGCAAGAGAAATAAGTTGCAGCAGCAGCTCCTCGGGAATAAGTGGCAGGCGCTTTATGCTGCAGCGTCGGGGAATAAAACCCGCGCGACATGTTGCACGTCGATATACCTTCATTAAAGAAGCCTGCCGACATCTTTCCTTCATTACGCCCAGCAACAGCCCACTTTATACCCCTCTCCGGGGCCCATAAGAGTAATGGAGAAGGGATGTATGTCAGACCCTGTCCAAAACCTTACTTGCTCACACCGTCAAGAGGATGCGACGATCTTTGTCGATCAATGGAGGTCGGTGGCAGACAAGCCTGCAGCTTGAATAGGTGGATAAGTAGGGCAGCAGCAGCATCCTCCCCGTCGTCCGTGGAAAGCGAGCCACCACCGCATGGGAAGCTAGGCGGCTGTTAATGCGCCTGTTCCGGGCTGGCAGCAGGGAGGAAGGTGGAGCAGGAGGACCAAGTTTTAATCGGCCCCTCTAGTGCTGGCTCTGATGAAAAGATAGGCGCAAGTTGGGCTGCAGAGTCTTCCTTCTTGGCCCAGCCTAATGGCCGACGCCTGCCTGGCTTTTAACGACTCCGGTTTCCCCAAGGCGACCCTCCTCCATAACGCCCGCCTTCATACCCCGCCCTTAAAAATTCATCTCTTCATTACTCCTGCACCAATCGCGCCGGACCACTCTAGCAAGCCACGCTTACCCAACTTGACCAACTCTCTTGCTAACTTCTTTTTCACCTCCACGCCGCGCCGGGATGCTGCTGGGGATATATTACAGGGCTTCGGAGCTATTTGCGGAGCTCCCCTATTCCGATGATGTTGAGGATTAGGTGCAGAGCTGCAGGTAGATCAATTATGCGCACGACAAGGATTGGGCCGTGTTTAATTAGCAGGTCGTTTTATATTGGGGAAAAAATGATGTTGGAAGAGCTGCGGTTGAAATCGAATAGCTGCTGTTTAAAAATGCGCCACGTATTCATTGCGTGTGATTCGCCTAACAAATTGCAAAGAGCCTGTCGGCAAATATTGGTAGTGCATAAATATAGTCAATGCAGCGAACAGTACCAACGGGTATTATTTTTGTTCTCGCTTGTTTAGAGTGGGAGGATAATCATAGTGAATTGACTTTTTTTGTCGCTGCATTGAATTACCGCAGCTGCACACTGTACAATTTGTATCGCAGCAATCATGTCCCAGCATGATGGATGGAAACTGATAAAATACGCAGTCGTTTGGCCATTTGGAAGTGACTCGTTGCGACCGGCATTTATTGTTAGTTTCTCGGTACGGGCAGTTTTGGAGAAACTGGTGCAGCTCCACATCATAACAGCAGAAATATTGTACCATGTGTTGACGTATTGCTGAAATCCTTCAAAGCCACATCCACTTCCTGGCTCACGAGTCTGAAATTATTGTGCAAAATGCCAACAGTTTCCGAATGAGCATCGCTGCTGCAATGGCCTATTTGGGAATTGGTTGCGGTTTGATTGAAATGTGGTGTGCAGGCAGGCACTGCAATGCATGATGGGAGAGCGCACCTGCTACTTCGTCCGGAATCGAATGCGATTTCATGTCTGAAAGAGTGACGTCTGTTGCATGCGTCGAAGGCTGCCCAAATCTACATGCCGGATAATCCCAGCGCGCGCAACCAAAGACGTGATTAGGAGAATGGGACAACGAGCAAAGTGATTACTTAAATTCGTCATGTATCCGGGGAAGAAATGACAAAGTTCTGGAGTCAGTAAGAAAGTGGGTGGTGCAAAAAGGAAGTAGACAAAGCCGGCCTTCCATTGCGACTGCCAACGTTTTCTCTTTGTGACGTGCTAGGAACCAGAAGAAGGGAGGAATGGAAATGTGGGCCCGCATTCTTCTTCAGTACAGTATCTCCACTTCCCTTTGTCACTTCCAGTTTAAACTCCTTTTCTGCTGAAGAAATGGGCTTGCTTCCTTCTCTCCACCCTGCTACAGGACTCATTGTTTTTGCTCCCGATACGCTCACACCTGCCAACAATGCTGCACTCGTGTCCGTTTGCAATGTGGACCGGCGACAACACTGAGTAGACAAAAGCCCTGGACTATTTTCGTCAAGTGCTTGGCTCGGCATCAACGGCAGCCCCCCCGGATGAAGAAAAGTGGGAGATAGTCGGAGGAATTGTGGACCTAATTTAATTCCCTGTCCCGCCTGGTTAAGAGTTGGTACCTCCTCCTTTGTATTGAGCCGACTCTTGTAATTTGTTTAATCTTGTCCTGCTTCCCGCATCCCGGAGATTAATGAGCGGAAGAAAGCGGCGGGACGGGGACCCATTCCAACGGAATTAATATTTTTGTCCTCCTGTCTTCACCGGCGAGGCCGCCTTGGCAGTAAATAAGATCCGGACACTCCTTTCGCCTCGTTGCCGCCTTGATTCGCAGGCTAGTGCTGCAATTTCTCGTCGGGAAATGACGAACTACAATGATTAGTGAGTGATCCCGGCTGTCTGAAAGTTTTTGAGCTCATTTTCCTGGATATGTTCCCCCACGTCTTCCTGTCCCATTCAGGTTGCTTTCATTGTCGGCTGCGGCTCAGTTCTATCCGAATTTAGCAGGAGGAGATGTGACAGCTTGCACAAAGTCTAGGGTAGTTGAGAATCAGTTGAAAAAGTTGAGTGGCCTTGCCCCCCCCACCCGCCNGAGGGGGTGACGCAGGCAGTGCTTATCACTAACCTTTTGCTGCGAGGCTTGTGACGTTCCTCACGATTTGCGCCTGATTAAAATGGATGGGCCAAGTGGACCGGAGAAATCCGGGTGGGAAGGAGGGGAAATCTCTTCGCTAACTTTGGACTCGTTTTGAAGCGGCCAGGAAACGATCGGATTTGTGCGCAGGGACTAACTTGGGAATTATTGCGATTGCTGTGGCCCGCGTCCCAAAGCCCACCGACACTCTAACCGGGCTCGCTTGATGAGAGGGATTTGCGTTTACGTGCCAGCCCATACAAGGATCATGTTGGGTGGGGGATGTCAGGCCCGTTATTGTTGTTGAAAAAGGAGGCCTGGAGTAACCTGGACAATATTGGCCATGCTGCCATCTTTCGCTTTAAATTGCTCGAGTAATGGAGGTTTCTGGTGGGGTTGAAATCTCGCGTCTCTGCTGTGGATTGATATGGATGAATTGTATCAGGCCTTTTAAAAATGTAATTCATTTGCTTACTTATGTGATCTTAGTTGGCACCATACTCTGCCCTTTAAATATTTTCTCTGCTCTGAAACTTGGAGGCATCCGTAAATTACAGCGGACGTCTTAGGGAAGCAAATGTCAGAACCGTCAAAAGTAAATTAATTCAATTAACTAGTTTTGGCCATACTTCGCTTTGAGAACGCTCTATAAAAACGAAGTTAATGCCATCCTTTTTGTTGCATCCACAGTCGTTAAAAGAATAATTTAATTCTCCACCTTTTATTAAAACGGGTAACTTCATCACGCTTTTTTTCTTCCATATCTGGGGTTGTTAGTGACTACTGTTGTTTTTAACGTGACTCATTTGTGTGCAATGCTATTATGCTGAACATCTTGAATAATGCAATGGTTTATTGATTGACTGACCAGTTGACATTTTATAATGTATTAACAACAGAAAGGCACTGCAGTGTCATTTCGACACAATACTGATGAATCAGTTGGATTGATAATTTAGTGGGAAATAGTATCACCATTTAGTTGTTACCTATTGTGTTTGCAAGCATCACTGACATGTGTAGGCTTTATTTTTGTACCAGTTTTGTAATTCGCAATGGACGAGATACGAGTATTATCGATGTATATTAGTATTTTTAAAAACATCCTATAGACACGAGGAAGACCTGTGCACGGCAAATGCGTCGCTCTTAGATTGGAATCGAAATTACGTAGCTCTAAGGGAACATTTGTAGATGGAGGATTAATGGTGGGTATACGTTGGGGAGTAATTTTGTTGCATAATCATTTCAAGCGGCAACGGCAGTTTGGAACAATATTCCGCAGCATTTTCACGTATGAAACACAGTCATTGTTTTCTTTCCACAATAAAATGTCACAATAGGTGGCTGCAAATGTAGGAGTGCGCCGGGCGAGATATATGTGAGTTTACAAAACGGATAGGAAGGATGACTGAGGGGGAGAGGTGGAGGGAGGAGGGAAGAGCAGAGAGCGAGTCTTTGTTTTTATGGTCGGGACCGGGGAGGCCATTTGTGCTGATACAGGGACAAATAGCTGCGAATGTCCCAGATGAAGGCCTGCAGCATATTCCGCGCCTCCCTTACAACCTGCCCGCCGCTTTTATGATTGTGGCATGGCTATGGAGGCGGGGGGAAGGAGGGGGAAGGAGAGGGAAGGAGAGGGATGTGTGGGTTGGCGTCTCTTCTTACCTATATATTTCAACACGAGCTTCGTCTTTCTCTGCGCAAGATCGATGCAGTCGTGGCCGGCTGATACTCGGTCTTGGTCATCCTAGTGGTCCTCCTCCGATGTCAATCCCAAATGGTAATGGGTCCCCGGGTACCACTCTACTCCTTCTTCACCTTCCAGTCGACCCACTAACGCTTCCTTACATTTATCTTCACTCAGTGTTTTTTCGGCTGATGGATGCAGGAATGAATATGCGGGCTCAAATGCCTTGTAAATGCACTTTTACTAGCAGTCATTTTAGATGATTTGCAGCCGTATCCTGCGCGGTAAATTATTAGTGTTGCGGTGTAGGTAAGGTGACTGTTAGATAACGGGAATGAAGACATCAATTTTGGATATCTCCTCAGAACACCACTTCTGGCGAAAAGAGAAATTATTGTCTCCACTCCTGGTATAGTCATTGGAGGGTCGCTGTCATTCTTAATCAAGTCTCTGAGCTTTCAAGTGACTTGGGATTCCACTGAGCGCCGAGAGGGAAGGTCTAGAAAGTTAGCATCCTGCACCAGCGGAGGTGCTTCATTACCAATAGGTATACCTGGTGATCAAGTGTAATTAAGCGGGAGGGACGTCGTAGCGTCGCCTATTTTGGTTTTCGATAGTTATACGTATGGAAAGCTACAGTTTTCTTCCAGTTGTATTCCAGTTGTTATATTTGAACTTGAAATTTATTTGAAGGCCCCTGTCGTCATTTGATAGAAGGCATGAGACTGGTAAATATGGTCTGATTTATGTTTCACATTATGGCGTGCCCATTTTGAGAAACTGTGCGCTTGCAACGATCTGTTTGACATGGCAGACGTCAGCCGCATCACTCTTCAATGTCATAATTACTGCGTTAACCGAAGCAGGTTGGTGTGGTGGTTAAGGAGCCCGACTGCTAATAGGGAGGTCCTGGGTTCGAATCCCGGGGTCGGCAACCTTGCCCGTGGTTTTGTGTGCTATTCCACGGTCCCCCCAGGATAATTCCGGGGTTGTTTCCGTATAATAGGCCACAGCCGCTTCATTCCCTCCCTATCTTTTGTCACAGCCAATGGTGGTACTCCACCCCCCTAATGGAGCGCCGATTCTCCCAATGGGGTATAAATATTTTTTTAAAAAAAGACTGCGTTGACGCCATTTGGAACGGAGGTCTTGTTATGTAATTATTTTATTTTTATTATTTTTACGTTACACCGTGATAAGGCTTAGCCTTCTTGTTATGTAATTATTGAATAACATATTTTAAATTTGCTATGAGACCTTCCGTTAGACCTAATCATTACCGATATATAAAAATTGTTATGAAATACTTCTCTCTCCTCGCTCAAATAGTATAGGTATGCATTAATACGATCACCAGTGTACGTGTTTGAATTTAATCGTACATGTGTGCAACGATATTGCTGTTGTGGCATCTTGCATACTTGTGGGCAAGGGAAATTAACTCTGTAGTACATAGTTTTATGGCCGAACTTGTTGTTTCAGGCATATATGAACAGAGTTTGTGTGACTATTATAGCCTCGGTAGTAGTTCGGTGCCCCCATCAACTGAACACACGGTGTAACGATTTTACCAGCCATTTGCTGTCGGTGGTGGTGTATGGGCGGTACTGGAAGTTTCTTCTTACCGGTACTAGTGCAAGAGGTACAATTTGGAACAAGCGGGTGGGGAGGGTAGAGGTGTGGGATAGGGCTTCCCGCTGAATAATGCTCTCACTGGCTATAAATTCCACTGGGGTCAGTAGCAGAAGCAGCGCCGGGCAATATTCCCAAGACTATAAAAGTTGCTTCAACTCTATTATTGGAACCTGAATTCTTCCTGGAATTGACACGGCGCGATACAACGCAGATCTTTTGAGCTAAGCGGACGCGCAGTAGTTGACGAATTGAAGGTCTTGAAGGAAGAAATAATTTCTTAATATATTATTGATTTGCAGGAGCACTTTTAACATCGCAAATGATAGTTCAGGTGCACTAAAAATACACACAGGGGCGGTGGACTCTGGAGTATACTACTGGTCTACGCGTAAACAATTTTGGCCGGAAATGCCAGTAATTTTGTTTTTCTTTGGGGGTTGGCGACATCTACACATGCCCCCACCCCACCTCTCTGTCCATTTCCCTCTCGACCTGTTAGCTCAGTTTGTTACACCCTAACATTTTTGAATGCACTCCCATTTTTGCCAAATGCCTGGCCGTTTTCTTCCAAGCCAGGAAGCCGGTGATAGTGAAAGAGTTCAAACAGAACGACGTCCGTTCTTGCGTCCGTAGGCACCCTACCGCCCCCCTCCTCCACCACCTACCGCCCCCACCATCCATCCGTCCCACTTGGCCCAACTGGCGGCGTCCGGAATGGGCGATGAGGGCCATGGCCTCTCTTCCTTTGCCTCATTTCTTCTTCAACGACATTTGACACTCGGCCGGCGTCCTGCCTTTTTTCATCGCCTCTCTGCCCGGAGCCGCCTAGCTGACACTTGCGACACTTTCTGCCAAGTGGATGGCGCCACCCCAGGCCGACCCCTCAACCCTTACACATTCGGCCTGCCTGCCACAATGCATCATCACCATCTAGCTTTCCCTCCCTCCCTCCCTCCGAACAAGAAGCCTGGAATCGGCAACAACAACAAGCAATAATGAAAATGTAAATGGCCTTATCAGCAGCCGTGTTGGAATGAGGAAAATGCTACGTGTAATCCGCTGGATATGAATCTGAATTGGCAGGCGGGCAGGCAGCAAATCGGCATGGCAGTGAATGAAATGCATGGCGTGAGCTGCGTGTCATTCACCCGACATGCAGCGTAAATCGATGGGTAAGCAGCGGAACCATCACCATATTGGAGAGTGGTGGCAACCATCGGGTGACCAACTGTATCGACTTGGAAAACCGGCTGGCTGGTATAGGAGGCAAAGGCGGCAAAGGAGGCCTGGAGGCGTAATTCTCCCGGTTGAAAAGAGGTGTGGGGGGTGGGTATTGTGCTGCCTGCGATATATGGGGCCGATTAGCATGCATATGCGACCGCCGCTCCAGGCCACCTCTCAGCCGGAACTGCCGCAGCCATGGACCAAGATGGATGGATCTGGAGAGGAGGGAAGGAAGGTACCGAGCTGGCAACGGTGGAAGGGCAGTTGGGAGATTTTAGGCCTGGATATATGGAGATCGATTATATTGAAGCATTAGCTTTCCCAAGTGCTCTTCTTTGTAATGACTTTTTTGGAGAGTGCAGTAATTACTGACAATTGGAGCCATACCTGGCGCTATCTCCGGCTATTTCTGCTCCTTTCTCCCCCCACACTTCTTCATCACGCATAATTGCAAGCTCGGAATGGCTGGCGCGGAGGCACAAACTAGGAATCAATAGATTAATTTGGGATTAATGGGTCGAGGAGAAGAGATGATTCCCTTTTCCTTACATTTCTCTCTGTATTGACTTTGCCTTCTTCCTCTGTTAACTTCATTACGGTTTATCCTTGTGACGTCAGCCCAAAAGTACTAATGAGCTCGAAACGCCTTCTCGTTGAAATGACGTATTCAGTTAGGAGGATGATGGCCCGAGTCGGGATTGGAGAATCGAGATATGCGCTCCCGTCTCCGGAACCAATTGCCCCTGGCTGACTTTTTATCGTCGCCATCCTTTTTGCTTCCCCGGCGCTGGCTGCAAAGCTGCTGGATATGATGCCTCTGCTGCCGCTGCGGCAGCAGCCTCACTTGCATAGCTTCCACCACCACGGCCCGATTGATTTCTCCATTTGCTCAGTGCATCCGTGCGTGCAGGGGGTGTACTGGAAAGTAATAACGCACATGTCCAGGTCGGGAAGGAGTTAGAGGCAGAAAGAGGAAAATCACTGTGTGGCAGCCAGATATTGGCTCTTTCCTTGTCGTGCTTTCCTTCCGTCTTTCCCATTTTCTTTTTGTGCTAAATGGGGGGCGAACGGGTTTTTGTTCTCTCTCCTTCCTAAACCTCTTTCTTTCTCCGGGAAGTAACCTCCTCAGATTGGTGACGGCTCGGGGAAGCATCTGGGAAAAGGAAATGGCGAGCTCCGTAATTCCCCTCTGGGGCTGTCACCAGGAGGAAGTGCGACTGTCACGCCCTCCTCTTTTCATTCCCACTTTGCTACCCCGCCAAAAGAAAAAAAATACGGAAAGGGGAAAAAAAACGCTGATGAAGAAGAAGAGACAGCATTCGAACACTGGAATACCTTGTGTATTGTTCTCTAATTGTGTTATGTTTTTTTCATTTCTTTATTAGAAGAGTCATGATTACACGGCAATGGCAGATATCTAGTTGTCTGGTTACATTGGGCACATACCACAAAGCATATTGAGAGAACAGTATTACATTCTTGACTCATTTTCACATCACAGATGAGAACAGTGTCGGACTCATGTGGCCAGGTATAGTGTATAAGGGGTCGTTGCGGAATCAGGGTGCAGGGAAGGGTAGATGGGGTTGGTGGATTGCCAGGCGCGTTCTCCAGACGACTCATCCATTATCGGAAAGTCCATTCATGCGCACCATTTAGTTGGACTTAGAATGGTTTACTGCTGACCGCTAGAGATAAAGCCGGCGCTTTTATCGGATTCTGGTNCCCCGTGTTTTTTTCCCCCCTGTCCTCCTCCTCGGTAGGCCGGCGGAATGTCTATCGGCGACTGCATCTCCATCAGGTGGAGGAAATTGTGGCCCATTTTTCTTGCCCCCTTTGGCCCACCCGAATTTTGGTCACGCGAGCCTCCCCCTCATATATTCTCCTTCCCCACCCAACAATCCCACAAAGGAAGAAAAGCCAGGAATCCGGCACGAATAGGAATTTGATTTATAGAAGTCACAGCGGGGGAATGCGTTGTCGGATTTGTTATTGTTTTGCATTGTATTTAAACGGACCGAAAATGATGGCAAGCACGAGGTATATGTAATGCTCGAAAGGCAGGAATCCAGTCCCATGTCCTATGGAGAAGGATAGAAAACTTTGCTCTTAATGCTGACTGCGATATCTGCATGAGAGGTATATAGGAAAAGATCGAGTTGGGGAAAAGAAATCTGAGAGAAGGATGGGACTCACTCTCCCTGGGCTTCCTGCTGGGCCTCCCCCGGATTTGGGCTTAGGGAAGAAGGGATGGGAGGGGACCAACTTTTGCTGAGTTGGAGCTGACTGCTTGGCTGCTTGCTTGCTTGCTTGCTGCCGACTTTCAGGCTGAGCCCACTTTTCCTTTCTCTGCAGATAAGAGTTTCACCTGCTGTACACTCGGTGACGAGAAGTTGTGAATTTGTTGATATTGTTGTGGGTGAATTTTTCATGACAAGTTTTTGTTCTCTCTTTTTTTGCAGGTGAGTACCAGACCTTGTTGTGATTGGTAGGGACTCTGGTGGAAGGTAAGGGTTCGATATTCGACCTTTGCGACGTAGAAAGAAACGTAGTGCGCAGTGGAGGGGGGATTGCGAATAATCCGGGAGCCGTTTGGCGGAAAAGCGCCAAGTTTGTGGTACTCGTGCCCTGCGTTGCTGCCAATTCGTACATGGAAATGAGGCTGGGTGGGTGGGTGGGTGGGCGTCGAGTGGGTGGGGCCCGTTTGGCCGCATGCTGTTGGCACCCCTCATCTAGCTGGCCGGGGCGTTGGGTGCTGCAGCAGCAATGGCGGAAGAGAGAGGGCGCAGATATTCGCGAACGTGTCTCTTCCGTACGTTGGCGATCAGGCGGATCAAATAGAGAGAAGGGCTGGGGATTTGCGGAGATTCGCCGGAAGAGAATCATTGGCGATTAATCCCGAGCTCCAGAGGAGCAATTTCGGAGGAAGCTTCCACTCTGGTGAAGTTGGCATCTCCTATGTCCCGCAGAGGGGGTGGCCACCGCCACTGGCTGGGGCGGTGAGAAGAAGGGAGGTGGATGAGAATATAAAAAAAATCGCGGGGGCAAATGAAGAAAAGAGCGGGAAATGATTGAAGGGGTGGTCGGAATGAGCGGGCGGGATTGGCTGGGAGATGATGGGCTCGGGGAGCAGGCAAGAAGAAAATGATTTTGCACCGCTTCCCAGAAGACTCGCAATTTCCCACCCTCCTTCCCCTCGATCCTCCCCCTCTCCTTCCTCCACTTGGCGAATCCTTATCCCTGTCTTAGTTCCGGCTGGAAGATCACTCTGAAAGGGCGCTCCCTTAGCGCCCCCATCATTCCTCTGAACAGCATGCCCCCTCCCCAATCAACTTAAGCAGNNNCCCCCCCCGTCTCCCTTTCCTCCTGGACTAATTGATGTGCTCTTGCTGGAGCAGGATTACTTAGCCTTTGCAACTGACCTTTTCCCGATGCCCTCCCTGTCTTCGGCGACACTCGCATGTAGGAAGCCAATCGATCAACTTAATTCTTCGATTGGAAATAATTGTGTTTTGAATGCCACGATCTAGTGTCTACTCCCAAGTGTTGGTACAGGTTAGAGTGGTATAGGCTGTGATGTCCACGGCCAGCGGAGTTGAGCCGGTCCCAGAGGGGAGGCTCGGTATAGGGAGGGAGGTCAATTGGATCTAGAGTATTAACTGGTTCCGAGCCGACATGGGCTTAAAGCCACCACATTGCACAGTATCAGACGGAGTTCCCTTTGTCTTCTGGATTAAAGTCATGACTGGAAAACGATAGCAGGCAATGAGCCGAAGGGCCATCGGAATGGATCTCGATGAAGGGAAGTCAATAAGTTGCCTTTATTTATTTCTTGTTTCGGGACAAGTATGGGATCTCACAGAGGGGAATTGCGGTCTTCTGATCTTTTAGTTATGGAAGGGGGTGCATACAGTAGTTCGGGAGCATTCATTAGGGTGGCGCCAGCAGGCACAGAAATGGGGGCAAGGGAACTGGATCGGACCCCCCGGCCAGATGGTATTTAATATGTATGATCAGACTGATATAAGCACGCCACGCAATGTATCTGGGGTGTTCCGTAATAAGAATTAGTTTTATAAAATACAAATAATATGATACAGAAAAGCGTACCCCATTTGTTAGACTCCACGTAGGCCTACTTGTGAATGTTCTAGTGTTGTCCCGATTAGGTAGGATGAGCCAAATAACCAAATAGGTAAGATGAATGATTCATTATCTCTTGGAAGATGGTGAATTGGTGATGGGTTGCATTCGGTGTGCAGTAACTTCTGAAAACCCTGACTACTTTGGAACTTCGATTTTAGGTGAGGCTGTTTCCTCCATTGCGTGTTCCAGATCAATATTTTTTATGGTGTGCTAATAATAGAAAGCCATAGATACATCTGAAACATTAATTGGAATTACAGTTTTTAACTAGCAAAGTTGTTGTCTACCCCAGGCATTTCCTTGCTGTGCACTCTAGGTACTGTACCAGTGTAACATCGCTGCATACTGTATATAGGATTGAACTGAGGTGTTGGTGTCAAGTATAGCGATTTGGTGTAGGAGGCGTGGAGATGGCGGGCGGGGCGGGCCTATATGATGAGGAGGGGGATTTATAGCCTGGTTGCTATGCATGGGAAGAGGGGTTGGGGGATTGGGGAGGGCAGGGGAAGAGTAGGGAGGGTCAGCGGGCCGTGCCATCCCATCTCATCACATGGCCCCTTTTTTATCCCCTGGATAGTCTATAAATATTGACGGCAGGAGAAGGACGGGCGGCCACTTCACTATTTCTGTCCGCCCATTCATGCTCTGATGCAGCACAAGGTGTGATAATGCGAATTTGATTCCAGGGCTGGCTAAGTATGATTCAGTCAGAAAGTTCCCGGCTGGCTTAAAGCTGGGTGACTGGTAGATTCCTCTTATAGTGTGAGTGGTGCCGTCTCGTTGGGAGCAGAGGCCGATCGGAGGCAATTTTGGGGAATCGGGCGGCGGATGGGAAAAGAGTTTTCGGGGGGATGAGCTCGGGGAGTGGATCGGACAGTAAAGAATGGCTTTGGGCCCCATCCAAAGTCCAAGTCATAGGCCGCCGCAGCAGCAGCAGCAGCAAGCAGAGAGAAGGAGGCAGGGTAGCAGTCAAGTTGGTCTTCACCTTTTCTTCGATGCTCTTTGACCAAGCGCTCTTCACCCACGGATTTGAGTCCATTCTCTTCACCTGGAGTTTCATGGCTTGTTTTGCCACTGGGGCACTCTTACGCATAATTATGCAAGTCCTGAAGTGACAGGCAGTATATTAAGTGGTGGACTTTTATGAACTTCTAAGCGCGGAGTAACTGCTCATAAATTACTTGCTGTTCCTATTTACCTTTCGCTGTTATAACAGCGTGATAAGTTTTCCTTGTGTACGAGTATCTGGGCTGGGTCGAATTTCCGAATGCAAATTTTATCGAATTTCCTAGTCCGCATGTTTTAATGGTCATTGGCGATGCGAGTTATGGAAGGTCGGTTGTATAATTATTGTGTGTGTCTCGTGGTGGTGCAGGCACTGCCTCCATTTGGATTGGTTCCCGTGTCCATAAAGAGAGTTAGAGAAAGGGAGGGTGGGGGAATGGGGGTCGGGAGGGGCGCCCGAGTGGGTGGGACCGGTTGGTTGGTTGGCTGGGTGGGTGAGCGCTGAAAATACAGAGCAGGGATCGATCGGGCCGCCAACAATAAATCTATTTTGTTGGGAGGGGCTGCTAAGCCCCACTAAGCCGCTGCAAGATAAACAACGGATCCCGTAGTTATGTTGTGTTTTTACGTCTCTCTCTTCTGTACCTCTGCCGGCTCTCTCTCTCTGTCTCTCTCGTACACATAGTGCCTTGGTGCAATTCAATTTGCAAAGTCCCGTCAAAAGCGCTCGAGTTGGAATCACCCTGGAGAAAAAGGCGAGGTGTTGACCGCTGTGGGAATAACGACGACGTCATATATTGCAAACAAGGATCTCGGAGGAGCGTGGCAGTTAGAGCGGCGGGGACACGCAACGGTCACGATACGTGGGCCCCAGAGCGCCTTTTCCCAGCATGTATTAGTGAGGGGCAAAGGATGCCCTGGGGACGCACTTTTCGCCCTATTTGGCCCTGGCTGACATGCACCATGCCGCTCTCACGGGGGCGTCCGCGACTCTGTACGGACTAGGCTGAGGTGTTCCGCAGATATGTACCGGCCTGGGAGAATAACGAGGCGGACTGTGGCCGAGTTTTGCGGAGTAATCGATCCCGTCGGATGCGACGATAAATGGGATAGCGGATAGCTGTGACGCAATTTGTAGGTGGCTATTGTAGCCAGGTCTCACCCTCGGTGTGTAATCCGACTTAGAGTGTTGATAGGGTGTGCCCAGGCAGCAGAGCGGAGAAGAGCCGAGCGATCCGATGCGCCAATTATGAAGATGAAAGGGGAGGATAGGCGGGAATTGGAAGTGTGAAAGGCAGGAAGGGAGGGGGAGAGTAAGGGGAAGAGAGGGCATCAGGTGTAGGAGAAAGGCAAACTGATGGTGCCAAGCAGAATGGAAAGTTTGTATGGCTCTGTACGTCGTAATTGCGTACAGAGTGGAAGAAAGTTGCGCTGCCAGATGAGCCTTTACCTGCTAAACCAAGGGGAGGAAGTCTAGTTTAATTTACGAATATTGCCCCGTGCTGCTCTTTCTATTTCTCTTTGGAAGGCAGTTGCGTTATAAAAGGAGGGTTTTAAAAAAAATGATAAAACCGGAAATGTAGAAGTTATGGCCGAGTTTCTGCTTCATCACTAGAGAATAAATTAAGGGATAGTACTTACAGTATTGCAGTTGCGTGTCACGACGTAAATCAGTGGATTTAATGCGGTTTTCAGGTATTTACAGAAAATAACTGCGAAACTTTTGTACGAATTTGTAAGCGTCTTACGGTAGGCCGAACTAAAAGGGTTTCTAATCAATAAGCGCAACAACTGCATGCAAAGCAATTCCAGCAGAATGGACAGACCACATATTTTGATGCGAACCAACCCCTTCTTTGTTTGTGCATTTCAATTGGGCTTGTTCGCTGTTGCCATTTATTTCTTTCGTCCTTCAACTGCAGAATGTGTGTCGTAAACAAGGCTCGAACCCAAGGTATCCTAGTGCGGTGGAATGGAGATGGTAGGTGGGGGTGCAATCCCGGGCCGAAAACGGCCCATTAAGCATTTATAAATGGTTGAGTGGTCACAACAAGCAGGGCTGCCTGCTGCGTCCCAGCTAGCCAGGCACAATATGGTAATGGACTTTGCTCTGGAACGGTCAGCTGCAGATGGACAACTCCATCTCTGCACTCCCCGTGTCCCTCCCCACCACCACCCGTATAGCAGTATACAGTGGGGGTCTCACCTTGCGAGGTGTGTTTTGGAGTGGTGCATCTTTCAGCAGCGGGGCTGGTAGGCTTGTTTCTCCAAATGGGAAACTTCCACGACTAATTTTTGCAAAGTGGAAGTGGCACGTCGCTTGGGGACAACCTCTGTTGTTGCAGGCTGAAAAAATACGACCCGTAGAGGGTGGATGAGATGGGAAAGGGCATTGGGAGGGAGGGTGGGGGGAAGAGAGGGAGAGAGAGAGAGAGACACGCTTGCAATTTGGACTTGTCGCCTTGCGCAACTTTGCTCATTATTCGCCGAAATGGCAGTAATCCATACTTCCCCTGACGTGCCTCTCAGCAATTTGCAACTTCCGACTCGATGGAGTTCGCATTTCTTCCTCTCCCCAAAGTTTTTCTCCCTTTTCTTTCTCACAACTCTTTTCTCTTTCTCTTCCCGCCCCCCTTCCTTCCCTCCCTCCCTCCTTCATGTAGAAGAAAAAATCTTTTCTTCTTTTCTTGCCCCCGGAAGATTCGTTGGCGACAGTCCCTAACTTCTTAATCTTTCCACCAAGTGCCGCCCACTTTTATTAAGTGATCAGTAATTACGGTCTCACCGTCACCATTTTCTGCGGGCCATGACTGAAGCGATTGCCAACCAACCCAGGGTCCTATATTGAAGTGACCCGCAGCAGGAAGCGAGGTGTGGACTCGCATTAAGGCTGGCAACCTGCCCATAATGAGTTATTACCGGCAGGGTTTAACGCGCTGTCGGCTGTTAGTCTATGATTATGTTAATGTGAGATCTATTAATTAACTGCCTAGTCATCACATCCGAGACCCACGTTTTGCCAGTAATTGCTTATTACGTGGCGTAAACCCAGCCGGCCCTTTTGCATCTGGCTCCTCTGCCCCGTGCACACACAGGACTTTCTTTTTTTGGAGGAGGGCCTACTTGGGGGCAGGCTTCGTGGTTTATCTGCTGAAGATTGCCCCAGGCATGCCCCGGCTCTCCTGGAAGTGGCCGCCGATGTTTGTTGGCTGCCCAAGGAGCCTAGTAGTAGTGTGACTTTCAAAGTTAGGCAAAGTTTGGAGGTCGTCGGAATTTCCTAAAGCGCTGCCTACCTTGAGTTGTTTGCTTGAGATTCAAGTCAAACACGAACCGAGATCGAATTAAGCGCCAGGGAAGGTTCAAACTGATGCAGCTGGCGAATCAGCAATAGCTGACTGCAGGAGGGACTCGGGTCATATTTGTACGCGCTTATGTGCTGTATCTACACGCTGCGTTGGTCTACTCTGGCAGTGCAGTTTGGCCTCCTACAGGCTAATTATTTTCCACTCTCGTCACCGGAACTTGAAGGAAACTAAATGTACACATTTTAAAGTGCCTTTTCACCTTAGGTCATGGCACACTTGTAGCTGTCAGTCACTGGGGAGGAAATGCATCTTTTCATTGTGGCTGACTGAAAAATTGCTTTCTATTACATATAATTATTATCCCTTTTACTTAGTCTACAGTTGAGGCATTTTGTTGAAATTTGATAGTTAATCTGTTGTGATATGTGATATCTGAACCATTTCACAGCTCACGAGAGAAGGAAATGTTCGGATTACTTTGCCCTTCTATCCGCTGATTATCCTGAACAGTTAGATAACCTATCCGCCTCTGTTGCGTTGCTTGTCGGGGGCTGTCCAGGGGCAAATTGCACTAGCAGTAATGACAGATAATACTGTAGTATACAAACACCGAGACAGCATTGCGTAGTAATTTTGAATTCGTAATTAAATGCGAATGCCAAATTTCAAATTTTAATGTTTGACAGAAACTTTATTCCGGCGATGATAAGTTTTGTTCAAGAAGGGCGAATGTTTTGGAACACTCTGTAGATGATGACAAAGAAAACCGGACATTTTCCCGTCCTTCTGTTCCGCCCAGTGCACGGATTAAAAAGAGATTAACGTGATGGATAGATGGAGGAACTGGGCTTGGAACGGTGTAATAAGATTTCCGATACCTTCAGTGGTCTTATGAGAAGCCGCGCCCGATAGTAAGTGTAGCGTAAAAATGGGTTGTGCCATTCCTTATTGGGGAAGTCTTTGCTTCAGTACGGTGCGTCGATCCGCATTTTAGCGCTTTTGGGTGCGGAGTGATGTATCAGTTTATACCTTTGCCGATTTTATCGTTGAGTTTTAGGCATATTCAGTAGTTAAATGTTTGAAGTGATTGATATTGTACTGTTTTAAAAGAAAGCTTCTTTGTGGAGAGAACGGGGATGAAGATATGCAAAAAGAGTTCAAGGGATTGCAAGAAAGCATTACCTCTAGAAAAATGTTGTATTGCAGCGAAATTTAAGCAGCCAAGTAGCGTGAGGGGTGGGGTTTAGATCCTTTTAAAATACCCCATGCACTACAGTTTTGTGTTTCCCTGGCCCAGCTGAGGTCAGATTTCACCATTTTTATTGTAATGGCAACAAAAGTGATGGCATTTGGACTTTATCGAAATCAGAAGTGCCCGTGTATTTGCATTCTTGCCCATTTACGTACGGTATTGTTTTATTCCTAGAAATTGGGTGGTTAATATATAGGCTACTGTTATTGCTGAAATCTGCTTATGTACGTATCCAGAATTGCTGAGGACCCAGGACTTACATGTTAGCATTCCCTGTTTCTAGATGTTTCGCTTCTGTCTGATATTTCTTGAATGAGATTAAAACACTGCTTCTCTTTTCACTCGAAATTTACTGATTACTTGCTACCGTTGCGGTTAAGTTTTCACCTGGTTATGCACTATAGTTAATTAATACTAGGTAAAATTAAATAAGAGCACCGTAGGCGGCCATATATAAATCGTGCTGTAAGGATAACGTGACCTTTTCAGCGAAGGAGGGATGATCTTTTCCCTAGCAGTCACGCAACTGATAGTGCCAAGTAAGAGGTGACATGTTTTCTCTCTCTCCTATTCTGGAAGTTGTTGATATGCCTGACGCGTAAGTACAACGAGGGAAAGGGGGAGTGGAAGGGAGAGGCGGAGAGGATGGGTGGGAAGGGACACAGGATAAACGAGGTGCGTGATCAATACGCGTGAGGAAGAAACAGCTGCTTAGCCCCGCCTCGGGGACAACTTAACAACTCATAAACTGTTTGCTTTGCACAATCACGAATCCCTGTTTTCCTGTTTATTCCTCCTTGATCGCGCGGTTTTTCATCCTTAGTACAGTGAACGTGTTGAGTTTTCTCCCTCCGGCTTTACATGCATGTTATAGTCATAATGTGTGTTGCAGGGCACGGGAAAATTAGCTATAGAATTTTGAACAGAGCCACCACAAATAAACTGTTGTACTTAATTCTACATGCTCCAGTAAATGATTTATGGTGCAACTAGCCCTATAATGTGGCAATTAGTTACGAAACTAGTTGTGTATGTGTTTATCTTGCTGAAACAGTCATGCAGATGAACTGGAATGTGGATCCGATTACTTATTAAACATTTTAAAAGAGTGACTTGAGCTCAGCACGGCATTTTAAGTGTGTCACAATGGTTAGTGATGAGAAGAGGCGGTATAAAGGAAGCAAGAAAAATTCAATTTCCGTACTCATTCAAACTCCTTTGTACTTGTATATTACTATATTATACATGCATCGTGCCTTTTTCTGGCCTGTGCGTAAAACGAGGCAAGATCATTATCGGGCACCAAATTCGGCTCTGCATTTTACGCAGCAAGCAGTACAGGAAAAAATTTGCCCTGTCGCTGGTGCTACACCACTCGCACTATTGCCGAACTTGTCATTTGTGCGCTCCCGCCTGCTATTGAGTTCTTTACCTCGTAAAAAGGCCCTTCATTTGGGGCTCTTGTGCACCCATTATTATAATGAAGCAATGGATAGTGTAGCAGGCGGCAAAATAGAAACATCCCATGCATGTACCGTACATGTGTAATGGGCGTACGGGGAAAACTGGGGTGTAGCTGTAATGGAGTGTGCAATAATTGCAGGCCGAAGAATAGTTGTGGAGTTGCGGTGTGATGGGCTCGGGATTTGCGAAAGTGTACCCGCACGCTAATCGGCCAGATGAGCAGTAGCAGAATAGCCAGTCACTGAATAAACCTAATTGGAGCTCGTAGCCGCCATATTCCGATCAGTGCAATCTATCTATCCGGCCGTATATCAATGCGCACATCCATCTGTATTTATATCGGGGGGTCCATTTCGGCAGCGGCACGTGCGCCAATCTGCCGGCACCATCTCTATGCGGCTAGTTGACAAATGACGCCTTGTCGCCAATAAAGCGCTCAGCCATCGCCCACCACTAATAAACAGCTTGATTGTTGCGGCCGGGTGCTGCACTCGCGCGCATCACAAAGCCATCGTCATCGGACGTGGCGGTTAGAACGATACTGCCACCGACATGGTGGTCCCCTGCCCCTGTAGACCCGCTGTTCACGATCAGACACGGAAACCCTGCTAATTCGTTCAGTTTGGGTATCCAGGGTGCGCAAGTGGTGAAGTGTAGGAAAATAATTGCTGGTTCAAACTGTGCCGCGTAGACACCCTCTGCAAAAGTGATAAAATGTAAGTTTTTCCACTGGTGCTCTAGTGCCCCATCAAATAGGGGAGTTGATTCCAAGTTATTGCTGGTGGCAATGATTTACGGAGTCGGTCGGCCAGAATGGATATAAAGTGTAAAATGGTGGGCGTAAGTGGGAGCCAATCAGCTGCAGAGAATCGCGGCGTGGATTTATCCATCTTCTTCCACTGAGCGAGCGAGCGAGTTAACTCGTCTTGAACGGAAGACAGCCTGATCGGACGTAGATCTGCACTTCCTCCTCCATTATAGGTTCTATATACGGTACAGCAGTAGTAGAGGGTGGAAATGGGTGGGTGGGAAAAAGGGGGGCGATCCTTTTCTTGTCGACGGGCCTAAGAGAGGCAGCGGGGGATAAGATGATGCCGGAGGAGAATAAAGTGATCGCCGGCGCTTTCTTCGCCCTTCCGCCGCTTATCAGCGACACTGGATCTGGCGGAAGAGAATTGTGGCCCAGTCCAAAGTCCTCCTCTCCTCCCAGATATATACTTACACACGTTACAAAACTAATTTAGAGCTTTTCCATTTCCACCCCTGCTGCTGCTGCTTCAGACCAGATTTATCCCAGCCCATCATGTAAAAGCAGGGTGGGAGATATAATGCTGCCTCTATCGGCGGTCGCTTTAAAGGGCGTTCGCTGCGTGCGAGCTTTATTGGGGCTCACCCTTTTCTGTCCGGGACACTATGCAGGGGTGCAAAAGGGGATTTTGCTTGCTGCCGGAGATGGGCTGCTGTTTTTGTTTCTGGGCGCTCCGCATTAGGCCCAGGCACAAACTTGAAGCTCTTTCTCTCACCCCTTGCTCCGCCTTCTCTTCCAACTCCTTTCCTAACAGGATTTGAATATTAATCGAGGCTTGGTTAGGCCACGTTTCGCCAAGGAGCTTGATTCGGATATTGGCACAAACTTGTTCCTTTTTGTCTCGCCTTTGAAGGCGCGAGTTCCAGCCTCCAGTCAAAGCAAGAGGGCCTGCGAGGCATTGTTGCCAGCGACTCGTTTTTGTTTCCGACTGAATTATTTGTTCCGGCAGTCCCGACGCTAGTCCAATCAATCTTGCGCGGAATAATTTTAGGCACCGAAGGCTGACCCAAACCACCGCCGTTTGTTTACCGGCTAATTGTGCACCCCCCTCTCTTTTTTGGGGGGGAGGAGGAGAGGTGGGGTAGTGGAATAATGAAATTTGGGTGGGTGTTTGGGGCCGGTTGCAGCACGTGCGCCAACTGATGTGAACTCCGATATGCCGGAATACAATTACCGAGCCCAAGATTGCACCGCTGCGGTTTTATTTATTAGTAACTATTATGGCTTTTGCCGTCATTATGACCCCCACCCCCAACCCAGCCCTATACACCCAATCATAACTGTCCATTCCGGTCGCCGTCATTTGCACCTACTAGCGTTTTGACCTTTCACGCAGCGCAGCATGTTTACGTGATCGCTTTCCAGCTATTCCAGCTGGGAACAACGGAAGGCAACTTGCAATAAGGGTACTGTATAGGTACTCTGGACGCCATTGTGGATGTGTGACATCGCATGCTTTTATCACTGGTGACGTGGGAGATCTCAGATTGCGTCCAGTTTCATGCAGTCGGATGCCTACAGTGGGAAAGGGCTTGGGTATGTACAGGCGACGATGGGAAATGCAGTGGTCGTGAATCCTGCTTTGCGTGCACATGATCGTACGGGTCCATGAAATGATTTATTTTGATCGGCATTTATATGAAGGAAGCAAGTGGTAAAGAGTCAGTGGCTATTCGTCAAGGTGCGGCCTCGCTTTAGGACGCCTTGTCATGTCAGCATTCGGCATGACTTCTCCTCCGGCCAAACCGATTTTTCCCTGGAAAAAATAGGTCTACCCGCACGCGACTCACTCTTATATGGCGCTCCGTGTTGTGTGTCGCATGCCCTCCTTTTTTGCCCCGTCTTTTTTGAAAGGAGACAAGCAGTGGCACGAGACACACAGATGAAAAATTGGCCTCCCCTTACGGGTTACATGGGTAACGTAAGTTACGACCCTTTCCTCCTTCCAAACTCCGTTATAGATGCGCGTGTCTCTGCTGTAAGCTCGGTAAAGCTTGTTGGGATAGCAGGAGGCGGAGGATGGAAGGTGTTGGAGTGGGTCTGCCGGGAGGGAAAAAATATATAATGAAATGCATTGCGATTGTAAGAGGTCCCATATTTCTTTTCTGTCAGCTTATCTGCGTCTGCTGTGTGATTTTGGAAACGTATGAAAGTTTCTTCCCATGAATTGTGTTGGGCGAGTCGTATCTCAGAAATACTTATTTGCATACTCCAAAGTGTTCCATGACGTAAAAAGTTTCTTTCTGCCAGCCTGCTGTGTGGGGCTGATGAGGAAATTCGGCACCGCGTACTGGTCTCAGAAATGGATCTATGGAAATGAGCTCTGCAGGATTCTGAAACCTAATTGATACGAATTTATTACTCGGGTCTGTCGGCCCACAGGCTTCATCGCATTACGAGGGTAACCATCCAGCACCTTCCCTGCTGCCAGCCTGGGTCTAGATTTAGTCTCACCTGCCGCTGTTGCTGCGGAGCCGGCTCCCAGAAAATGATTGCCTTCATATAGACACTGCCCCCCCCCCCCTCCTCCCATCCTCCTCATTCCCTTGTCCCCCCACCTCGTACATTAATTGCCGGGATTTTGGCCCCTGTCCCACCCTACCCCACCCTGCCACAACCCTTCCAACCCCCACCAAGCTAGTCCCCCGCAACCTTTCCACATGAGGGGCAAGCAATGCAGGCGATCGATTTGGGTCGGGGATCAAAGGACTCTCTCGCCCCACTTGCTTCCAGCACAGCTGGTAACTCTGCTGTGTGGGCTATGTGTATATGTACTCACACCACGCACGGTATCAGCCAAAGAGATAAAAAAAATATATACGAGTGCATATCCGAAGGGGCGATATTTATGCAGTTTGCAATTTTGGCATTCTTTGTGCGCCGCCTGAATTCCTTATTCATCCGTCCCGTCCTTCTCCCGCCTTCTCTTTCGCCGTGCGACCTAAGTAAATCTTGGAATAAATCGCGGCCGTCATGTTCTGTTGGCAGGTGCGGCGCGCTGAAAAATGGAAACCATTTTGCAGGCGCCGAAGGTAGGAAGGAAGTGTAAAGGAAAATGCGGAAAGAGACTGGATCCTGCCGCTTGTCACCACACACAATCCCTTTTCACAACCCATCACAGTCACGTCCCTTCATTCTTTCTTTCTTCTCCGCCGTTCCATTCCAGGCCGCGCAGCACATCCTTTCTATCTGACGGATTCTGGATCAGACGCCAATGAGAGGAAGCTCAGTGCTTTTATGAAGCTGTGTCTTGAAAGTGCGTGTTTGCACTTGGGTCCTTGAGAGAAAAGGAAAGGAATGGATCGATTGCGAGTCGCAGCATCCAGAGCCGCAGCAACGAAGGATCATCGCCGCAGACCAAAGAAGGGAAATGTGTGCCTTCTCCTCTCTTACCAATTGAATTATGGGAGCAAGCCAGCCAGCCTCCTTTTCCTCCCACCCACCCAGCCCCATTCCTCTCTCGACGTTCCCCCAACGCAATTTTACTACTTGTCTGCTGTATCGACCGGCAGCGGGAACATTGTCGTACCAAGTTTGGGTTCGCCGGAGAGATGCTACAAGTTCGCCTCTTTTTATTGAATAGGCTTTCGAATGACTTTGCAGATACAACATCCGCAACGCCTCAGAGCATTTCCTCTCGATCCTACAGTTCTCTTTTGTGTAGAGTGAATTTATACGACCGGTATGCTGGTGATTTATGAGGAACATCGCTGACAAACAGTGATAAGCTGATAACCAATGACGGGGTTCCTAGTTAGCCAGTTTGTCTGGTCCGATACTTTACTTGTCATTTCCACACTTTTGATTGCTTTTGAGCGTTCATTTCAGGAAGTTGCCTCAAGTTACTAGTAGTTATGATATACTGCTTTTAAAGTGGAGCTGAGGAGTGCGAAGGCACATAAGCTCAGCAGTGAGCGCTCTGAATATGCTCTAGTGCCAAGATATCATTTTTGACTTGCCTTAAAAAAATCAGTGGACGAACTTTTTGAAGTTGGAATATTCACCGTCTAATTTGACTTCGAACTTTAAATAAATGGCACGCCAGCTCCACCTCATTACTGAAGAACACATAATCTCCTATTGACATACAAGTTTGTTTTAGATGCTATAAACATATATAGACAGATGACCGAGGCTCTCAGTGGATTTCCTGGCGTAACGGTCCTCTTCAGATGTGTTGATTGGCCACAGCTCCTAGGCAGAATCTTCCACGAGAGGTAGGATCAAGAGTTCTTAGGCTTCATGATTGAGCCTCCCAAGTGCGAGGGATGTGAAGGTTTGGTACTCTGATGCTTGTGGCAAGTTAGTCCTAATTTGTAGTGAATGTTGAAGATGGGTTAGGACCGCAGATTCCGGTTGGCGGGATTTGCGAATCTCCACGCCGCACCTAACAATCCGTCTGTTGAAAATAGCAGTTAATCAATTTCATCCTTGTCACTTGCAGTTCTTGTTGTCGACTTGGTACACTTTGCGGTGTTGATGAGATTGGATGGGATTTGTGCTGTGGTGGGTGGGTGGGTGAGTTGCCTTTTGGGAGGGGGTGGACGGGTGGAGGGGGGGGGGGCTGGATGGGAGGACTCGTTTTGCAACTGGTGTTTCGCCTCATGAGCTTTAGCTGCTGCAGCCGAGGAGATAATTAACTTGTTCGCCCGAGTTTTAACCTCGGACAAAGTTTCTACTTTGTTCCAGGATTCTGCCCAACTGACTTTTCCGCCGGAAATACGCCACTGTATTTTTTCTCATCTGCTCACTGCTTTTCTCCTCGAATTTTTGACGCAATTCCGGGTGCGCCGTGGTATAGCAGGTGGGCTTGGCAGCTCTAGAGTGTTGTTCTTTTAAAAAAGTTATTCTATCTGTATATACTGTATATATTTTTAGTGGGAAGCGAGTCGATAGCTATCACATGGGGCTGAATTTCTCATAACCAGTTTATCTCTGCACGTGGTGAACAAAAGAAATGCCATGAACGATGTTCAGGCCGGTTGATACACTTGATTGGGACGACGGCCGCTGGGTTTGATTTATTGCGGCATAAGCACGTGCTAAAAGTGATTAGCAATGGCGCACCCTGTGAACAGTGCTGCTTGTGAACATGCGTTATTGATGAGAGAGACGATTAACGGCTATTGACATGCTGGAGCACAATACCTTGCGGTGTTTGTCGAGTGGTGGGTGCCTGCCTGCTGGAGGACCATTTTGCTGGGAACAAAACTGTATATGAAAGCAGACTGTATCTCTAATTGGGTTTATGCATAAACAATGAGATCGGGCGCTGTGCGTAATAGGGTTTGAACTCGGTCGGGAGCCTCGACTTCTTCCCCTTCTTCTCGAGATGAGGAAGACAAAAGGGGTGGGGTGAGTGAGCCATCATCTGACTTCACGTCATTATCGCCTCAATACCTTATGGAATTATTGATGAGGTAGAGGTCGGAGGAAAGATGGCTGCTTGCCGAAGGGGGCGGGTTGGGGCGGGGGTTGGAGCGGGGAGCATTAATATTAGAATTCCAGAGGCAAGTGCAGTGGCAGCCCGCTTTGCTCAGCCTTTCCAATCAAATCGAAACCGCAGCACAATACAGTATATCCTTATATCCTTCCTGCTGCTGCTGTCGCTGCTGCTGCTGTTGCAGAGAGGGTTTTCATTGCTGCGGTCATGCGGCCACCATTTATCACGTTCTCTCTTGTGCCCACCGCTATGTGCTGCCCGAGGGGGCTTGCCACTAATAACATACCTCCTCCTTGCACTGGGCAACATTTCCTTCAAACGGTTATTTTCTTTCCGAATTAAATAAAATGATGTTATAATATGAGGTAATTCATGCTACCGATGGGCACACGAAGGTCAAAATTCTGCCCCTCTTCTCTATCACTCTTGTGACTATCAAGTCAAAATAATTACAAATTTAACTGTGATTTTTATCATTTCTGACACTATCAGTATCTCTGTGCCCCAGAATTTGTCTTGAGGATACCCGGGGTCTATGGGATGACTGATATGATTGGAGTCAATCAATGCCTACACTCCCTTCACAATGAACACGGAAATATCAGGAGGCGCTTCCTATAGCTACTATTTTTAAAGTGTGTGAGTGGTTATGCAGATCCACTATCCTGGAGCCTACATAGCAGATTTTTTTCGTTAGTTAGGAGGGTTGCGTGAGATTTGACTTTTATCACACTTGGACACGATCACAGTAGTAATCCGGGTATACGTAGTTCCCGAATCATCTATCTGTAAATGCCACGGTTTAGCTGTGGGGTGTAATGAAGATGGAACCTGGAAACCCCGTTGCTTTTTCTGGGACACGTTGTAGAATGCAATATCCAGTTGTAAGAACTCTAATTGAGAAGGATTGTGTATTGTATACTCATAATAATCCATAATCTCAATTTTCTGTAATTTGCTTTAATGCATCCGATCCTGTAGGATTCGCTTGTATGAATGCAGAATTAGGAAAACCATCCAAACACAGCATACGTGTATGGTTTTTTTTTTAACAGGTCGAGAATTTTCTCATAATCTGGGTCAGTGTAACGCGCCCTATCTGTCGAACATATTCATAATACAAAATTACTGAGAGTACTCTTGGAGCTGTTCCGCTAGACACCAGCGAAGTGTCATGAATATGTCATCACTGTAATCGCTAATGCTGCTGGCCATGAATCCGAAGGGGAATCCTGAATGAGTGTAGGGACAATTAGTAACTTTGACATAAGTATCTGATATTCTCGGTGCAGTGTCACTATCGATTTCCTTTGTTAAAGTGAATAAAACCTTCTTAAAAATAAATCAATTGACGTGACTGAAATATTATTCAGTTTGCAGTTTGCAGTATCGAGTTTCAGTCACCTATAGAACTGACAAGCACTGACGGTAGCACATTGGTAACACTTGAGGGAGCAGTAGCTGTCTGTGGCAGATGACAACTGTACTTTGTAGGTTTTATATTTTCATATATAAAATGGAGGTAAATGAAAAAGTCAAAAATGCAGAATATCGTGCGGGTAATTTCGGATACACGCGGTATTAAAGTTTAAAATTCTGTACTCGAGTTCTTGGCACGGAAGTGGCGCCTTTTCATGCCAGAATCGAGGTGCCACATTTGAAATGGCGCACCACAGAGTTTTTCTAATATATACTGAACGAATTAAAAATCAAGTAGGCCTATATTCAGAGATGCAGAATAACATTTGTAAATGTTCCCCCTCAGCCACTCGGCATTAGCGGAAAAGTAATTTCAGAGCAAGTTTTTTAAAAATCTATCTTAACTGTATCTTAAATATAATTTGTAAAGTCACGTGGAAAAGAGGCCTTTAAAATTATTAAAAAGGACTCGAGCCATATAATATATTAAGACTAGTCTAATTAAATAATCGTGCTCGTTGCAAAAGGGAATTAAGGCTTTCTCTGTACTAAAATGAATAGGAAAATTGTCATGTTGCTGAGTAAGAGTAATGCAATTATTATGATTAGGACTGTGGGGCTTACACCCATAATGCGTCCTACGTGAGTTTACGGTGCTTTGCTCGTTTTATACCTGCTGCAGTCCTCGAGGGCAAGTTGGATAGTACTGTATTTTGTTTGCGCCGTCTTCAGATTGCCCTACATCCGAGGCACACGGCTCCCAAGTGAATGCAGCCATTCTACGTGTGCATGATCAAATGAGGATTGGTGGAGGTTGTCGAAAAACAGCCTGATTGCATATATAGGGGAACTCTGGAAGTGGTTATCATTGTTTGAATTCATTGCGGAATGTTGTTGAGTGTATTGAGCGAATTGGGATCTTCAATTTGTGTTTATAATCGTAGCCAGTATTTTTTTATTTTTTTGCGTTGGGGAAAATCCATAGATTTATTAATGGGACTTGGGCGATTAGGCAGAGGAGATAGAACGTGGTGGCATACAGTGTTGAGTTTAAGCACTATTGCAGTGAGACTATTGGATAATAGTCGACGGGAGATTGTGGTGGCAGAGTCTGTTGAAATGGGCTGAAGCCATCCATGTGACACTCGTGATCTCAAATGATTTGCAACGCTATGCTCGGCTGTTCAATTCCATCACACACTTCCGATGTAATCATGTGTTCTTACGTCAGCGATCATGTTTGAATCCGTGTTGTCGTATCACATTACATTACTTCATATCATAGGGCTACCGTGAATAATTAAATTGCGTAGGTTACAATATGAGCCACTTCTACTAAACAAAGCCATGCCCTCATAAGACCTTTTATAGAGTTTGTTTGCCTCTTGCTATGAATTTGTGGCAATACAGTGATATGGATACTTTCTGCAGTTGACTCTTATTGCAAGTATCATTTTTGTCAAGATAAATGGAATGTCTTGGCTTGGAAATTTTGCAATTGAAGCCGGAGAGTCGTCGTCTAACTAGTAAGGAGAGGTCTTCAAAGGTACCCTCAGTGTTGCAACAAAAGAATGTGACAAGTCACCATTCATTTTTGTGCTGTATTTCAGGGTATCATTGGGAGATGAAACATGGATTAAAATTTTGCTTCCGTTGTAATCCCAAGTCATTTCAAACACACCATGTGTTTAAAAATAATAATTAGAAACCTTACAGCAATCTTAGCTTGCACAATTTATGTACGACACTGCCAAATTTACAGGCATTGTTATGGGCCCATGATCCTACGTTTGAAAGACCGAAATAATAGTTTAATTGAGCAATAAGTTAGCGGTGGAAAATGTTACTTTCTTAAGGAGGCCTTATTTGATGTAGATATACCTCGTTTATGAAGAGAAGCTATTATAATACCTAGCAATGAATTTAAACGTGGTGAAACATAAAATGGTACATAACGATACATTGTTGGCTTTGTATCAGGGAGACATTTTGCAAGTATTTCGGATTTGATATTTGTAGGAGGCGTAGATTTTTAAAGCTTGGTGTTACGGGTGCCATTGAGCAGGCCCACTGATCCGGGAGACCACGAGAAATGCCAGAGAGATGTAATGAGTCACTCTGGAATGTGATGTCAGTTTTAAAAATATGTACCTTCATGATGACAGTGAGGACATTTTCCCTTGTATTCATTTCAAGTATGACTGAATTCTTTAAAATTAGTATTATGGAAGTGAAAAAAGAAAACAGTTTATACTGATCTAAATGTGTTCACGGCAGATGAATGTCACGGGTTTATTCTGACACCAAACTGGAATTGAACTGGCACTAATCCGTTTTTTTTTATCTCTTCGCCACCACTCTGTTTACTCACGTACAGTGCACTGGTAAACAAGCTTAATTGGCATGCATGAAAAATGTACTAACCCGCACTTACCGATAATTTGGGATATCGTAGCGAACCAAGTCGATGTCCTCATCAGCCAGCAACCACTATACATAAGTATAACTACTGTAAATACATTGCACATTGCTTCTTCCTGTTCCTGTGTAGAAAGAAAACTTGTTACCATACCACTTCCAGCCTTGCCTTTCATCCTGTGAGTTAGGTAACCCGTGCGCCTCAATTGTTTGGCGGGATGGTCTGGTTGGCAGGGGCTCAGAAGAATATTAGACTCCAGAGAAACCCTCACTTATCATTAGGCTTTCCTGTAGTCAGCTTGCCACCACTTAGGAACAAGTTAGAGTGTGTTTGATCCGACTGACTGTAAGGTTAATAGGGAAGTTGTTTCTGAATGTGTACCTTTTACTCATTGCGGAGGGAAATGCTATTCAAAAAATTGAACTAGAAGCCACTCATCTTGACGATATGAAACAGTGTTTCTCGCCATGATGGGTGTGGTTGCACAAAAATGTATACAGTTACAGGCAGGCGGTGTAGTGAATTCGAGCGGCTTTAATATAATCTCACCAATTGCAGGGGTATGGTTTCGAAGTGTAAATTGACATAAACCAACTGCATTTTTTTTTTTTTGAACTGTAACCTACAGTTCTATTCTACATGTTGTGTACATTAGCCAGCTATTATACATCGCATTGGTAAACATTTCTCAATTACATGAGTGTTAACAGGAAGCAACTACTAAATTTGGCAGATCTATTTAATTTGCTCGTGTGCACTCCTCCCCTTCCCCCCAAAAAAGGGAGGAGGAAGAGGGGTGCGATATTACGTGGTAAGTTTGGGAATGGGTCTAACACGCATTCTTCCCAAATGGAACGTGGCGTATGACATATATTTGATTGAATCCTATATGAATAAAGTTCCAGCCATTCTTTGGTATAGGAAACGTGTGCTGAAGTGCTGGTAATTTTGCTCGGAATTCTTTGCACATTTCTAGGAATTTATTAGATGCAATGGACTTGTAAATTCAGGTGCAGTCGAATCCTTAATATTTGACTCGACGTATACGCATTACCTGGGTTGTGAATAATGGATAACAAGTGAGATTATTGAGTTGTGACATTTTGTCGAGATACAAACAGGTATTTTTAAAACAGAATCAAAGTCAGGTGTGAAAAAATATGTACTTACTAACATTTCACACCCCCTCCCTGTTTCCCCAATCTGTCAATATTGTGAATGTTGTCTCGCTTAGAAGTTTGTGCACGTGAAAGATTGAGAAGCTGTGATGTACAGGACGTACCATTAGCACGGTGCAGACACAATTTTGAAGTAAGTGGTGTCAGAAGCCCGTAATTTAGTCGCAAAGGTCTCTCACCTTGGAAGTTCAACTTTGAGCCGAGCCGATATTGGGTGAATGTAGGCTAAGTAGGTTATTCGGAACTTTCCATCCGAAAAGTAGTAAGCAAATAGCGAGAGTGGGGACCAGGTGCGGCCCGGAGAAATTAGGTGTGAAAGTTTCGCCAATCTTGTTTCATTGTTTGTTTTTTATGCCGTCGGTGACGGTCGTTTGTTTTTGGAAAAGGCCAAGCAGCTGACGTCCTGCGGCGATGGATTTGGTGGGACTAAATCACTGCAAACAAGCCGTGTTTGCTCTGGTTTCGATGCTTCTACGTGCTCACATCATACATGGATGCGCTTTTTCCCCGTGTGCGCCCTCCGATAGCTAGATAGATAGATAGATAGATGGGTAGGTGGTCGCTATTGGACAAATGCATCTATTTGCCAATTGAATGGTGGTAACGAGCGAGCCGCTGTTTATTTGTATTCTGGTTTGCC
The DNA here is from genome assembly GCA_000934665.2 of Catajapyx aquilonaris. Lineage (NCBI taxonomy): Eukaryota > Metazoa > Arthropoda > Diplura > Dicellurata > Japygidae > Catajapyx > Catajapyx aquilonaris. The sequence goes on from KZ537959.1 coordinate 165,930, forward strand.
AAACACGCAGCGAATGATGAGAGCAAACAGCACTTTTGCCTGCTGCAACCTGAGCCAAAGGTCCATTCATCCACCAAAGGGAAGATCCTCCACTTTCTTATTAGCGTGCGGACTGCGCCAGGCGAGCCTCCCCCCTCTTTCGCTCCCTCCCTCTCTGCTTTCCTCCCACCCACCCATCCCCCCCCCCCTAGTTCCTCCTTACCTACCCTCCCCACCCTTTGGCTTATCGATCCAGGAGGAGAGAAAACTTGCATACATATCCCGTCTGCTGCTACTTTATGCTCACGGCTCCTTAATAAGCGCCTTAGCAGCACTGCAATGAGCGCAGAATTGAATGTGTTTGGCCCGGCCAACGCAGGCTCATGTTACACACGCCTCTGAGGTAATCAACATTCATCAAGCCACAAGTCGGGGGGACTCTTCTTTCACGCCTTTTGCAACTGGAGGTGGGATTACGCCTGCCTGGATAATCCCTTTCCAGATCCAGCTTATTAACCGGTGGGGCCAAGATCTCTCCTCCGTGCAGCGTAGCCAGGACCGTGTCATTTGGCAAAGTGGTGGCTCCTAATTGGGAAATGGTAGCCGCAGTCATACGTACTCATAGAATGCCATACGTGGCATCCATTCGGAGCCTCTGTGTCCTCAGGCGTGGACCCTCGATTAATTAGCCCGTATATAGTAGAAAGAGCGGTGGGAAAATGAAGTGATGTCCGCGTGCTTGTCTTTGCACCGGATCGAACACCCCCATCCCTGGGTGTACTATATGCACATAGCCGAACGTTTCCCTGGGAAGTGTCGCGGATGTGGGTCTGTCCGACTGGCTTGCCTTGCCGCACCAGGTAGAATGGTGTGGGTGTAATTTAGGGGGAGGGGAGGGGGTGCAGTGCATAATGGGAGCGGGGTGGCCCCCGAGACTCATTGTGCTCAGTGTTGCATGCAAACTCGGGCTAATTAGCAGGCGACCGAGTAATAGCCCGACCCCCTCACGATGCCAAAAGCCAAGACATAAGTCACGAGGCCGGCGGGCTGTGATGTAGGGAGGGAGATTTTGATGGGGAAAAAAAACCCACCCCCCTTTGGTTTAGTTGTTTGAAGGGCGTGCACGGTAGGGGGGACGTGTCTCGCGGATTTCTGTGAGGCAAAGCACGTGCTGCGCTGGAAGGCAAAGTCCCCTTCCTGTCCACCTGAAATTGAATATGTTGGCTGGATGGATGGCTAGCTCTGTTTTCTCCCGCTAGTCTTGGTCAATATTGTCTTGCTCAGAGTGGGATCTTTTGGGTGGGGAGTATAGGATGAAAACGCCACAAGTCATGTCAGCAAATACACTTCCGGGTGCTTTTATTAGCGGTCATGGCTGATACACATAAGGCCCGATGGTTGGACTACACGTGCCGGATGCGCCACGAGCAAAAAAGGTTATCTCTACATTTGCGTCGGAATACCGACCGGCTGCAAGCGGGGTTTGACCAAAGATGTCGGGATCGTTTTTTCTTTCTTTTTTTGTTGTAGAAAATAGCAGGAGTGTCGACAGACAGACGGATGCTCAGAATGCCAACTACAGCTGGTTGAAGGGGACCAAATGCCTCCATTTCTCCAACAATTTGGCCCGGATTCAACCAGCTAAAGCCTAGCACTGTTCTCTCTTGCCTTTCCTGCCTCCCGGCTTCCTTGCCTCTCTGCCACCCTTTCTCTCTCTCTCACCTGCAGCCGGCGCCGCACTCACTCACGGTGCACCTCACTATAATGCGGGATTCCTCACTGCGGTTCCTTCACAACACCACTTTGCACTCACGGCACGTTTCACACGCGAGTCACCATGTTGCACTAACACACTGGTACGGCCTGGAACTAGCCACAAGCACTAAGGTTGCTTCCATCAGCCAGCCAGCCAGCCAGCCCCTTCTTCCTTCCTTCCTTCCTTCCTTCCTTCCTTCCTTCCTTCCTTCCTTCCTTCCTTCTCCATCTGGGGTCCTGCTGGTGGAGCGGTGCAGAGACGTGTGTGTGGAAGTGGACGCTTAGGAGTGCAATGCACGTACGGCTTTTCCAGGGGGGTTGTGGGGGTGGGTGGATGGGGTGGGGGGTGGAAAAATCCCCCACAGCACGCTCGGGTATTGATTTTCGCCTCCTCTCCTACCCACACTTGTTCCTTCTCCATCTCTCTTCTTCTTCTTCTTCTTCTTCTTCTTCTTCTTCTTGGCCGGCTTCTTGGGCACACGTCCTAGTGGAGGGCCGTTTTAGTGGACACCACATCGGAAGTGGACTAGAAAGAGGCTGGGGAGCACTTTTGCAGGGAAGGTGATCGGGTCAGAGAGAGTGGACGGAAGAGGTAGAGGAAGAGGGCGGGGGGAGGAGGTGGAAGGAAGGAGGGGAGGAGGTGGTGGAGGAGAACGGACAAGAAGAGCTTGCTGGGTGCAGACTGCCGCACTGCACTGGTGGATGGGGCCGGCGCTGCCAGGAGCGCACCTCGCCCCCCGCCCCATCCCCGCCCCTCCTTCCACCCCCACCCCCTACACACCCATCCTCCTCCGACTGCCCCGCCCTCCTACCGACAGCGGCCTGGCCCGACACTAGCCCCCGACGACGACGGTCGACCCGAGCTGCCAATTCCGCCGCTGCTCCTGGCCCATATGCAACCCATCCAGCCTTCTCCTTCCTTGTCTCTCTCCACTGCTGGGTCAAGATCGAGAAATGCCGGCCCGGCCTAATTTGGGCCCACATTCCCCCCACTCCCTCCCTCCCTCCCTCATCTCTCCCCCTACAACCCTGCGTGTATTTATGTGAAGAGAAGGCCCACACCCTCCAGCTACCCCCAGCCCCAGCCAGCCACTCTTTTCCTTCTCTCTTCCTCGACACCATTTTTAGACCCGGCAAGACGAGAAGGCCTCCCCTCAAATCCCATCCCGTCCCATCTCACTTCCGCCTTCCTTCTCTACTTCCGCCCGTCTCTCCTTGACCCTTCGGCCTCCTCACAGGGTGGGACACTACTACATGCTGCACAGTGGCATGGAAAATTCCTTTCTTTAGAGAACCTTCTTCAGCAGACCGTCCGGCTCAAAATAGGGAAGTGGGCGAAGAAGGGTCGGATTTGGGATTTAGAGCTCCGGAAATCCCGGATTGCCTTTCGGGCTACATGACAAGTAGTAAGCTGGCAGAGCGCTGCTGATGAGATTGAGGTTTTGGCCGCAGTCCGATGGCCGCTCATTTTTTAGGCGTTCCGCTGCTTTATGACTTGGGTTGGCGAGCCTCATAAGCTGATTGGAACGCGAAGGAAATTAAGTTACGACCTTTTTCCCCGCGCCCAAAATCTGCGATAGAGCCATCGCGCCCATTTTGGGGCCGCGATTTATGCCGCAGCTGCCGCGCCGGAACATCACGATCAGGGGATTCGATAGGATTGCCCCGTCACGCCCTTCCCTCCCATGCCCTCCCAAATTATGACCGTGACGCAGTGCGTCTGAGGGCCGACACAATTTGATAGTGTGTATGCTGGTGTGATGTCATTTGCAAAGATGGAAGCGCCTAAGTTTAACTCGGGGCGAGGGGATCCATGACAGCAGCTGCTGGGGGTGCTGCTGCTGCCGCATTGTTACAGTGTGCAACGCGGACTCGACACACACACTCACTCACGCACGCACATGTGGTGGCTGGAGCCAAGCAGCAGGGGAAGAAGGCGGCTGCCTCCCATTACTATATTTAGCCCGAGTAACACGAGCCCAGACACATAACCTCTGCGCAGGCTCACTCGATGGACACACTGACGCGTGCCTGCTTTCAACCACCGACCCACTAAACGACCAACAAGAAAATAAAAAAATAAAAAAAGGTCGCAAATAGGAAACACGCACGGCCTTGCCCTCGAGTAAGGTGAACAAACCGGCGCAAAACAGGAGTCGACTACTCCAGAGTAACATGGCTGTGGATGGGAGTTAACAATACATTAATTAATAGGGCGTGCAGGTGATTGAATGGAAAAGGTCGCCGTCCACGCCCACCCTTAATACCTGGGCCTCGCCCTGTGTGGCCGACGCCCCACCTGGGCTGCCCATCAGTTATGGGCAGTTTGAATCGTGGTCAAAGAGTACCCGCAGTAGGTCGAGTCAAGTACTACTAGGAAGAAATTGAAGCATGCCAAGAATCTCCCCTTCTTGCACCTCATCCCCAACATATTGAAGCAGAGCCTGTTTTTAGACCGGTGGGGAGAGGGGAGGGGAATGGAGAGGGGGAGAGAGAGAGCCCCAGCTGGCAAGTCAAGACCATGCACAACGTATGGTAAAAGTGGCTTCTTACGTAACTTAACCTTCTTTTCCCATTTCTGTACAGACACTGATCACATTCCTCCTACCGTTTCCTTATGTCTTGGAAGGAAAGATATGCGTCTGGGTCTGGCTGGGTATTGATGACTGCTGCAGCCTAAATGGGAGATAAGCTGGCGTAGATTAAATGGCACGGTACTGCAACTGTCATTTAGTTTTAGTTAGATCAGTGTTTTGCGTCAACACGCGTGTCACTGGCGAATTTAATGGAGTGCACTTTCAGTGCAAGAGTAATGGCATTGCATAATGTACCGTATATGATACCGCTAACATTACCACGATTTGCCTGAATCCTGACTAGATTTCTATTGCGTATCCTTGTTATTGTACTGTTTACTGGTATACGTCGACTTCGAAATGAGCCTTATTCTGTATACACATGCATACCGAGCCTCGTGAGGCTCTGATAGCTCTGGCCTATTTGGCTTTAAAACCATAGCTGCAATGTGCAGGAAAGTCGCGTTTTGTTCTCCCTTACTGAACGTTGCAGGTACAAATATTTTTGATATGGATAATACAGCTTCTGTACACTTAAAGGTCTCTGCATTTTATGTGAATTTCTTGACAACATTACTGTGAGGACCATTTTATTATTACTGTACATGTAGTACAGTTTGGATGTCAATGAGTGGACTGCAATCTTGATACCTTTTCTTTGAAAACAGTTATGTTGAGAGGTGAATTAAAATTGAGAGAAAGAACTGTAGTGTTTGCTTGTGTATGCATATAATTGTGATTGTCGACTAACTGCTCCAGATATTTTACCTTTGATGCTTTCAGAAAGATACAGATATACAGTATACATGTAGATTAAATGTTGAACAAAACGTTACATAATCAAGTGGTGTGCTTTATCCAGAGGGATACTACTTTTTAGTGTGAATACCGGCTTGTTATTGGATGTGTTGCCCTGCAGTGATGACTACAAAGTAGCTGGGCAAGTCTCTGAACTTCTTCAGTGTAATGCGCGTGAATAGAGTAATTCGAGAGAGAAGAAGCGGATACTGTGCATAAGGATGGGAATAAGCGTTGCAAGAATTTTGTGAAAGGTAGGCCATCAATTGGACCTTTTGTGGCGCTGCATGAGCAAAGACTGTAGACAAAGGGAAAGCAAAGAAGAAAGAGAATCAATCGATAGGCTTGAGACTCGTTGATTCCAGCTGAGGAATGTGAATGAGCTCTCCCCAGGGATATAGGATTGGAATGGTGAAGGTTGGGGGGTAGTGGTAAGGAGGGGTAAAGCGGGCTTAGCCTCCCAACTTTGCCTTTCTTCGAGACAGTGGATGCTCCATCCCCAAGGAAAGCATTGGGCCTTGAGAAACCGACAGTGCCCTTTGAAAACAAAAACTTTCTTAATTCTCACGGTAGTCCATTGCACATGCTGTCTGTCTGGCTGCATATGGTATATGCCGAACTATTCCGATCGTTTGTGTACATCCAAAAGTGCAGCGGCAGAAAGCACTCTGGTTGAAAAGGAGACGAGAGTCTGAGCATGGCTAGGAAGATATTTAGCTTATGAAAACGTGGTTCACGCTCCAAAGGCCTATTTGATGCTAATCGGCCGTGGCTAAGCAAACAGGAGGTTTGTGCGGCAGAAAAGGAAGCCTCCTTGCGGCTGCAAAAAGGGAGAAACGGGGTGGGGTAGGGAGGAGGGGGCAGGGAGAAATTCCGAGGATCCTCGATCCAGAAGAGCTTTGCCCCGGATATTTACATTCGGTATACTGAGATGAATTTCTAACGTCCTGCCGGAAGGTGGTTGGGTGGTGGAGGTAAAGGGGTGGGTCGTTGGAGATAAATCCGATGCCGTGCTCCGGGGAGGAAATGTTAGCCTGGCAGTTGCTAGGCAAAACTCCCTCACACTCGACTCTCCCGTCACTTTATTAATGCAATTTTTATGCTTGGCCGCCGGATTGCTTGCTGTTTACTCTCGCCTAGAACAAACCTCTGGTATGAAACAGGCACGCATCAAGTTGGCACCAAGAATTTCTTTTTGCCCTCCCTAACGACTAGCTAATGAGCGCCCGCCTCTACGACAAGAAGACATTTGGAGTGGACCCATACAGGGCCGGTTTACAGCCCATCCTGTAACGGAGTTTGCTAGGATTTGTAGCCCCTAACGCAGGCCGAAAATCTGGCGGCAAATAATGTGTGTAATGTGTGGCACTCGGTGTGGCATCAGCATCAGGCGTCACGTAGGGATGCGAGTGAGAATGGATGCGAACGGGATGCAAATGCAGGCGAGCATTGTAGCTAGCTGGCTGGCCATCATGTAGGAGCTGCCATCCATCCTACTTACGACCCGAGTGGAACGTCTCGCTCGTTCTCATTATTCCCAACTCCGCGCTTATCATATTGAGGCTATGTCCGCCATGAACAAATGGAGCTTCGTGTCCAACAGCTCCATCTTGGCGATGAGCCTGCGCCGACCGACCGGCAACATTGTCTGATTGGGATGTTGTGTTAAAGAGGGTGCTGGGGGGATGGGAGGGAGGGAGGGGAGAGGGAGAGGGGGGCCGTAACAAGGCGTTAATGACAAGTAGCACGCACTCATCCTATTGTTCCGGGAGCGCCCCCCGGATATTGCGCCCGGAGGATTATTGCGCAATTACCCGCTTCCTTCCTGGCAGATCCTGGAAATGGCGGGCCCCCGGAGGAGACGGAGGAACAAGCGCCTCTTTCTTGCACCAACCACGCCTTTAAAACATAATTTAGGATCTGGGCAGACGTGGCAACGGCCTATGATTCCGGATATAAAGTTAATTAGACGGCCGAGCAGGAATTTCTCTCCGGGAGAGCAAAGAGGTAGAGTTTGCTGCTGCTGCCGCCGGCGGCGGCAGATAATTATAGTGTGCAGGACCAGCTACCAGTCCTGGCTGCGGAGGAGGGGCCCAAAGACTACTTTGGCCCTATATATTTCCGATTGAAGTAATCCCCGATGAATTTGCCCGACTGGGTGACCCCCGATAAATCAGGATTGTGCTGGCGTTGGTCTTCCAGGAGCCGCCTCTACTTGGCCACTAATGGCCTTTTTCATGCAGCACAACACTTTGCTCTCATCCCAATAAATTACCGCCTATTTTCCTGGAGCTGGGGGTGTTGATCACATTTTGCCTGGCCCACTGTGTCGAGCCAGTCTGATTTATGCCTCCAGCAGATAGCGTCCCATTGCTCGACTCAGATCGACTGCTAGTGCAGCGGCTGGAATTTGCGTCTTTTCAGTGGCAGGACACGGTAGTGAACACGCTGACAGGGCTCCATTCCCTGGCCTAGATGAAATGCCGTACTTTGATAGCGAGCTCACTACTGTTCTGAATAATTCCGTACCAAATCGAACCCGGATGGGTGAAGCTAACTAAATAAATGGCAGTCTCAGGATATATACGCGGGCATGAAATATTTTGGTGGTGCAGCTGCAAGCTCGTAAAGGGGGATGTTGGGGGTGGAGGTGGAGGAGCGGCAAGGGAAAGAGAAATTTTTCTTCCAAGTCACGGGCATTAAGGGACAGGGGGCTTGGTCATTGAAAATTCCATTCCCGATGCCCAAGCTCTGCATCCGGAGCCCAATGTGACTGGAATAATCTCTCCACTCGCCTGCCTGCCTGCCTGCCTGCCTGCCTGCCTTTCCTTCCTTCCTTGCCAGCTGAAGCGCCAATATTCACTTTTGGCTTCGGGCACAAGAAAGACATCGGTATAAGGAAAGGCAAGGGGCCGCGAGAAGCCTCTGCCCGCACACATGCATATCTGTTCAGCTGATGGAAAAGGAGAAGGAAAGTGACTTCGTTTCTACCCATCTCACCCTTGAGCACCAGGAGTCTGAGAGACTGGTGGAATGTGCTGCTTCTAGTGCACTCATACAGTGTCTTACGCTTTCTTAACCTTCACTATACAATCGATAGCGAAGGTTTCTGACACATCATATGGGCATTTTTGTATTCAGTACACTAAAGGCATTGAGGTATACTTACTGATTCTTCGAAAAACAACATTTATGAGGTATTTTTTATCGAATATTTGCAGCTTCATTATTAATTTGAGCGTCATGACTTTACACTAGACCTACATACTGATATTATAAATGATATAGGTATACTGTTAATTTTGTACGGGAGGCATCATGGTGTCTTGTTGCGGTCATTGCGCTCTCACTACTCACATCTGAATAATATAGAGAATATCCTCACGCAGTAATGACGCCTTCCGGGACATATGATTTATATAATTATCAACGTCTCAGACGAGTTTTTAAGGAATTGTTGCCTGTTTATTACTAATTACCTATTTGTATAGGTATGTTGAGAAATATCTCTTGTGATCCACCCTGTAGAACAAGAGGGATAAATGCTTACCTCTAGAGCCAAAGTGTTCAAGATTGACTTTGGAAAGCAATGAAACCAGCAAGGACAGTGCCCCGTCAAAGATAGTTCTGTGAAGTATAAATAGACAACGCTTTGTGCATGTGGCTCGCATTATATGCTAGAATAGAATTTGCGGCGGAGGATGAGAGGCGTAATTATTTAGGGTGTTGCACTAAGCTTAAACATTGATATGGCCATAATGAAATGGCGAGTCGCGTAATTTGACTGCAATGATTACTCGCTTATCATTTTCAATTGAAGGCTATTGGCTGGTTCTCTCTCATTTGTGTGTCATGAATCATTTTTGGCGAGGGAGTCGTCCCTGGAGGAAGAATGAGTTGGCCCTCCGGTGGAGTCTGGTTCCCACTTAGATATTTGTGGTATCACAAAGTGGAGCTGTGGAGTGGAGTTTGCAGCTATGATGTAACTCTTCCAAGAGTAGAAGCCTTCTCATTCCTACCTTGCTTTGCCTGCCATCTACAATGAGCAACATGTACGCCCTCAAGCTTTGCTGTTCCTCTTCCACTCGCTCATACATACGTATATCAGGTACTGTATAGCTATCAGTGCAGCAGCAGTTTTATGTGGTGGCGATTCCGGGGATTTGCAGCCGACGATGTACATTTTGGAATGACGTGTAAAGCATACCCGATTGACATGGTTCATTTCTCAGCGTACTGATGGTATTGTCCCTTTGTCCTGAATAGAAGACAGTTGAGGTTCATCATCTGGTGCAGTTAGTGGAGGAAAAGGCTAGCACGTGCTGTTGCGGAAATGGCTGTTCCTGTCCCAAGAAGGGTCTGCACAGACCCGAGGAAGTTTTAAAATGCAGGAAGGCAGCAGGCACGTGGACCGCACGTGTCCGACCCGTCCTCTCCCTCCGCCTGCCCAGGGCCTGCCTGCTGTCTATTTCGGGGTCCGTGTCCCAGCTGTATACGCGCTTCCGACTGCCGCATCCCATCCAGGCAACTAACCAATCATCCATCCATCCATCGGTCACTCCCTGAGGTACCGGCCACTCAGCCTGCAAATTGCGGCGGAAATTAATCAACGCGCGTATCCTTAGGGATCACTTTTCCCGGATGCATACATATATCCCGACGAGTGCATGCATGTGCCTCGTCCGTTAGTCCGTCCCGCTGGAAGTGTCACTTGGGCCGCCCGTAAAAGAGAGCAAGGGAGGAAGTGGAGCGGGCAAGATGAGCCCATCATCCGGGTCCAGACAACGTGCTTGACAAGCGGCTTCTGATCCCGAAATTGGCGCCGGATTCTGCTGACGCTGCGTCATCATCTTCCTTCAAGAAATCTTATATTTTACTCCTTCTATCACTCGCGCTTCTTGACAACCTCCTTTGCCACTTTTGCCAACCAAGGCGACGCCTGGATACTGGAGGGCCTTACTGTACATGAGAGGGACCGATCATTATTTAGGGTAGGTCATGGTTGATTGATCATCTAGGCGTCTCCAAGGGTCGGAACATTTGCTGTTTTTCCCGGGTGGGTTCAGTGGGTGAAAAGGCCGTAATTGGAACCCAGTGAGTATTGCAACATGGGCGTACGAATCCTCGCCAATGCAATAATGCTGCTTCCATCTCAAACGAAAAAGAAAGAAAGGACGAAAAAAAAGAGAGAAGGAAGAACAGGGAAAGACGTGACATGCGCTTGGCTCAAAGTAGAAACTTGGAGAAACTCCTTCTTGCGATATTGCTTCATAGTTCTGGTTTCCGCTCTGACAAGGCCGCGCCAAAGGAGGAAAAAGTGGCAGCCGCAATAAAAAAAAGGGGGCAGGCAGGCCCGTATGGGTTTGAGCAGCAATAAGTCGGCAAGGGGGGAAAAAAACTGCGGCGCCTCTTCTTAAGGGACAACCGTCTCCTTCCGGCCCACCAGAAAACGAACAGCATCATATTTTTTTGATCTATTTTTTCCTCATTATAACGGCCGAAAAACTTATATTTCCAAGTTTGAAGTCAGTTATCTATCTGGTTGGACAGTTTGCTTGACTTCATCTATGACTTTGGCTAGAATCACTATACTGGCTGACTTTTTCAGAAATTTACCAGCCTGATGGAGCTTCCTGAAATGCACTGAGGCGCCAGAATATTTTGAGAGAAAGACATGGCGAGAAGTTATGTCTGGAACTCGGTGTTGTTGACAGTTAGTGACATTTGTACCCTAATGCTTGCGTTCACATCACCTATAAGCTGTGACCTTCGATCTAATGACATTTTCACCGAACTTTTAAAAACTGGAGCAGACCTTATCATCTTAGAGCACCATTAGCGTATAAGTTGCGGGAGCTTGATTTAATTTCATTAGGACCCCCTTTTAAAAACCGAGCCGTTCTTTCTTCTGATTACAAGTTTGAGCTATAACCGAACACGACTCCCTATCAGCAATCTACAAGAGGAGCTGATGAGTGCAGCGAGTGAGACGCGAGTTGGACATTTCCCCAGCAGTTGATTTGATTTTTGAGGCAAAGTGGAAACGCATGAACGGTCAGAATGAAAAGAGGCTGACGATGGATACCTTTGTGGAGCGGGGCACGAGGGAAAGAAAGAAGGGGAGGGGCGGTGGTTGGCTGGCGGGAAGGGGGGAGGGGGAGTGGTGGAACGTGTGGATATGACAGTTAGCGAGTGTTTAGTTGTCGGCGGCCGCTTCTGTAATGAGCCAGTGGAATGTTAGCAAGAGTGGCAAGTCATGTTTGGCGCCCCCGTGATGAATTTTCATAGTCCAGTATGCAGCAGTAGCAGCAACCCTGGGATTTCAATTCCGAGACACTCCCTGGGCATATATTCTGGCGGTGGTTCACCGTAACCAAAGGAAAAGGACATGTGTGTACGAATCACCTTGTACTTCGGATGGGATTTTTGTGTCGACGGAGCTAAATGCGACCTTTTAGGAGAATGGGCGGGGAAGCCTATTCTCATGATAGTTATGACCATTCTGGGCCTTTTCTGCAGGCGGTGTTCTGTGCTCCTTTGTTGCGCGGGACAAAGATGCACAGCGACAAAAGGGAGGTGGACTGGGTGGGGGTGAAAATGACGAATGTCTGCTCTTATTCCTTCGCCTGCACAACTTTAGCTGTTAGTCGGTGAAAAGCTCTTTAATAGGCCGAGGTCGTTACGGTGCGGAGAAGAGGCAAGTTTCCTCATTACTTTGCCGCCTTAAACACGCCAATCCAACTTAATCAAGGAGGGAAAAGAGGGAGGAGAACACAGAGGCTGGTCCAAAAATGACTCGCCCATGGAAATTTCTCCCACCACTTATTTCCATTTCATCGGAAGCGACTGCTGGGATATATGACCTGCACTCTCCACCAAGTTTCATTCCGCCAACCCACACCCTGTACTTCTGCACTGGCTTACATGGGTGTTATTACGGGCCGAATGGTGCCAAGTTGTGCTGAAAGAGGAGATGAAAAAAAGTGTGGTCGCTTAGTAATGGATCTGTTTGGCGTGGAAACAGCAGGGCCATGCTTCAAGGGGAAGGGAGGGTGGAGCCTGGGGAGAAGGAGGGGGGGAATGAGGAGAATGCGATTTGCATGTCGGGTAAGTCTTGGAGGAGTCATCTGGGTGTCGTGGCGAGAATATAGAATTGGGAAGGAAAAGAAGAGGGGAGGGCATTTACAACAAGCTCTTCTTCAATATCCGTCCAGACACGTTTCATTTTCCGCCCAACCGCTCATTTTTCTTATTAAAAATTCTCATTAGTTCTCTCCATCCGCCATTCCTTTTTTTAGCGGGAGAAAACACATCGCTTTCTTCATTTTCGTTTATCTCGCGATTAAGAGGAAACTTCCGTTGTTCGAGTACACCTGATTCAGCAGGAATAGTCCGTGCTGCATAGGAATGGTGTTTCTGAATCATTTATTTACTTTCCTGATATTTGGGCCAACATTATTTCTGCTGGAGCTGGCTGGCTGGCTGGCTGGCTGGCAGCACTCGCCAATCGAAATGCATCGCCGGGAAAATTCCGCAAAGTTTGCAATTCTCCTTCCTCCTTTTCTCGTTTCTTTTCTTTTCTCCAATTTTTTCCCCGAGGATTCCAAGTGTGTCGTGGGGCGCCGCACTCGGGGATTAATTTTAATTTTATTAATATCGGGCAAAAATGTATATGAAGGCGAGGCCACCATTCATCTCCGGGAGAGAGGAAGAAGAAATGGAAAGGGAGGGAAACTTTTACTGCGCTTTCACCACTAATCGAGCTCGTATTTCATCAAGGAAGTTTTCTCTCGGTGCCGTCCCCTTCCTCTTATACGAGGGAGCATTGTAATATAATAATCATAATAATGGTCGAACTGGGTCACACTGGCCACAAGGGTACGTTGCTGTTCCATTAGTCAGGTTTTGTCTACCTGCGACTGGTGGAAGGAAGACGGAACGGAAGAAGAAAGAATTGGGGTTTCTGGCCATTGATTGAGATACCTTGGCCCCAGCAGAAGATCCCCTAGGAGCTATTAGCGCAAAACACATGAAGCTAGCAATATTTCTCTCGCTCTGCTGGGCTGACCTGCGCGCTTCTCTCCGCCCATCTCCTTCTTTCTAATTCGGAGGAGACATTGGGCCATTTCGCATTCTCAGGTTCCTAATCTTCTATATATTCAGAATGGAATGTCTTTCACGCACGGCCTCTGGTATTATCGCTGCAGAAGTCGTCATCAAAGTTATGATCCAGAGGAGATTACACGCTCATTTCGCGATCAAGTGGTAGGGACAGGGGTGAGGGTGGGGTCCTGCCGACAAGGTCCTGCCCCTGATGGAAGTGAGATTTGAGGAGCCTCTTATCTGATGTGCTGTGAGACGAAGGCAGGAGGCGACCGGATGGAAGAAATTGGCCGCAGAAATGAAAGCGATTTTTTCTCTCTCTCTCTCTTCTCTCTCCCTTTCCATCCTCTTATGTTCCTTTCTCTCTCCCCCGCTTTTTGTGTTGTTGTCCTGGGGACGGTGCCGATAATCGATTGTTTCCCTTGGCCCCACCCACCCTCTGGTTGTACGGACTCCCTGCTGGATGCAAGGTCGCTAGCTTGCTGCTGACTACGTGTTGGAGCTGTGGTCAGCATCATTATCGCCCACCTGGCGCCCCCCACAAAAAGAGATGACGCCGCCTCTTTCGGCTAGTGGCGCCAATATCCGCTGCTGCCGTTGGGGACATAAATTCCCTGAAGAGTGGTCGCAGCTGATCTTGCTTTCGTTCATTCCGCTGCTGCACTCTGGAACCGCAATGCCGACCGGAGCTTGCAGAGAGGGAGAGAGAAAGCAAAGTGCAAACTTGGCCACTCTTACTCTTCATATCCCAGCTCTGTGTGAAGAGGGGAGGGGGGGAGGATGGAGGGATGGGAGGAGCTTGTCCACTGGAATTTCTTCCACGTTCGGCTGCAGGCGGGAAAGGATGCTGGATTTCTGCTTTTTAAGAAAAGGAGGGAGAGAAAGAGTAGAGAAAAAAATGGAGATGGTTGTGGGGTGGGGCTTTCTGGAAATTGGGGATTCGGTCTCGGGTCCATTTTGGTGGAAAGTGGCCCGAGGCCGTTCGGCCCTAGAGATCGGATCTTTTTCCTTCCTCTTCTTAGGGGAGGGGGGTGGGCGCGGGAGATGGGAGGGAGGGAGAGGGGAGAAGAAGAAGAAGAAGCAAGCGGGACCGGGCAATCATTTCAGATAAACCCCCAAATTGAAAAGAATTGCCTGCGATCCCTGGGCGCCAAGGCCGATCCTTAGCGAATGCCAACTCCGCGATTCGTCCATCCTACGTGCACTCCACAGTACAGCACTCCCCACTTGATACTGCCGCTCAACCGCTTCAGCCAGACTTTGGGCCCAACGTAATGACTAGATGCGACCGTAAATTACAGCTGCGTTGAGGGGCCCGCGTATATAGAGGGGAGGTTAATCTCGGAAGAAGAAAGGCTGGTGGAAAAGAGTCAGGGTTCTAACAGCTCCCGTGGCTCGAAAGGATCTCCGGCAGAAGCAGGAGTTGCCTCCCCGAGCTTTCATATCCGCTTTTCTTGGAAGGTGTCCGACCCCCTTCTTCCTCCTTGTAATGAGCCAGGGCTCTTAAGGGCACCCTGGCGCCGACGGAGAGCCAGGCCAACTTTCCAGGCCCGAACAGCATCAGAATTCCAACAGCTCTTGTTCGGTGCTGCTGCACCAGCCCGACGTCGGACTCCTTTTTGGCTGTGTGCGTGTCGAGGCAGAGCTAACTGAGATAAGACTCTGGCAGATAGCGCGTAAGGGACGCTAGGAGACAATCGGAATGCTTGAGATTTCCGTAGCTCCGACTGCAATGCGGACGGGCCTGTTGGGAGTGTCTTACGGCCCGCCCTCCTAATGTTCCGTCCCTGGCCCACATTATATGATGTGGAGGACAGGTTTTTGGTCAGATGAGAGCAGGTCCAGCCAAGTCTCGCCTTGAGCGTGGAAGAGAAGAGCGGTGACCGTGATCACGATGATGCCTACGGGATAGAATTATTCCTCTCCAGCCCTCCTTGATTCCCCTTCCACCACCTCTCTCCTCCCCCACGAAACCTCCTCCTCCCAAGTGGCAAATATCTGGTTGGCGGGAAGGGAAGCGAGTCAAGTGGCCTAACGAAGGCTTGTGACGGGCTCTGAATGCCAAATTCACTTATTCCTCTCCCGAGGAGCCAAAGGAAGGAAGACCAAGTATGAAGAATCCTGGGAGAGCAGGATGGCTGCTGCCTGCCTGCATGGATGGATGGCTGGCGAAAGGACAGAAAGGGAATGAAAGAAGAGCAAAGGGAAAGAGGTGTTCCGCATTCCGCACGCTTGTTAGATCGCAATAATCCCCGATGCTGCTGGGAGGCGGTGCACCATCGTACAAGGAGGCTCCATGCATTTTTATTAAGTGGCTCCCATAGCCAACAAACGGATCAGAGTTACACGCGTTTGAACCCTTTCAGTTGCGGTCTAGAGAAGAAGCGTGTCATTTGGTCGACAGTTGGAGAGGAAAAGGAAAGGAAGGAAACAGGAGGGGCTTATTTGTAAAGGCCATTAGCGCGGAGGCGTTTTGTAACGCGCAATTTAATTTCGCAAATGGCCATACTCTTGCTCCTCGACGCCTTCAGCCCTCTTTTTTCCCCCCTCCCTCCCTCTCTCCGGATATTTCGGTCCGGATCGATAACTGTCGCCGCCTTCTTCTTCTTATATGGTTTCTTCCTTCTCCATTTGACTCCTCTTTGATTGGAAGGGCACTGGCGGGATGGTGTTGGGGGTGGGGAGAAGGGGCTCCCTGCCTGCTTCCTTGCTTGTGGAAGAGACCAAGTGCGGTCCCTGAGATTTCCCCAGCCCTTGGCAACAGACCGGCAAAGGACTGCTTTTTCACGCTTCACGCATTTAGAGAGAGAACTCCCCGATATCCAGAGAGGTGGGAACGACGGGGATTATGGGTTCAACATCGCCCACCCATCCCCCGGCTTTCCTCTTGATCGAAATTCATTACATTTTTCTGGAGGAGGACCCCTGGACTCCTTGCTGTTGGTTAAGACAGTCGGAGTGTGTCACCCTGCTCTGGGTCGTTCAGAGGGCGTTGCAAATGGCCAACAAGTGCAGTGTGTTGCTGCAGCGTACTTGGAACATTTCCGGCACTTGCAGAGCAAATATTATTGTTGGGACCGGGTTGGGTGCGAGGGGACCTTTCCCAAGGGTAACAACCCTTGCGAAGGTGGACCCAAGGTGGAAAAGGGCCAACGGAATCATGCTCACACTGTCAAGCTCACTCGAGGGTGACAAATAAGAGCATTCTGTGCTGGGTGGGTGGGTGGGTGGGTGGGAAGAGAAGGGGTGGGGGAGGCTGGCAGCCAGGAATCCATTTCGCAAGGCCCACGAAGCGAGAGCATCGTTATCAGGAGATGCGGATGCTGCATGAATCCAAATGCGAAAACTCGGCCGAGCCTTGAGGCTAAAAGAGGGTGGGGCTGGGAGAATCGGGGGGAGGCTGGATTTTGCCATTGTTGAGTGTTCTGTCCATACCGGCTTTTGTTCAATTCTTGCCGCATTGTTGTCCTGGAAGGATTAGCGATAGTGGGGCGTCGCACCGGCAAGTGAAGGACACAATCGGACTCTGTGCAGCCAGGTCCCATTATGGACTCAGCGTATGGACACTGTTTATAGTATATGCGGTATAATAGCCTCTTTATGTATGCGTGGTCCGGCTGAAAAGGAGATGGCTACAGATAGGTCTCAACATCGTCCCACTGCGCACATACTCATAATGGGATCCTCTCCTGTACGCCCAAACGATTTGAGTCCATTTATCATAGCGTCGGGACAATGAAATGTCGCACTTGCATGATGTCGAGTGCTGTTTCAATGAGAACTTGTTAGGAATTTCCTTCCGGGCAACAAAGGATCTTGTACTGCGGGAGAATATAGCAATGGCGAATTTGTGTCGGGGAGACTTATCATGTGAACTGTACTGACAAGTTGGTCAGAATGTAATTAACACTGTGCGCCATACTGGATTTTGATAATGCGACATATGCGAGCTATTTTGGGAGACTTGTAACGTCATAGTTGGTCATCTAAGTGATTTTCACTGTACGGTAATGACGTTTTTGGCATGTTATGTTAATTTTAGAGCAGTTTACGCTGTCAAATGTGATAAATTAGACGTTTAGAATTGTCTAATAATTTCTTGTAAATTAATAAGCTTATTTTCGCTCCTTTCAGGTGAGTTATGCGATGCTATACCACCACTTTACTGACTCCGCTTTGTATGCCTGCATGTAAGTACATTTTATGTTGGTTACCGGACAATCCGGCGAGCCAGAAGAAACGAGATAAGCCTGCCATAAGTGCACTGAAGGGCTCGCCCGACTAGTGTAACTACTCTTCGCTTGTAGCTACTTGTGTGACGCCCAGTATAGGGGCAATGGCTAATTTGCCAATGGACTACACTGAACAGAGTCGAAATGGAACGGGAGACTAACAGACGGTGATGGAGGCAGAAACTTGTTTCAGATAGAGGAAAGTTTGGGAGTCATGGCCCCCTTGGCTTTCCAAATGAGATTTATTCTGGAAATACGGTTGGCGGATTTTCCTTAAAGAAAGAGGGTCGAAGGGAGGAGGCGGGGTAGCTGGTAGAAGGGTCTTCTCTCCCCTTCCGACTTTGTTCTTCTTTTAGTATTTCCCCCTCTTAACCAAACTGTCTGCTTCATCGACAAGGTTAAAGGGGATAACCTTAATTGCTTTTACACCCTTCCTGCCACTGTTTTGTCGAGTTCTAACGGGGTAGCTCGCAGGGTATTTGTGTGTAACAAGTACAGCACGTCAACATTGTGAGCGGGCACTGTAGGGTCGTATACCCAGGTTTTCAAGTAGGATTTTTGGGTAATTAGTCCCGGCGCAGGTCAGCATTGTCCTGCGAGCCAGACTTTCAAAACACCTGCTAGGGCTGATCCCGTTTAGTCGGGGGGTGTGGGGAGAGGATGGGTTAGAGGCTTATCTCTGGGTTGGATGATGTAGAGGTGCGCTTGCTTGAGGGTGCGTTTTGTCAGTGTCTGTTGGGCAAAGGGAAGCGGGTCCGATAGGATCTATCATGGCGTAGATGCATAATGCAGCCGGGCCATCAATGAGGGAGGAGGACGGGGGAGGGGGAGGGAGGGAGGGAGGAGGGAGCGGCTGCTGCTATCCCATTCCCATCCCATCCCCACTGAATTGTTCTGGCTGACAAAGTGCCGCCTGCTTTTGTTCTCGGATGCAGCAATAATTGGCTTTTGTGCTTCCGACAGGATTTACTCGGCCCTCCCCCTTTGTTACTTACTCCTCTCCAAACTCGTTCTCCGTATCTTCGCGGTTTCTCAGCCCGACTACGAATGTTCATTTTTTTTTTTTTTTTGCACAAAAGAACGCCGTCCGCAATCATAAAACGACCAATTCTTGGGTGTTTCTCGCTTCTTTCTTTTGCCGCGTTTCTGGCTACGAAATGAAGGCGGTGCGGTTACCCCTGCCAATTATGCAAGCCGGTGAGGAAGAGAGGCTCATTGGTTAGCTATGTGCAAGGATGAGCTGAGGGTTTGGAAACGCCTCGGGCACTCACCCTGATACTATATGTCCAACAATGACTTAACAATTAGGCTGTTCTATTTTAATGGCGAATAAGCATTGGGCTGTCAGGAACGTGGGGGAGGAGAGGTAAGCGTGTGCGTCATAAAGTTATTGTGAATAATTGATCGGGGATTCGCAGAAGGTAATTAAGTGCGACCGTTCATTACTCATTTGTCAACATTTTGCTTACACGCACCTCGTGTCATAATTATGTCTGCAGATATTTCAGAGAGAGCGCGTGACATGCGTACTAAAGTACAGGGAAATGTAGGCCGAAGCAGCCGCAAGTGCACATAGGAAGAGTCAATTATCATAATCCGGATGAAAGGCCAATCCGCTAATTTGTGTCTTGCTCTCCTTCTACCCCTCCGCTCTTCCCGGTCTCTGTCTCATTTGGCGAATCATTTTAAAACGCGTCCGGCCGCGCTTTCCATTTACACTGGATTACATTTGACCCGGCACCAGGCTCAAAAAGAGAGGCTCTCAACTGGCTGGCCTTTTTTTTCCCCTCCCTAGTTAAACGCAACGAAAGCATTTCTGGCTGTATGAGACCGCCAAATAGATGCGGCAGCCTGCTTCGTGAGACTGCAGATATGTTAATAATCACATCTGGCACACTTTCATTGCACCTACTAAGGCATTCTACGGCACTACACAAATACGTGTGTATAACAACGGAGGATTTTGGTCGTGGAAGGGGAAGGGCTGGAATTATTCATTACTTAGTCGCAGGCCTTTATGGCCACCTCCTCAGAATCCAATCCCGGGGGCGCAAAATGTGCCGAAATTAATATCGGATAATAATGCGCCAACTATCCGGAACGCAATTTAAGGCCAGGGATTTGTTTAAAAAGGGCACTTGACCGCTGTGGCTCAGGAATCTAGCTGGAGAGGACGTGTATAAATCTCCTCCCGGACGATCTTCCTTTTCACTCCTTGAAGATCCGTTTGGCCTGACTCGGCTACTATACCCTTCTTCCGGTCCTTCCATTAGCTAATTGCATGGAAGCTAATTATGTTTAAGAAGGTGAGGCGCATCCGAGTAATGCTTCTTCTCATCCAGTAGTTAAGACTGTCATCTTTCGCACCTCTTCTCTCTCTCTCACCTGTCCCTTAATGGCCTCCTGCTTCGGCACCTGCTTCTTCTCATGCCACGAGCCTTGCTGCCTGGCGCTACGTGTCTCCTCAATTACTCGTGGGGGGATTCTGCATTATTTTTACTGCTCCCGAAGGATGTATTGCGACAGAGTCCGGAAGCCCTTGAATTATCAATGTGGCATTTTCTTTTCTGAGGCAGCCGTTGACCTTCTGGAACTGACTCAAAGGTCCTTACTGGCTGTAAGGATCAAAAAAAAAAATGTCGCGCCAACACATTGTACCTGATCTGGCAAGTTGTTGGATGTGTGTGTATGTGTGTTGCGTATGCTGGCTATGGATGGGTTGAACAACACGGGAGAGCGAGAGGGAGCTGCAGAGCAGTCGATAAAAGGTGGTGTCGGGAGAAATGTGTTGACTGGGAAACTCTCAAGTGGGACTTGATGTACTTGAGAGCAGCTCCATGATGAATAGTCGAGCACAACTTTTGGATGGATTTGCATCGGAAGGCTCACACCATCCGACCTTGCTTTTATTTCCTCCCAACTTTGGGCCTGGGTGGTGATTTGGCGTAAGAAGCGGTGTGCGCCGCTATCAGAGGAGCGCCTTCTGCTGCTGGGCCTGTTTTCACCTGGGAGAAGTGATAGGAAATAGGAGCGGAAGGAGCAGAAGGAAGGAGGGGAAATGCGATTAGCCGGCGCTGAAAGGCCTTTTCTACCTCTCTCACTCTCACTCGCTCTTCATTTTGGCTGCGAGTTTGTTTTTCCGACCCAGAAAGGGGCAAAGTTGCGTGCCTGATCAGATGGGGAGAGGATTGATCGATTGGGGAGGGCCGTGCGTGTGTATGTTCTGCATACACGCCTCGTACAATAGCGTCCAACTGCAACCGGTTGGTTCTTTGTGTGGGTGAATGTAGTGCAGGCCTACGGGCTCATTGATCCTTTGCCCTCTCCGACACGTCACCTGAGTTGTGTTCAATGGGAGGTGCGCACTGGTCCTGCGCACCTGCAGGATAGCCCCCCTACCCATCCTCCTCCTCCTCCTTCCCCCACCTTATTCCCGCCACAATCCTCATTAACAGTGCGCCGCAGCGCCAAACTCGACGCCAGCAAAAGGTTTTCTCAGCGCCGGACTCTACACATTGCATTTGCGGCACATTCCTGCAAAGATGCAGCTGAAAAGGAATGTGATTGATACCGCACTGGCCGACGGCTGCCACTTGTTTCACGCACAATTGATTTCCGTCTAAGCATTGCCCGAGCAATTACACACAACTAGGCAGTCCGCCGGGAAGGAGATGGTGGGTGGTGGGCATATAGGATTGGTCCAGATGCAGGGGAAAGGAGAGCTGCCGATATCGATTTAGTCATTTGGAATTCGCCAATCATCATCTGCAGTCTGGAGTTTTGGGGCTTGCGGCTGTATGAAGACGAGAGAGCTTAGCTATATACAAGTTCTTTCCGGCACAACTTTCTCTTCCCCCAACTTGTGTATTGACGAGTCTTGCGCTTGAAGACGGGGTGGTAGCGGCAGGGGGGCTGCTTCCTATACCTGGCCGCTAGCGAGCAAGCAGCTCTGGATGGATGGAAGCTGCGTGGGAACCTGTGGGAACTTAACACTCTTACCACCTGATAAACCTAGCGCTACAAAACTCTTCTTCTCTCGCTAGATTTACTGCCGTTATTCTGAAAACTCATCCGGATTTTAGCCTCTGACATGGAGTGTGTATGCGACTGTACAGTGCATGTGGGTTGACACTGGGCCTTCGTGCACGTAAGTCACCTCTTTCTGTTGCTGCGGAGTAATTCTGTTCGGAAATTTGCATAGTACTGTGAGATCCTGGATAACTCGAGAAACACCACCTTTGATGTAGTCTGCAAATGAGGTGGTAAGAAGGCTTGATCAGTGCCTTGCAGACTAAATGGATCGTTTAGAGTGAGTGATGTGAGGGAAAAGTCCACAAATAAGGGCTCATTACTGCCAGGGCAGTGGTTAGAAGAATACGCAATCTGTTTATCGGTTATTGGATAACCAATTTGTGCCAAAGTTTTTCTTCATAACTGCACGAAATATTTAAAAAGGCACGGCCCTGTTCTTTTATGCATCGGTTTTAATAAAACGATGAATGCACAGTTATTAGCCTGACATGACCTGTCGTCATACTGTCATAGACTACTAAGATTACAAGCTGACCTGCAACGCTCGATAAACGAGAAAAATTGGCACAGTTCCACGGGAAACCCACGCTTGAGTAGTTAACCTGTACTCTTTTTCTCTGACTCCTAAGTGGTCTTAATGGGATCCTTTTAACTTTTGAATAGTTCTTCTTGAATCAATAACTTTTCCCGGATAGCGAGACTTTCTGCCGGCTGGCGAACCCCATGAGTGTTTTATATTTCCTATCGAACTGTTACTAATTGAGGATCACTTGTGACCGTTCGAGTGTAAGCGGTGCAGCAGGAACCGGCTGAATTAATAAACGGATTCAGGGCAAGCACCGCCGAGAGAAGGCGGCCGGACTAGCTAGTTCCGGCCGTGGTTGGCTGCAAAGCCCGTACTTTTAAAGCGGTGGAAGCAGTGGAAATGCGCTTGCAGGAAATCCCGCCAGATGACAAAGGATTCCCGGAGCCGCCTATTAGGCAATTGTCCAGAAACAGCTAACGATTACCGCCTCCCCCAAATATATTGCCATACTTGTTCTTGGTTCCCGAAAGCGGTAAAACTCGGGGGGGCCCAGATAGTTGGAAGGATCCTTTCATCCGGGCCCGCTTTCTGCTCCGCCGCCGCTAATATCCCCCCCAGCATATATAGAGAGAGAGTATGAATTCAGTGTCATTCCGCAGAACTAGGCTTGTGCTGCTGCTGCCTGTAGGAGCCTCCTTCTTTAGTGGCAGTGATTGAGAAAGAAGGGAGTTTGAGCGCAGTTCCGGCGGAGACTGGCGGCAGGAAGCCACTATTGGAGAAGACGGATGGTGGACAAATATGATCCAAGCATGCCCTTGCTGATGCGGCTGGGAAATGACTTTGCTAGCTGCAGGGGAATATAAAGAGTAAAGGGGGAGGGGGAGGGGGAGGGAAGAAAGCGTGGCTCTAATTTTTTAGGGGCTTATCTAGAGGGCGAATGGAATGTTGGTAGGGCTCGATAAGAGGCTGAATGGATGCCTAGGGGAATGAATGAATCGTCAGGAGGCAGCATCGCGTCGCGCCGCATGGCATCACCTGACAAAGTCGGCATCCATCCGGCCTCCACCTTCTTATATAGAGCAAGCAGGCTCAGTTATATACCTTTCCGTCCACCCTATCTGCACCGCTCCATTCGTCCCCGGCCTTGATTCGTGCGACACATCTGAATGACTCGACGCTCCTTCCTGCCCACTTTCGCTGGCCATTCGTCACCCGGCTTCTTCGGCCCGGGTAATGCCTACAAACGAGATGGAACAGGCCCGGACGGCTGGGGTCACGACCTCTTCCTGCCACTTGGATGCGGGGTCAGGTCGAATATTTCTTGTTAAAACATATAGCTAAACTGGTGGACCCGGCTGGGGGCAGAAACTCCCAGGTGGACTGGCGGCATGTGAGTGTGTTTGGATAATGGGCGCGACGGGTGTTTTGTATAGCTGGGAAAATCAGAGTCCGAGCCCGCATGGCTAGCGTCCATTTTGATAATTGAGGGCCGGGGACTGGGAACGACCGGATTGTTAGCGCCCGCTGCCTGTTGTGCACGATGCCGCCGTTGCAACCTTACCACTGTGTGTATGCGCCAGTGCGCTTTGCCGCTGTAACCACCGCCGCCCCTGCTGCTGGACCATCTCCAAACAATAGTTTAAGTAGATGTCACGGGGCTGCATCCAGCCAGATAAAAGAGTCATGGCCGGAACGTGCACTTCAGTGCCGACTTTATTCATGTACTTGCATGCGATGCAGGGGCTTATGGGCGGTACGTGGCGGGCCTAGTCCGACTCTTCACTGCAGACGCCGCGTTCTCCTGCCTCTCTATTTAGGCAAAAATGGCCATCCTCTTTAGGATTCCACAGCGATGTGCGTGAGTCCCTCCTCGAAAAACACATGCCCCTCATTCAAAATATACGAGCTAAGCTACATACAGTACCGGCTGAATAATGCAGCGCCAAGGAAACGAGCTGCCACTTTCAATGCGTCACGGCCAATTTGAAGGCGTCTTTTGCCCCGCAATCCGTCATAATTTTTGCTGGCACAGTCGGCGTCTCTGATTCGAGTTCCAGTAACTTGCGGAACGAGTATGGCGAGAAACAAGGTAAAAACCTGGAGGCGGCGAGTAAGCGCTGATTTGTAAAGGTGGGGGAGATGATGAGACACCAAAGCGGCTCCAATTTTGTAGCGGGGATTTTCTCCGGGCCAAGTTTGCGTGGGAGGATTGGGAGGAGAGGATGGGTAGGGAGGGAGGGAGTAATTAGCATGGGAAGAGGGTAGCGAGCATGGATTTCAGGTCGGGCCAGGTGGTGGTGGGCCAAGCAAGCAAGCACTCTGTCTTGTTCCGGGCCAAAAAGTAAATCCAGGCTCCCAAGTCAAGCAGCCATTGCAGATTCAGCGCGTGGCTCTTGATGGCCTCCGGTATCCATACAAGGGACTCTCATTTCCGCTCGCCACTACACCCAGCCGGGTCAAGTGGGCCTCGCCGGGTTGGGAGAGAGGGGACGTGGATAGGTGATGGAGCTGGGAATACACATGGTCTGCAGCGCACGTATCTGGTCATGTGTGAAGTGTGTATGATGAATGGCTCGGAGTTGCAGTTGGGAAACCTGGGCCATGCCGCCATCTGTTCGAGGACTGGGGCAGCATCATAGGGGACAGTATGGTGGAGCCTCTGCCGACGGACCAGGGGAATCAGGAGGATACGAGACTGGGAGCGAGCGCCATCTGCCGGGTTCCGCATCAGTTAAAGAGTTTGACCCTGCTTGGCTGCCTCCGCAAGTGGCATTCCTTGTCATCTCCGGTACATGTATCTGCCCACGACATGTTTTACGTGCGATTTATTTACACCCAGTTTCTGCCACTGCGTTGCCCGTTTTTTAAGCGCTTCTACTTTCCTGCCTGACTCACGCTGCCTTCTTTAATTACTTGACTCACCACTTGGCTAGGACACTGGATGGGAGGGAGGGTTTGGGGAGAAGGGGAGGAGCTGTCATCAATATTGTTGGAACTCTGGCTTAACGCGCGATATTGGCCGCTTGTAACATTTTAAGAATTGGCTGCGGCAGAGGTTTTGTACGGAGGTGGCATCGTGTCCGGGACTTGGCAGCAGATGGATTCACTTCCGGCCGACACCAAAAATAAGCGGACCCTGGTCTATTTTGACTCCCGCGCTTGGAGACGAGACGATCCCCAGAGGAGGAAGCTGTGGGAAGGAGGGAGTCTTTTTCACACCATTGCATTGCACAGGCAGGCTAAAGCGAGGAAAAAAGCACGAGATGATGGAATCTGAATGAAACGACGGGTTCGCTGACACTGCCAACGCTTTATTGCGGGAGATGGTACATGAATTGCGCAAAAGAATGTCGGTTGGGTAGCAATATGAGTGGCAGTCAGTCATCCTTCGGAGAAAGAGCTAGAGGAAGGAAGCAGCTGCTGTCTGGAACAGAATCACACGTGTTTCCACCCCCCACTGACCTCCCCCACCACCAAGCAACCCCACCCACCCAAACCACCATCCCCAGCACCAGACCCAAACAGGCAGCCTCCCTCCTGTCTGTCTAAGGAAGTCCCACCCTTCCTTCCAGACTCAATCAACCATTGGTATCACATTGTTGCAAGGGGACGATGCTATGCTGGTCTATCCCGCGAGTACTCCATACTTCTTTACATTCCATAAGTCGTACACAATATGGCACGTAAGGAAGCATGGCGCTCTCGACAGGGTTCGTCCCCGGTCCAGGTAGCCACTCCTGCCGGCGAAACTAACTTACCTGCCGCCGAAGAGGAGGTGGGCATCCGTGGACCGAAGACCAGGATGGATGCTGCAGACGGTCCTTCTCTTGAGGAAGATCCGAGGGAAAAGAAGGGAAAAGAGAGGGGAAGGCTGGAGGAGGGCTGTTGGCTGGCTGGTTGGGGGCGGCTGAGGCCACAAAAAGCGGGTGGGTCTTACTACTGCCTCTCTGGTCTGCTTCTGCTGGCTTGGCAGCAGCCAGGCAATGTCGTCCTACTCCTCTCCGACTGCTGTGTTGTTGAGCTGCTTCCTCCTCCGGCCGCGTCCGCCCACCTTCTGGGATCAGTCTGCAGGGAGCTAAAAATGGAGGGGCAGACACCGGAGACGGCACACGGGCAAACACGCACACATATACGTGTGGGGGGTGGGGGGGCTGGAAGGAAGAGGGATGCTGTTCGTGCTCCTCTCTGCTCTTCTTTGCATCCTATTGGTCCGCCAAATTTGTCCCGTCCCGAAATATCTACACCCCCTTCCATCCCCCCTACACGTATACTGTACACACACCACGAGCGAGTCGTGTGCAGGACCCCCCACCCACCCCCTTACGCTTGAGTTTGGCGGAAATGCAACGTTCAGGATGGGCATGTGCGCTGGCTATAGCAAGGATTCAATGGCTGGCGAAAATTTTGACAATATTTTACACCGAGGGTATTGTTGAGGTCGCAGGTACATGTGTTGCTGGCGACACTCCAAATGGATTCCCTTCCTATGCCGGCCATGAAGACTCATCGTGTCATACAGTAGTGAACCTGGTGTTTCCCACTGCCATGCCAGTCGCGCCTGGGCTCCATAGGATGCACGGAATAATGAATGTCGTTGCGTGTAACTTGCGTCATTGTCCGTTATGACGCGATTGCCTCATCTAATGGACTCAGGAAGAAGTCGGACCTCCGTTCATTGGTCTAGGGGCCCCGGTCATATGGCTGGGTGACGTCGGACGCCCCCACCCAACACACGCCGAATGATAAGGGCAAGGATGGCGAAATCTTAGAATTCAAGTCCTACTCAACCGCAGACATATTTGAATCCTCCCATTTGGAGTGTTCGCGAGCCTCTTTAGGACTGCCGCAAAAAACGAGAGAAATACTACCCCTGTCGGTATCCTCTTACGTCGTGTGAGACACCAACTGGATGGGGAAAGGGTGGGGAGAGGAAGATGGGGGGACATGGCTGCTGGAAAATGTAGTAACAACGTTGACGTCACGAATGAACTCGTTTTCGTTAAGGTTTTTCATGTTTATCGTGGATCACGCCTTTTGGTTGTGCCTATACCAGAAGGTTAAAACCCTTTATCCGTTTTCGGGGGGAATAATTAGGATTTACTTTCTCGCATTGCATTGCATGGCAATCCATGTAGCAGGGTGCAAACGGTCTCAGTTCAAGGCCAAGAGTCACGTGAAGGACACTTGATGTGCACATCATTTTATAACTGTCTCCCAGATAACATTCGGATCCAGCTACAAATAATTACCGCCTCGATTATTGTAGTTGTACAATTAGGCCTGTGGGAAAATGGCTTAATTGGAGCGGATGATATTGGCGCATATGAGCTTAAGTATAAGGACAAAGAGTCGGAGGTTATCTGGGCCCTGCCGCAGTGTGCAACATCCCCATCATCCACCGAATGTGTGTGTGTCGAACAACTAAGAGATTCAATCGGGAAGTGATTTTAATTCTGGAAAGTTGTCCCTGACACGTTTATAGGCCCGCCTATTTGTTGAGCCTACACCACACTGCACAACCTAATTGAACTGGGGACACATGCATTGGTTAACAGTGCAGGTGCAAGTGAAGAGCGCCCCCGCCACAATGCAATGGCGACAAGATTAGTGCTATGTTCAGGAAGGTTAGGGACTGGCATTGTTGGTCGGGGGTTGCAGACAAGGAAAAAGGCAGGCAGGCAGGCAGGCAAGCAGCCAGCCAGGCCTAGACCTCAATTGAATTAGTGGCAGGGAGGTTAGGGGGGTGGGGGGTATGGAGGTGGTGGGGAACATGTAATATATACGGAGATGGGTGCAAGGCCAGAAGGGGCTAACTATATGGTGTCATTGAAGAGCTGGGTCCCACGCGCGTCCGAATGAATGTACACTCTTGCCGTACCCATTCTTGGAGGAGGAGGAGGCGGAGGAGGAGGAGGAGGACCACTGTCGTCGACACGTGCTCACTCTCACAATAACACTGGCACCAAACACTTTCGGATGATGCTCCCTCCTCGACTGCTCTTCCTTCCTTGGTGCGTTTGGTCGCTGGCTGTTGCAGTGTAGCGGCAAAGGGGCCGCCACGGGTCAAGTGGCTGCTGCCTGGGAGGGTGGGAGAGCATCAGGGGGTCTGGGGGGTAGGAGGAGGAGGATGGGGGGGTACCAGAGTGGGGGCGGGGAGTGCTCCCATATTGGAGGCCAACGCATGGAGCAGTCCGACATCGCGATACTTTTCACTCCGACTGGATTTTATTCGAGAAAATGGCCGGTATTTGCTCAGCCGGATTCCATTCATATGTGAGAGGTCAAGGGGCTGGGAGGGGTCAGGGCTAGTGACCCCGCTGTTGATGCTGGCCCGGGTCCAGCCGCACACAAATCTGCTATAGCCCGGCACAAGCCCCATTCATTGTTGAAACGTGAGTCAGGCCCGGCTTATTTCGGCAGATCGGGTCACCGGACACCGACGCATGCAACGTGCTCTATAAACTGCTGGATAAGTAAAAGGAGATGGGTTAGGGTGGTTGGGTTGGGTGGGGGTGGGGGGAATATTAAAAATAAATGGGAGCGTGTGTGTGTGAGAGAGAGAGGAGGGGGATGGCGCTTGTCCTTTTTCGGTCCTGGCAATAAGAGTCGTGCTTGGAGCCGCCAGGAGAGAAATAGCTGAGCCCACTTGGGAGGAGCCAGCAGGCTGCTGCTTGCAGGAAGAGAAGAGGAAGGAAAGAAGAAGAAGAAGACGGCGAAAGAGAAGGGGCTGGTGGTTGGTTGCGTGTGATATTGCAAGGGACCGAAATAGGAGGAATGCCTGCCTGCCTGCCTGCCTGCTTGCTGCTTCCAGGGGGGACATTTTTGGCAGCCTCCACTTCACACTACCAACTATGCCACTTCCCCCCTGCTGGTGTGCAGCCTCCTTGGAGACAACTCCCCCGCCGCTGCTGCCGCCACCCCCTACTTTGGTCCAGAAAAAGACGCGCTATGAATCCGGCCTCGTCGGAGGAGCAAGCTTTACGCGATTGCATCTACAGTTCTGCACTTTCTTGGCACATCTCACTCTGCCACGGACGTTTGCGTAATGGGTTTTCGCACGTGTCAAAGTACCGGGGCTAAAATTCTTGGCCGATGGGATTGTTCTCGTGGCGAAACTCTGACAAGATTCTAAAATTACATCCTGGCTGACTGCGGGTTTTTTAAAATGCCGATAATTTTGCCCTTCCTGGTTTTTATGTGACTAGTCGATTGGGTAACAGTTCACTTGCGGATAACTGGGAGGTCATGTGATTAAGTGCAATTTTGATAGCGTGTATCGGGGTACAGATTTGGCCGGGGTACAGATCGGGCGAGTAAGGTGCGCCGCATATGTAACTTTCAGCAGCAACAAATAATGCGACATTTAATGCGGGCTGGCTAATTACTTAATGGATGATCCTGTTGCTACTGGCAGTAAAAACGTTAATGCGAGAGGGTTTTTTAATGGAATACTTCATTTTGTAATTCGATTAGACAGCGTGGATTGTAACTTATGGAACCCCCTGTACATGTACGAAAATTGCAACCGTGGGAAACTTTACAGCGATGGACACATTTTTGCTATTTCTGGGAGTGCCTAGCGACACTTATAATTCAAGGGCGAACTCGTATGGGCAGTAGGTACACGAAGTCGTTCACTTGCGTATGAAACAGTTTTTAGTGAGATTTGACTGGTAGCTATGAGTGTATCCAGGCACGACTTATTTGTGAGTGGGGGGGGGGGGGGGGGGGGTGCCCAAACTTTCCGAGAACTTGTGTGTTCTCTTGGTACGTGACTTGGACTTGGTATGTGGACCACCTGAGCACAACCTGAGATGATGATACTATAGTTAATAAAATATTTCGAGTGATTTGGTATTGAAATGGGCTTAGCATTCCTGCCCTGTTCATCCTGCCACTATGATATTTGTTTCATTTTCCTCCTTCCCATAATTCTCCCGAATTAGCTTTTCACTTCTGGCATGTATAAGAAAGAAGATTGTGAGTCGGTATTGCCTCATGTAATATCATTACAGTAAGCAGAACCTAGAAGCAGTGTTAGATGCCCAGGTTTTAAAAAACTTCTCCGTATCATATATTTCCAAATCTGGGGTTGTAACTGTATGTGTGATATTGATGCACCACAGAAAATAATATCAGAGATATGCCGTGCACTGAAACCATTACAATGAGAATTTCTAAATATAATTTTTTACAGGCTATAGCACACGTTACTCTGATCAGTTCTAGAAATGCTTTCTTGTCTGAAATGCTCGAAATAAAGTCTAAAATATTAGTGATGCTGTGTCAGTTTGTCAGTTGGCTGGTGATGGCTGCAGCTGTACCCTCATTGCAGAGGGAATCTGAGAAATGGGTGGATTGGGCTGCCTAGCCTCTAGGATGGAGCATCCCACTTTTTTCTTCTTCTTTTAGGCTAGCAGGTGTTCCCAGATTACCACATCTTTTCAGAATAAACTGGGCCAAGAACTGGGGATTTTTGTGGGGTGTGAGGGAATAAATGCCTTTCACCAGTGTGATGATTTCTATTCAAGTAAGGGGGGGAGGGGCGCTGCGGTAACGTATACGCCCACGGATGGAAGGGTCCCAGGTTCGATCCCAGCCCGGGGTCTCCCCCCTTCATCTCGTGCAGAGTTGGGTCGTCTCTGGCTTCGTCTTGGGTGGAATCTCCAACAGACTAATTCACCTGGGGAGTTCACAAAATGTACCATTTGAGACATTGCACTGCACATTGCACATCCACTCCCACTCACCCTGCCCGTGTGGCCCAGGTTCCAGATATGTACTGTATAGTACTACTCAGTATAATAAAGGTCCATGGTGCATTACCACTACCCTGATTATTATTATTGTTGTTGTTGTTCAAGGAAGGGAATTAATCAGTTTTTTGGGATCAGTGAGAGGATATTTTAGTAATGAAAGTAGTTGTGATAAATCATTGGTTTTTATGTGCGTGTAGTATATTTATGCAAGTATTTTATATTCTACCTCTAGTGCGATGCGCATCTTGCTGTCAAAGCTTCCCCGTCCATGGCTGGTGGATGAGAAGAAGGATGATGGTTACACGGCCTTACACCTTGCCTGCCTCAACAATCATGTGGAGGTGGCTGAATTGCTGGTCCACCAGGGGCGAGCTTCCATGGACCTACAGAATGTGAACCTGCAGACAGCCCTGCACCTGGCTGTGGAAAGGCAGCACACCCAGGTGGTCCGTTTGTTGGTTAGAGAGGGGGCTAATCTAAATGTTCCGGACAAAGATGGAGACACACCGTTGCATGAGGCCCTCAGGCACCACACCCTCAGCCAGCTCCGGCAGCTGCAGGACATGCAGGATGTAGGAAAGAACTACAACGGCTTGCTAATGGGACTCGGGGGACACGGAGCTGACAAGAAATCATCTGCTTCCATTGCTTGCTTCCTGGCTGCCAATGGTGCTGACCTGGCTCTCAAGAACAAGAAGGGTCAGACACCACTTGATCTGTGCCCAGATCCAAACCTGTGCAAAACTCTGGACAAGTGCCACAAAGAGAGAACTACGTAAGTGCCCCAACAAATTCCTGAATATCTGTTATCTTGAAACAATGCTGTCAACATTTATAATTATGGCTCTATTCTAATTAGTTAGTTATTTTGTGCAGATCAGAAGTTGTGTCATCACTCAAGTTTTCTTGCTAATGATTAAGACATTTTACTTGACTTCCTTTGATTACTTTGCATTTGGTTGTATTCATCCTGAGAAATACATAATACAGAGACCATTGGTTGTACTCTACTAACATTGTGTATTGCATTTTCAAGGTCTGGTGCAGATGCAATGGTTCGATCCAGTTCTGGTGGTGCTGGAGGAGAGCCTGAGTCTCTTGAGGAGTGCCTAGTGTGCTCAGATCAAAAGAGGGACACCTTGTTCGGACCCTGTGGACACATAGCCTCATGCTACTCATGCTCTGCCAGAGTCAAGAAATGCCTCATCTGCAGGAACAATGTCCTCAACCGAACCAAAGTATGTGTTCTTGGAGGTTAACCTCAATTTTATGGGAATTGCATATCTTGTTGTAGTGGTCTTAAAGAAAAGGTTCCTATGCATGAAGCAAACATTCAAGTTTTTCCTGTCCTGATCAGTAGGAGAGCAAATTAAAATACAGTAAAACTTCTATAAGTCGAATCTCCATGGGACCGGAAACAAACTTCGAGTTATAGAAGATTCGAGTTATAGAAGATTCGAGTTAGGGAAGTTAGGAATTTTTTAAGCACATAACTCTATAAGGAAGCCTACCTTCATATCCAGCAACGAAAGGTGTTCATAACTTAATAATATCTGTCACTATCAGTCTATCACACTTACAATGTTCCTTGTTGTTTTGGTGTAAAAAAAAACTCAGTGAAGGACAGTGAAGCCTACTCTTAGATCCAAGGATTCAATTGTCACAATCGAGTCAAACACTTCTTTGGTACGTCTGGTAGATGGAGATCAGGAAATTGAGCCTCTCTGTGCATGTGGCCTACTCTCGAATGTTTGGCTGGGAAATTAGAAAATTTTCCGTACTCGCCAACATGAACTTCGACTTAGGGAGACTGAAAATGCATTGATATCCCATCGTAAGGCCCTGCCAACACTTCGAGTTATAGAAATTCGAGTTAGGGAAGATCATTTCCTATTATTTTACATTGTGGCCAACCAAGCTCGTCATTTTCTTGGACTTATAGAGAACTTCGACTAGGGAAGTTCAACTTATAGAAGTTTTACTGTAGTTTTGAAGTTACTCTCTCTGTCAAGTTTTGAGCTACAAGGGGAATTGGTCCCTTGCAGATCCTATTTAAAACAGTGATTTATTTCATATCCATTTAGAGAAAAATATTTCCAAATGCAAAAAATGCCATTGTCTTAAAGTGTAAATTATATGATACACTTAATTTTTTAGTCAAATAGCAAAAGAAGGTGTGAATACTCAATGGGCATATGATTTAACATTACTCTCTGCTGTAGCAGGACCTCTTGCAAGCGACTTTCCTGTGCCAATCACCCTAAATTGCTCTTCTGTTTAGCTTATTTCTACTCTACACTGTATTAAAGAGCCTTGAAGCATAGCCAATTTGTTATCATTGGTTAAATTCTGCAATTTACTAGATTTTCCTTCAGTTTCATGAGTGGTCATGATATACTCTACTCTGTCATGTTTTCAGCTTGAGGAGTGTGTGGTATGTTCTGACAAGAAGGCATCAGTGATGTTCCGTCCCTGTGGTCACATCCTAGCTTGTGATGTTTGTGCTGCCCTAATGAAGAAGTGTGTTCAGTGCCGAGCCCAAATTGAGAGAACAGTGCCATTTGTTGTCTGTTGTGGAGGAGTTGGTAAGTATGCATGAGGATCACGGGTACATGAAGCTAATACTTATAAATTGTTAACCATGATTTTCCCTGCAATTTTTGAAACACCACTCTCATAACCATTTCAGGAAAGCACAATTGTAATGTGAATACAATTTTAAGAGACAACTGGCATGTATGTTTCACTGAGTAAAATCTCTTTCAGCTCCTCCTGAGCCATCAGTATCTGCCCAGAGCTTGCTTGTTGATAACACTACCGGAGGTGTGGTGGGAGGAGGGGCAGCAGCAGCAGCAGCAGCAGCGGCGGCGGCAGCAGTAGGGGCCAGCAGCGGGATGGGTGCCCTGATGAATAATGGTATTCGAGACACAACCCCATCAGAGTCTGATGTGCAGAAGCTCCAGCAGCAGCTGCAAGACATTAAGGAGCAGACCATGTGTCCAGTCTGCTTGGATCGACTCAAGAACATGATCTTCCTCTGTGGACATGGGACCTGCCAGATGTGTGGAGACAGAATGTCAGAATGCCCAATCTGCAGAAAACCAGTGGAGAAGAGAATCTTGCTGTACTAGGAAAGTCTGCAAAGATGGGAGATGCTACATGTATAGTCAATGTCTAATGATATAACCACCAAGAAAGTGATTTATTGGCAGTCAGTTACTCATCAGGAGCTGCGTAGAGGTTATTGCTATTTTTCCAAGCAGATGTTGGAAGCTGATATCTTGATGATATTTTGTATGGTATTAATTACATCATTCATGAATGTCTAAAAATTGACATGGTTTCTGTACCCAAAAAAATGGAATAGTGTGAGTAATTGCCTGGTAGTAAGTCATCTTGAAATAGCATTTTTTTGTGGGGGGATTTTTAAATTTTAATTGCTTCGAGTGTCAGTTATGTTCTGCAGAATATCTGGTTTGAAATATAATCGTAATAATGGCATGAACATATCAAGAAAGGCAGTGATGTGATAGTTGGTTAGCCAATGGGCCACAGAATGATTTTGTCTTGAAATCCCGTTCAAGTGTTTATTTTCCTTTAAGATATTTTGAAAAGTGATGTGATCACTTTTGTTAGATTGTTTCAAAGTTCCAGGGTTAATTTTTGTTGTTTGGTCGTATGTTTGTTCTTCTGTTAGTTGTTGTGTAATGTCATTCATGCCTTGATGGTCAAAGTTGTTGTAATACTTAAAAGCCAAGCTAATCCGGTCTTTTCTCACTTGTCAGTGCATGGTAACTCCTCTGTTGGTTGGTAAACTCCTCTACCACTGAATGCTTAGCTAACCCATACAAATCCTATATGCATGTTGTGTGATATGCAGCAAGTGTGGCCAACCACTTGGCTCCAGCAAATCTGGAAATCAGCTGGAATCTAGATCTTCTCACCTTTATTGCATGATCTGTTCTACCCAAATGTTCAAGCCTGAAACCTGGGGTTAGCATGCTAATGTTACGAATTATTTATATATTTATGTAGTAAAAAACTAATGGTTTGAATTCATGTCATTTCCATCATGTTTAATTTGCTTCCAGTATGATCTGTAACAATATGTACAATATGAATAGAATTAAATGTTAGTAATAATAATGGAACAAAGCATTTTATTTGTAGGACAGTAGAAAAACCCTCGCTTCGCTCACATTTTTATATGGGCAGGCCAAGAAAACCACTAGCTTCGCTCACTTTTTTCTAGGCCTGTGGCCTGTGGTGTAGGCCATGTTCTTAATGATGGTCATCCAACAATTATCCGCATCATATGCCCCTCCCCCCTGCCCTCCCTCCTGCCTGCCTCCCCCCTCCTTACACTAACCCTTTGACAGCTAAGTACATCACAATTATTATGATGTCCTGAGGGTTTTTGAATTTGGCATGCGAGGATGTGCATTGAGAAGGCGAACATTGCGGTGCAAACTGCATAACCACACCCTGACATTTTCCACGAGATTCTGTACCTGCTGCAGAAACTTTCCAGCCACCCATTTGAAACACTAAATTTTGCCACAACATGTTTTTGGGCTATTCATTTTGCCTGATCTATTGGACCATCGGCTGGGACACAGACAATACGTTGAACCTGTATCAACCCTTTCCTCTTCCCTGACATTTTAAAACTGGACTGAAACTTGGAAAACCTAAAGGCTCCAAATACCAAAAGGTTTTCACATAAGATGTTGGTTCACCAAAGCTTAAGTTTGTATGTAGGCCTACATTAGGTGGTGTAATTTGAGGTGTTTGCAAATTTGTAAGACAGTCTGGGTATCAGCATGGCATAATATGTTAGAGCCTTCTTATTTAACTAGGCTTTCATCAGTATTTTATACAATGACACACCATTTCAGAAATGACTTGTTGAATGCCTTTCTCTGAATGCATGATTTTATACATTTTGTGTACAAAACACCTTTCCGGCTTTCTGTGCCACTTCATGTAAGAATATGTTTGCAGCCAACGACATTCTAATATGACCATACAAAAGTTCTGCAAAACGGAATTATTAAAACTGGAGACACCAACAAAGCTTACTTTAATAGTGACCTTGGTTGTTTTTTTTAATACCGACAAATCGGCATTCACACATCACAATTGCACATGATTGTCTAAGTGGCGCATTGCCTCATGTATGGTATACACTCCATGAGAAATAGCTGGGAATGTTTTTTTCACTTTGGGTTTACAACAAGCCACCACATCCCTGAAGAACCGTATGTAGGCCACTCTGTATGCCTTAAGCCTGTAGAAAAATAATGAGATATATTAAAGGAATATTGTCTCACCCTTCATAATAATAATAATTGCGTACAACAGAGCTGAATGTTCCACACCTGACAATGTAAATTATGAAATTGCTGGGGAAGTAGATGAAGGTGAGGAAGTTGACGTAGATGTACGGCTCTGTCCATGGGCTAACAGTGGTAAAGAGGTAGATGGAGATGTTGGGGGCCAAGGAGAGGATGTATATGACAGCCAGAACCAGCAAGAGAGCATTCATCCTCCTTTCTCTCTCTCGTAGCTGCTGCATGATGGTAGGGCTCACATCCCTTCAAGTGAGAGTAAACTGCTAGCGTTTCAACTTAAGTGCTAGCTTTTTGTTGTAGTACATACTTGAATGTGCATATTTGAGACCAGTTTTGATGAAGCTTCACTCCAATGAATGCTAGTGATGCGACAGTGAGGACCAAGGGAAGGGTGGCAGAGGCTCCGTATAGCTTGTTGGTGACAGGTGTGTCCACCAAAGTTGTCAAGCAATTCCCACTGGCACGACTGTACCCAAAGCCACCTTCTATCTGTTTCAACAATGCATAAGCAAGTAAACAAAAAAGGTCTTGCTTTACAACAGATACCATCAAACATTTTTATAATACTCGTACACTAGCCATGCCAGGCACATATTATAACCAGTATAATATTAACTTGTTAAGTTGGACATGATGACTCCTAGAGGTAGAAGATGATGCTACTCACAATGACTGCCACGGGAAAGCATAGTGGGTATATCCAGATAGCTGTCAATGCTGGAATTCCCTTACCGCTGTGGAATATAGTATTTGAAGCCTTGGGGCACCAGAGTGTCAGCGCCCTAAAATGACACAGTAGGCCTACCGTATTGCATAGCATATTTTTTTAAAAAAGGGCGATCTAGAACAGAACTGGTCTGATTCAAGAGCTTACCTGTAAAAAGTAGTGATGGCCAGCAGGAATCGAGAAGCAATCCCAAAGAAATGCATGCAGAAACCAATGACCCTGCAGCCCAGTTGTCCGAGAGGCCACCTCCTCATCAGCATATTGATGCCTCCGAAGGTCATCGCCGTGGCGCAGAAAATGCAATCGGCCAAGCTCAGGTGCAGCAAGAGCAACGTGGTATACGTCTTGACGGAACTGGAATAAGGACAAATCCGGTCAGGTGGGGAGCGAAGCGAAGTACATCAGGTATATCCTGTACCTGACAATGGGACCATATATAGCCTACCTGAAGGGATCCCTGCATCGTCGACGGGCGTACGGCAGTGCAATCAGCGTGATGGCGTTTCCGACTGTCCCGATTATCCCAGTGAGTAGCCAGTAGAGGCCTGAGACCAAGGTGAAGGAGTAGGGCAGGTCTGGGAAGCAGCACGAGGGAGCTCCTGGCTGAAGACAAGCTTCAGAACTGTGCCTGTCGTCCCTGGTGCAAATGGTGCTGTTGTTCATCATGTCCTCGTCCTGGTTGAATGACGGTGCTTCATTTGCGGAACTCACTATTTCCCTCCTTTACATTGGCATGTCAGGGTGTCACTCATCATCACTTGTTTCACTCACCATGGGGCGAATTGTTTGGGTGGGTCCTAGAAATTGTTAGCACACTACCTGTGCATCAATAACTTCATTAGCGGCATATTGGTGGGAGGTCATCACACCGAGAACAGGAGACAGTGTCAGGTGTGTTCTCTATTATTGGCAGTTCCTTTTCACTATTTCTCAATCTGACATAACGCCCAATGCTTTCCACCTGAATAATGTCATTTTTAGACGGCTATACATTTAGTTTTTGGTGTGATTTAATATTTGACTCAAATTAAAGACTATACGTACTTCAGAAAAATGCACTACAAAAAAAATCATAGGCAACAAATAATATTCTATATATTTATTGCACATTATCTCTATTAACCTTTTGTACGGTACGTTTTGCGTTACATTTTATGTTATTATCATTGTTGACAAACACGCATATGCCAAGTCATTCTAATTCATTTAGTAATTTGGTTTGAACAAAAGATGCTCTCACTACCTGGATGAATGAACCTTGGAGTGACCTTACCAGATTGATCCCGCCAAGTGTTGTAAAAGATAATGTTCGAAAGTGACAGCAGACGAGGAAGTCATGTTCCTCGTGTGCCTTGTGACGCAAACTGATTCTGAATACTCTTTTCCTTCTCATACGATGTGGTGGTAATAAGTCGAGTCACAGTGTCTATATGCACAACGCCGCAACTAATAAAGGGCAGGTGCATCTGGTCTCCCGGGTGTCTGATATTGTATGATAATAAACGAATGATTAACCGACACCTTTTCTCCTTCGAAGGTTACGTTGAGCGGAGTCATTACATACAGGACAACTCGAATATTGTAGCTAAAGTGTCAGTTGCCTGACAATTTCCTACCCAGATGACAAAATGTTGAGTGGCAGGTTGTTCATTGGCACCAATAATTCTCATTTCATACACGCACATGTCAATGCCACATTATTCTGTTCCCTGTAGCACTGTAATCATTTAAGTATACAGTTGCAATGGCATCCCCCTATAATAATAGCCTTATTTTTTCGCCTCCGGAACGCTCCAGAATAAGCAAGGTCCCCTACATGGTGCCTCCCCAAAGGATGGAGGAGGCACCCATGTAGGGGACCCTGTCCAGAAGAAGACCCTTTGGTGAGTGCTGTGCCACCTTTTGGTCACGGCACTAATTATTCATCAGGCGTCCACGTTCCCTTCTCGCCAAAAGTCATAACCGCCACCTATTTCCTTTCCCGCCAATACAGCAGGCCCCTGGTGAGTGCTGCCAACTTCTCATCACGGCACTAAATCATCAGGCCGCCGCCGCCGCCGCGCCGGGGAGATTAGTGGCTGGGGTCGCCTGCTTTTCCACCTAAACTCCTGAGCGCCAATTCCTTTACCGCCGAAAGTCCTTCCCGCCAAAAGTCCTAACCGCCACATATTTCCTTGCCCGCCAATGCAGGTTTGCTAACTGATTCAATATGAGCCTCAGAATATTCAGAAAGCTGTCATATAAGCTGATACTTTCAATTCACCCCCACTTTTTAACTATGCCTCCATCTTGGATCCGGATACAGCAACTTATTATGATTTTCAGCGGATAGCTTAAGCTTAGAGTAAACCCATGAGATTAATTATTTGGCGGCGTCGCATGAACCTCCCGGAGCAAGCAAACAAGATATCAGCGGTGGGATCAGCAGGGGATTGGAGGTTGGCAAAGCCACAATAACGTTCGTTGGCCTCCGCCGTCACAAGACGGACAGTACTGTAAATGTTGCTGATACGAAACCCACAATAATCGCCCAGCTCCCGCTCCGCATTACCTAAAAATATCCTGCAGGGCAGCGAACCCTGCCTGGCGGGGCCACAACAGATGACATTGGAGATAATGGATACCCCCGTGATACGCCTCCTTCAGCTTTTTAGGGGATCATCTTTTAATTGACCGACTTTAATCATTGCCTGCTCTGCTGTAATGGATTTTGATAGTGGGAGGAACGGGAGAACCCCCGAGAAAACCCACGCGAACACGGAGAGAACCCATCGAAACTCTATCCACATAAGCATACTCAGTCCGATCCGGGCATCGAAATCGGGACCTTACAGGTGGAAGACTGCGGCGCTAACCACTCCTCCACCGTGTCGCCCAACAGATGACAGTATTGTAGCGGTACCATAAAGCCATGCAGCATGACCTACACAAAAGGCAACTCCATCCCTCATGTTGCCGCGTCACTCAAATAAGTGGCAGGTTTAAAATGTACACTTGTACAGTGTGCCACAGGTATTTTTGAAACGGGCGCCGTCTGGGGTGGCAACAACGTCATATGAATTTCGAAAGAGCTTGAGGACGGCCATGTTTGATGTAGTGTGTAAAGACTGCACCAAGATGTCGGCGCCCACACTCCTACGATTCAGTGAGTTCGTTCGTTCCCTCGAAAAAAACAAAACCAACAATACGTACCTCACATGTCACAACGTTTTCAGGTGCAGGCTCTCATCTGATGCGTGCAGCACTATCGCTCACTCGCCAACCCAGATCCTATCTGTGCACCTCTACATCTCCATCCAATACACCAACTGAGTCTTCGATTAAGGAGAAACTGAAGTCCAGTTTTCCTTCTGCCACTGCCATAAATGTGGAAGACATTTCTGGAGGGTGTGGGGCCATGTTTGAGGTGATGGTGGAGGACTCACATTTTAAGGGAATGAACACTCTCAAACAGCACCAGACAGTCACACAGGTATATTATACTGCACTGGATCTGTAACGTTCATGGAAGTTTTGAGTCCTTTTTATTAGATGCTTGTCAATAATATTGGTATCAAGATGGCAGAGAACAATCCAACATGTGCAAACCACCTCCATAATTATGTAACTCATAATGAAATGGCCAGTACGCAGGTCTTATTTAAAGCTGTTGTATCCTAGTCTTTTCATTTATACATTTAAAAACAATTTTCCACTCATACAAGTAGCCATTGGCATCCTCTCTAAGTATTAGTCACTTTTAATTGTAGATTCAAATAGGCAAAGAAAGAGGCATTATAAACCCTATGGACACACGAATGGACATTTATCTCAGAAATTTACATGCCTGATGGCAGCTCCCATCATGACCAATAATGCAGGTTTCCTATACTGATTGTCCCAATTCCTACTATCCAATAGCTTACTTTACTCTGGAATAAGTGGCCATTGCATCTTACTTGAACCTACTAGCTGTAACCAGTGCCGGATTTATAGGGGGGTGCAGGGTGAGAGCGCCCTGGGCCCCAAAAAGTTTAAAATATTATATTAGATTATTAAAAATTAAAAATTAACTACTTGTGACGATACTGACGAACCTCCAGGTCCAGGCTTAAATGCTTAATTGTAAGCAATTCCTCATCGGAAAAGGGAGTCAAAGTAGTGTCGTGTCGGGAGCACTATCCACTTTCCCATGGCAGTGAATTATCCTTAGTATGAAATGGGCCCCCACCCGAAATTTATCTGCCTATGCGTCTGCCTTATTGCTGTATATTTTAATTTCTACATGAGGGAGGGGGGGGGGGGGGNGGCTAACCAGAGATCGGCCTGGGCCTCCCAAGGTCTAAATCCGGCCCTGTCTGTAACTACGTATTTATAATTTTAAATCCTTCAAACAGTTTAGCCTAGTACGACTCAGCAGTTCTTGAATCAGTAGGGATTAATTCTTTCATTCTGGTTTGAACAGGCACTGAAGGAGCACATTCCATCCATGCATGGGATCAGGATAAACACGCAAGTCCCACCTGACAAGAAGAAGCGATGACCGTACCATTTGTCGAAGCTAGTTATGAAATGGTAATATTGGGGTATTAAAGTTATTTGTATTCTCATTGATTTTTTTCTTTCATGCTTCACATCACAGTATTATTTGATGGCAATTTAAATACCAGGAGACATTGTTATCATCCGCAGACCTGAGTTCAAATGGGGCAGTCTGTTATTAAACCCTGGAACCGCACCGTGGGGTCTTTTCAGACCCCAAAGGAGTTAAAATGCATCGCAATGAGTGATCCTGAAGCGATAATGAGCTGAAACTCCGAATATTCCTCAAAAAAACTTCCTTTCATGGATCAAATCCGGTTTCATAATTTTCACACCTACCGAAATGTAGGTAAGTTGTGGTTTGTGGACCCATGTTCACGTGAGGTCCGAAAGGACCCCACGTCACGGTTCCCGGCATACTCATTTGTGTCAGTTCTTATTGCAAGCTATTTTTTAGTGGAGTACCTGAGTTTTCGTCAGCGAATTTGCATCGGGCGAATATGTACGTCGGGCGAGTTGTCGTCGGGCGATTTGTGGTCGGGCGACTTGTCTTCGGGCGATTTTTATGCCAACAATGTCACTTTGAGGTACTTTATGGACAATCTGAACATTGTAGTATAGGCTGGGGTCCAAAAGGACCCCACGTCACGGTTCCCGTGATACGCGAAAGAAAACTCTCCACTACAAAAATGATTGGCACGGGGCCTTTATGATCGGGTCGCCGTAACTCTGACACAGTCACTACAAAAATGAACTGTTGGCAATTTTTTACAGTAGGGCCTATATAACAGGAAGTGCATGTTTATTTTGAATTAGCGATCATTTTAGGCATTGTTCAAAGAATGATTGTATATAGTCAATACATCGAAAAGTATCATATAAAAATTAATAAAAATAAAAATATGGCGTGGGGTCCGAAAAGACCCCACGGCACGGTTAACGTAACTTTTTGGCATGGCACGGTTCCAGGGTTAACTGTCACCAGCGAAAAATCTTCTTGTTCAATTTTTCCATCGAGTCTTTCTGATGCACAAAAAGTCTTCATAACCAAGCAAAATACCAATGGATTAAGTGCAGTTGCCATGGCCCCTTGGATAATTAATCTGCTTCACAAAATATTCCTATGCCAGGTCATACATTCTTGTCATGACAGGTGTAGAATTGTGGCTTGCTTACAGAGTTTCAAAATACTTCGCGGCATTAACTTTGTGGAACATTAACAGCATGCACTTCCAAGCATGTAAATAAATGGCTAGGGAAGACAGAAAATCCTGGAATCCTGCCTGATTATGAATACTTGGGACCAAATGAACTTGACCAGATGATAGAGCAGAAAAATTCTATTTAGTGATGTAAATAACTCAAAACCTCCAAAACAGGACTTGGTGGATTTCTCTTGCATGTCTGTAGTCATGCATATGCCACTGATAGTTTGGTCTGTAGGAAACCCCCCAAAAAATAGGTGAAAGGAAATCTACATACCCATGGCATGTATCTGGAGGAGCTTTTACATGCATGGTCCATGTGAGGTAGCATGAACGTTGCACATTGATACCACTGTGGATCACCAGGAAGCGGGATTCCTGCGTTAAACAGGCTTTCGTTGCATTTAGCGGGACATTTTTTTATGTCGCAGTAGTCCAGGCTCTGGACTGCATTGAGTACACATAGAATTTGTCATATAACTCTTGCCTCACTTGCTGTAAGTTGAAAAGTGAGCATGAAAGTGATGGCAGAGGGAACGGACCGGAACGACAGGTGCGCTGAGTGGGACGCGAGGAACGGAGGACCACAAGATGGCGTCGCTTCGGTAGACAGACGCTTCTCTTCTGAATCTCCGTCTCTCCGGCTTTGGCCTCTGGGTGTTCTCGGCGGTGATACCACGCCGCACTCTGCCCTGCAATCAACGGGACTAGGACCGCCACAGGAGACCAGGTGAGGAGGTGTCGGAACACATTCACGTCACATCTCACCATTGCTGCCGGTTGCCAGATAAAGAGGTGGAATCAGTCGATGGCCTGCCCCTGTCTTGAAGCAGGGCAGTCAGCCAAGTATGCATGCCTCTGACTCTACTCTGCTCCGACCATCTGCCTGTCAAACCCCCCAGTTGTTTGTAACCACCATTTTGGAAGCAGTAAACTCATTCTGACAGGTGCAGGGGACTTCATCTCACGTTCGCCATGATTGACATGGGGGTGGAATTGAGCCTTCATTGGTAGGTAGATCAGTGAGGGGGACCGAAGCAGCAGTGGTGTAGTGGTATGATGTCCGACTGCTAATCGGGAGGTCCTGGGTTCGAATCCCCGAGGCCAGCGACCCTGATCATGGTTTTCTGTGGTTTCCCATGGTCATCGCAGGATAATTCCAGGGTCGTTACCGTAATTATAGGCCACAGCCGCTACCTTCCTTACCTATCCTTGCCTCAATTCCGATGAAAAGTATAGTAAAAATGGAAAGAGTTCCAGACAAAAAAATTGGGAGAAATCCCCCCCTAATAAAGCCTAAAGGGCTGATAATGGGGTATCAATTATTATTATTAGATCAGTGAGGGGGGGAAAGAGGAATGGCT
This sequence comes from Catajapyx aquilonaris, assembly GCA_000934665.2. Taxonomy (NCBI): domain Eukaryota; kingdom Metazoa; phylum Arthropoda; class Diplura; order Dicellurata; family Japygidae; genus Catajapyx; species Catajapyx aquilonaris. The sequence continues at coordinate 209,861 of KZ537959.1, forward strand.
TGCCTCATTTGGGCCACTGCCAGGGGGAAAGGGACGGTTTAAGGAGAATGGACAGGGGTAAGGGGTGGTGGGAGAAATGGGTGTTGGGGGGAGGGGCGGATAGAGAGAACCCGGAACCTGAAAATCGCAAAAAAGTGTTATAGCACGGCTCTGTCTGTCTCTCTGATAACTGTCCACAGACAGACAGACAGAGCCATTCTATAATACATTTTTCTCAAAAGAGTCTAAAAGCTGTTTAATATGTACTGTTGTCAAAGTGTCTGATCCTTCATCTGATAAAATTTTGCAGAATGGGTAGCAAGAAGCATAAGAAGCACAAGAGTGAGCGGCGTGAACGGCATGATGCTGAAGTTTCCTCCCCTGTTGCCACCCAGCAATTCCAAGGTGGGGTGACTGGCATCCCTCTGATGGAGTCTTCTGCACAACTCCCAGTGATGACAGCTGCCCTCTCTCCCGTCCCACCACAGCAGTTCAGTTCCTCAATGGATGTGAAGCCACCAAGTCTCAAGCTAATCCTCAAAGTTGGGGGGTCTTCAACTCCTGAGAGAACGGCCTCTCCTTGCCCACCTGTCTCTGTACCTAGCACTCTGGCTGAGCCTCCCCGTGAACGACATGACTCATCATCCCGCCACAAGAAGTCGAAAAAGAAGAAGAAGAAGAAGGAGCGCTCCGGAAGTGGTGGGAAATCACACAAGCGCCGAAAGCGAGATCGGGATGAGTCATCACAGGATGACATAAGTGGTGCTGATGAGGAACCACCAAAGAAAGTTGTAGTTGTGCCAGAGGTGGTTGTCAAACAGGAGGTGGCAGCTATTGTGCCTCCAGTTCGAATTGTGTCATCTCCACAAGGGTCACCCCATCGCGAACCCAGAACATGTGTTCTCCGTCAGCAACGTTCCCCATTCCAGCGCCTGCTTGACCATTTGCTGCGTGCCTTGGAGAAAAAGGATCACCAGCAATTTTTTGCATGGCCTGTTACGGACAATATTGCACCAGGTAAGCGTGGCAATTTGACTCCTATGTGCCTAGTGAAACCTAGTAAAATATTCCAAGGATTCGAAAGGAGGTAGAGTTATAACATACTTTTTTCTGCGGACCACTGATGTCTGAACTATATCTGGATTAAACTGTACTTCATGGGGAGTTGCCAAATTTTGATGGGTGAAATGGGAACTGATGGAAATTTACCATATTTTTAAGAACATAATATTGAAAATGAAATTTTCTTCTAGGCTACTCACAGATAATCACTCGACCAATGGACCTCTCTTCAATGAGACACAAATCAGAGGCTGGGGAGTATGCAACTCTGCGAGATTTTACAGAGGACCTACGTCTGATGTGTGACAATGCCATGACATATAACCACGCTGAGACCATTTACTACAAGGCAGCTGCCAAATTGCTGCATTTTGGCTTGAGGTTAGTGAGTGCAGACAAGCTGAGGCAGCTGTACCAGAGCATGTTGTGGATGGGAACAATTGCGAGGGAGGAGTTGGGGTTCGACCTTGGGGTTGTGAGTCAAGTCAAGGTTGAGGAGGAGGAAGTGGTGACAACAGCTGAGGAGGCAGAGGAAGATGTGCCTGTGGAGGTACCTCCTGTACCAAAGTCAGCCATTGCCAGAATTCCTGCCAGCAAGTTCCAGGCCATTCCAGATGACCTCACACCTGAACAGGTAGGTTTTTCATTTTATTTTCAAGTACAGCAAAACTTCTATAAGTTGAACTTCCCTAAGGGCCGGTTGCACCAGTCGCGGTATGTGAAAAACGGTGGGTTTTGACTCCGATATACCGCGAGAAGTGTTGCGCCACCTACGTTTTTTCTAAAACGGCCCGTTCTCCCTCCCATTTACCGCCTGATCCATCTACCCGCCGATCCTGCAGCACAAGTTGCTTATACCGCGGGTTTATGGTGTTGTCACGGTTGCGGACTGGTGCTAGGGATTTTGTGTACTGTGTGACACCAGGTGGCAACCCTGCCACGTGGTTGCCATAGATAATAGACGACTAGCCATACTTCCATGACGTCACGGATTGCGTCACGGGTACTGCGATCCAATCAGCACTCTCCAAAATTTTTGCCCTCTTACGTCTCTCATGAGCCAGCGTACTACCGATAACGCCGCGTTTATCTGGACCGGTGCAACGCTATGGAATAAACACGCGGTTTTTCATGGAATATACCGTGCACCCGCGGTGCAGGGTTCTTCCATATATCTTCCCATATACCGCGACTGGTGCAACCGGCCCTAAGTCGAAGTTCTCTATAAGTCGAATAAAATTATGAGCTTGGTTGGTCACAATGTAAAATAATGGGAAATAAACTTCCCTAACTCGAAGTTCTCCATAACTCTAAGTGCTGGCAGGTCCTTACGATGGGATATCAATGCATTTTCAGTCTCCCTAAGTCGAAGTTCACGTTGCCAAGTACAGTACATTCCCCTGGACATGCTTGAACGCGTTATGAAGGGTTTCGTCTGGCGCTTGGAGGAATGTGTTGCCCACAAAGGTGGACATCTATCCGGTGTTGTTTTCAAGTAGCGAATTTTTTGGACCTTGATCCATAAATGGCATATCTTTCTCTGTGTAGTGTAATTTTTTTAAACATAATCTTTCATTACTTACGCCATGCTGCGTCGTTTTTATCTGTCCATGACTTTTGCCCCACCCTGTAATAGTAGGGATTGTGATTATGGTATTTATGCAATTGTCCTTCCTACATTCTCTTTAGATTTTAGCCCAGGCCCGGGGTGCAGCTAAAGCTGCTGCTGAAAAACTGGGTCCAAAGAACCAACTAGGTTTCCTTCGGCAGCGGCCAGATGGAACCACCTCCTTGGCAGTCCTCCACCCAATGCCAACAGGTGGTGATGGGGAAATAGTTGAGCGGCCTGTCCCGTTAGGCCAACTGGTTGGCCGCCTGACCCATGGGTCAGGTCAGCTGCAAGGATTCAGGGAGGACAGGCGTAACCTGGCCAAGCCTGTCAAACCTTTGTACTATGGAGCATTTGGTTCTCATGCTCCTGCGTATGATTCCACTTTTTCCAATCTCTCCAAGGAAGAGTCAGATCTGGTCTTGGCCACATATGGGGATGAAGGTGGAGTTCAGTATGCTGATTCCATTGTAGGGTTTGCAAAGGACTGCGACTATGCCATGCAGGTCAGTGATAGTGTATATCTGTTCTGTGTTGCTGTTTTTCTAAATATGCACATGAAGGAGCACTGGCTCTGAGGAATGAAAATAAAATATGTTGAATTACAGGTGGTTGATGAGCTATTGAACATACTAAGTGGTGGGGAGCACTGTCGTGTGGTTCGCTACTTGGATGAGCGGCGTCGGATACAGCAAGAAGACCAGGCTGGGGCTATTGCTAGCACCAGCAATGCAACCACAACTAGCAGCACCAGCACCAGTGCCAGCGCCAGTGCCAGCGCCAGCGCCAGCACAAGCGCCAGCACCAGCAGCGCAGGCATTGTGAATGTTCAATCTCTCCGCTCCCTCTCTGAGCTTGGGATAGACACTTCCTTCCTAGATGCATATGAGCGCAGTACCAAGGAGGAGGAGGCCATCCAAAGCAAGCTGGAAGAGACTTCAGGGCTACTAGAACAACTGGAGAAAGTACAGCGTGAGAGGCTAAGCTTAGGACCAAGTGGGCATCACCTCACTGGACTGCAACCATCAGAGGGTGAGGTACAACTGGCAGAGAGAATCACATCCAGGTAAGCACTTGTAGTTTAGTACTTTGATTAAGGGCTGGTTGCATGAAAACTAGTTAAAAAGTGCTAACTAGAAATGAGGTCATCCCAAGTTGGCACACACTCCATAGCTGCTGGGTTTCCAGCTTGAGTGAACTACCGAGTCAAATTTCGTAGTTACTAGGCGGCCCCTCCACAAAAATAGTCCCTGTGTTCCCCATTGGTCATGGCAGCCATTGGTGTCACTAAATAGCTGTGCTCTTAACAACACCACTTTGTGTCAATGACTTGTCCTGCATCCAACTGTATTTCCACTCTCACCCTTTTTTAAATAGAGTAGTACAATGTCGTTACTTCTGTACCTTGAAATCTAGGCTGGCAGAGATGGCAAGAGAAGCACAACCACATCACATTGCACCACTTCCGTCCATAAGGAAAGCCATGGGAGTTGTGGATGCACCAATTGTAGAATCTGAGTCACCAAAGGCTGTTCCAACATCACCAGAATCACCACATGCATCACCTCCAAAGTCACCTGTTCAGGCAGAAGAAGTCGAAGATACCAAGGCAGAGGAACCAATGGAAGTGGAGGAAAAAGTGGAGGAGGTTAAAGAAGATGGAAAGGTGCCAAGTCCAGTTCCTGAGGTTCCTGAAGTGGTTGACTTGCAACCCACTGCTCCTCCTTCCTCCTCACCACCTCCTCCAACACTCCCGGCCACAGCATCTGTGACCCCTGCTGTACCTCCCACTCCCTTGGAGGCAGCTGATCTCGAGTCAGAGCTGCGTGAGTTCTTAGAGAATAATGAACCTGCACTTGACAACTCTCCCATTGATGATGATGACAAGACATTAGAAGAGATGCTCTCTGCATAAAATGTGTGTGTGACTGTGTGTGCTGAATTTTTGTACCTTGCACCATGTGTAACTGTTTCCTTGCACTTGGTCACTCCTTGTGAACGGACATTGAAGGCCATTAGTAGTCTTTCGTTTTAGATCTCTTGATCCTACTCTGATCATAATAGAAAGCATAATAAAAAGGTTGTTGTTTTAAGATCTTCATGTTGTCAAGAAACTTTGCATTTCTATAAATTGACTCTGATGTGAGAATTATTGTACCTTGTGCCAATTTTGTGGTTTAACAAATTCAAACAAAGCAGTCCTGCATTTTTACTACAGTCATTTTCCTCGAAAGATTTGCCCTCACAGCTTTAAAGGTCAGTGACCTCATTCAAGTCAGCCCAAATGTTGAAATATGGAAGGTGGTGTCTTTCACCATGACAAGTTACAAGTATGAGCACATTCTGAAAGTACTGTTTGGTCATATTAAACAAAAATAATAATTTACCAAGATATTCAGCATAATCCCATCATGCACCAACCCAATGTTGATCTAAACAGTCATTTTTTGATCTACGTTACCAGCCTTTGTAAGCCTTTGTCATGCACTCTTGCCACCAAACCTTTGTCTCTTGGACACCCCCAAAATTCCTCTGCAGATGTGATACAAATGAAGGTCACTTGATGCAAGATATGGACCATGGTTTTTGCATTCCTTGTTGTTCAGTGATATTCCATTTGGGTGTCTAGGGAAGGGTACATGACAGTATAACTGAGAATGGCAGTTCAAAGTCTTCAACAGTTCAACTTTTAACACTTCTTCTGAATTTGTTCTGGCCATGATGTAGAGTACTACAAGTTCATATTTGAGACATTGGTAGCATATACTGTACCTATGTTCTTATTGTTCGTGCATTAAATTCATTTTTTGCTTCTTCTGTGAAGTTGAAGAGCACAGCCGTATTACTCTTTTTATTCTTACCGATTAAATTGGGGTTTAAAAATTACTATACCCTTGCATAAACTAGACATATCTACAGTATAGGGAACTGCGTCAAAACAAATCAAGTTAATCAAACTCAAATTTTATTAGTCTAATTACATTTCAAAAAGAATTCACTCTGACCTGCCTACTACAGTTGCACATAGCTACCTACCTGTTTGGAAACTTTAAGATTTAAAGTGGGCATCTTCAACTGATATTTACATTTACAGCACTTTGAACACCACACCACTTGCTGATCCAAACTGTACATAAGAAACTACTACTTGGTGATCGCCCCACAAAATAATCTTGCCACGGCTTGAGAATATTTGAAGATGTTTAAAAAGAGCTCTCTGAAATCAAGTTTATGGCCATTAAGCTGCATTTACATGTGAGCGATTTGACAAGCAAAAGTGTTGTCCGATTGATTGCACTGGTGTAGCCAGTGTACACTCGTGCAGGAAAAAGCGTCCGATTCACCGGGAGCAGCGTGTCCGATTCGCCAGTGTAACTGCACCAGTGCAAGCGGGGGGCTGCACTCGCTGCACCAGTGGAGAAGGTGGGGCAGGCGGTGTAAGGCGCGAAGACGGGCTGGCAAGATGGCGGAGGCACTGGAGGCACTGGAGGTGTCCGATTCGAGGCCCCAGTGCTGGGTCACACTCGCTGCACTGTGACGTCACCTCCCTACACCGAGTGTAGCCGGTGCAGTGTCAATCGGACAACACTAAAGTCTTCGCTAAGCGGTAACATGAGTAACCCAAGTAACCAGTATTGTTTGAGGTGAAAAAAAAATATTGGTTACTTCGCTCAGCCAAGACTTCTCTTGTCAAATTGCTCACATGTAAACATAGCTTTATAATTTATTTATATATACTTGATAACAAATATCCCCCATACAACTGCACTCCAACTGCAATGGAACTGAAGCATAGCTGATTTGAGTTGCAGCTGAAAAAGTGCACCCTTCAGAAGTAACCACAAAAGTTAAATAGGTGTGTTATTGATCAATGTCAATGTGCCCAAGGTTATTGGTAGAAATATTTTTTGTGGAACTAGAGTTTTATGAATGCAATGGAATGCAGCAATCTTATGTGAGCACTCCATATTCCCCAAAGTTTATATGCCAGACTGGTAGGTTTGATGTACTTTACTATGTAGTGGCTACTTGATTTCATCAGTTCTACAATCCCTTTGTGACATGTAAGATGGTACATGGTTTAATTTATGGACCAATTACATAGCAAAAATTATTTAACATACTCTCCAGCTCGCCCATCCTCCATCTTAATTGACGACAATTATTTCTTCTGTCTCACGCCTCACGTTCATATTGTGTTGCTTTGAGATGTGTGTAGAAAGATCGTGATGCCACTGAAAGAGAGAAACCATTCCAAAGTGTACTGCCTAACTACAATCTGTAACAACTTATCGAATTAAATACATGTAACTGTAATAATTTAATACCTCTCCACAACGTCCGCACTTGATAAGCAACTTCATCCTGGCACTTCGCTGCCATGACGGAGTCTCCACACCATGAGAGCAGAGGACATGTCTGTCCAAGCCCATTCTTACGAAGAAACTCTCCTGGCACAAATGGCATTGAAATGGCAATGGCAACGAAGAGATTACAAGTTCACTCATCTTTCCTGATATCACTACCTTGTGCTGCTCCCACATGTGGTGTTGGAAGTTTTCAAACCCCTAATAATCATAAATGGATTAATTAGATTTTGCTTCTATTTTGCACAAACATCACACAAATTCGCAAGGCGTCTAAATCCGATACGAAATGCAAGGCATTTAAAATACCCTTTATTTAACTTGAAGCTGTCATATCTTACCCGGCAAAGGAAATCGCATATGTCGCAAGCGATGAACTTCACCGGCATCGATCCTTGTGTCTGAGACATCAATGGTTCTTTAGGAGGCAAGCGTACCTTGCGAGTCTCCGGGCGAACCTTTGTAGCTTTTGTGGGAGGTGTGCCCGGATTTGTATGATGAGGCTGCAGGACTGACTTGCCTCGAACATAACCTTTAGGAATTGGAGCTACAATTGTGTCATGCTTCCTCTTGACACCCGGCTGAAAGCAAATATGGATGTGCTTAATACGGGCCTTTGACAACTTTCGCCATTGAGACTGGACATTACTGGCTCATATGGATTGTGTAATTAATTAATTGCCCCTCCTATGTCTTGAAGGTGAATCTTCTTGACACATCAATCCCAGAAGAATGTCTCTCGTTTAAATTTTTTTTAAAGTGGGTACAATCATGCATTATAATTCAAGATCAGTTGTTCATTTTGAGATACGAAAAGACTAAATATACGTATTGTAAACATGCACATGCAAATTAAGTATTAATTATCTAGAATTCTCGCTCACCTTTGGTTGATTATCTCCTGCAGCAGAAAGAATGCCATTCACAACATTTACACCACCTCCACCTTTATTACCACCAGAAGCAGTGGTAGCAGAAAGGCAGATATTCATGTTATTCACACTATTCTCGTCAGCAGAAGCAGGTTGTGGAGTCAATGTAATTAGCACACCTGAAACAGTATGATAATCACACTTATCCAGAGTGAGACTATTATTTTTGCTTTATACATTGTTAGAAACAAGGGCATTCTAAGAGTACGTTAGTGGTTTACAGATACCGCTGTGAACTGCAGGATTCAGGAAAAAATTTCAACTTTACAAGGGATCAAAATGCAGGTGGCATGTGAATTGCTGAAAGTACTTCTCTCTCACCTGTTAAGTAGGTCCCCACAGGTTGGCCTCCCTTAGTTAATCCACTGATAATACTGATGAATTGCACTGCTTCATCTAATGATGAAAACAAATGTAGGGAAGAAGGGAGAAAGGCAGGAGAGAGGGAAGGTTGAATTTAAAACAAATCCTGTCTGCTTCAATTACGCACTTACAATTGGCAATTACAATGATCGCCCGATCTAAATTGGTCAATGACAGCCAACTGCCACTAAAACGAGCCCAACATTGGGTCAAAGTTGAAAGCATGCAGATATTTTTTACCTGACTTGCGCGCAGCTGTCTCTTTGGCTGTGGGCTTAGGAAGAGCTGGCTGAATGTGCACAAAGGTGGCACTTGATGGTGCAGGCTTGATGGGTCGGACAGTGTTGGTCTTGACCTTCTTCTGGGGAGATTCATGTTTAAGATCGAAGGAAGACGCAGGATAAGGTTGGACACAAGTCTTGGATGCAAGGCTCGAAGCACAGACTGACGGAGCAAAGGGCTTCTTGGGAGTAACAGTCGGCGCAGTTTTGGCACTGATCTTAGACCCTAGGCTCGATGAAGGAGGGTTGTAGATGTACGGAGGAGCAACGAGCTTCTTCGAAACAACAATCGGCGCAGCATATTTGGCAGAGATCTGAACTGGCTTCGACGAAGCAACAATCGATGCAGTAGGCTTAGTCAATGTTGAAGAAGCCATCCTCGAAACAGTAGGTCCGGCTTTTTCTTCGTCCTGGGATTCCTCAGCACTAGAATGTGGCTGGTAGGTGAGTGAACGAGGACCAACATTGCTGACAGACATTTTGGCAGGTAAATCCCATGCCCTTTCCGGCCCTTGATTATAGGGCATCTTGTACTGCTCAAAGTTGCGTCGGCATAACTTCTCATGAGCCACCAGGTCTTGCTTCCGTGTTGCCTCGTACATGCAAGTCGAACAGTCATACATGTTGGACCCGGGCGGAGGTATGGCTCGGTGTGGATGCCGGGTCGTGTTCCCCAGGTGGCAAAACTTCATGTGCGTATCTATCCTACTAAACCCCGGGCAACTGAAGGAGCACAGATTGCAGTAGTACTGCTTTGAAGTCCCATGTTTCGTGTTCCTGTATGTCCAGTGCGGATCTTGCATGTGGTTAAAAATCACCAGGCGAGATTCGCTCTTGTATCCGCACAGGTAGCAAGAGTACAACTTTGGCCGAGGCGTATGCATCGTCTGAAGCGTGCTGGAGTTTTCTACATCTTGTACAAGATACTCGTTGACTACATCTGTCCCAACAGCGATGAGAAGCTTTCCCAGTGGACCATCATAATTCGGTGCCTTGCGGTTTCGCTTAGTGTAGCTGACGGGAGACTGGTTCTTTTTGGTAGCTTCTGACATCTTACTTCCCAGAGATACCTCTCGGTGAACAATGCGTACACTTGATGCGTTCTGAAAACAAAATGTTCGGGCAATATTGAAGCCTAGTTTTAAAAATGGCTAAAAAGTAGCAATGCAACATATGAGGTCAGGTATTCCCCACCCTACCAATTCACAATATGCTCAAATATTGTGCCAATTTCCAGCCATTTTTTAAAGGGGAGGAGGGACACTCAGACATCAATATCATTTCTCAATACAGTCTAACTGTGTTATGTAGGGAGGATTTCCTGATTAAATTGTCCCCAGCACATCATGAATTCAAGAGAAACCTTTCATCCTCTCTTTCTGGTGACACTTCCCCGGCATTTAGATCAGTAGTTCTCAAAATTCAAATCGTTCGTCAAATAGCTCACATGTAAACGCACCTTTACTCTTTAGGCCTATCGACGTTCTAAGAATCAGACGATTTAAAAATATATATATATTTCTGAGACATCCTGTGGATGAATTTTTTCTGAATTTTACATTCAAAAGGACCACCACGAATGAAAATGACTAATTTTGACGCAAAGTTGTTATTCATTAATATCACGAATTTTGGGCAAAAAAGAATGAAACGGCCCATAAACCTGCCACAAACTCCGCCGTCAAAGTGTTAAACATGTTTCCCCTTAGAACCAAAGGGAATAAGCTCAAAATTAATACTTCGGCAGCATATATTCCAGCATTTGAATTAGGGCTCATGATATACAACAAACAACAACAACACTAAAGGAGGACTTGAAACAACCCCAAGCCTCTTCTAAGGACTTAACTGTCTTGTTCCCTTCTACCAATTTATCAGAAACTAACTGTTGATATTCCAGACCTAATGCAGGAAGTTGCTCAACCTTAATCCTCTCAACCACCTCAGGTCTTTTCTTAAACATCCTCCACCCCACCACCTAACCATGATATACGGTCTTATAATATACGGTAGATACCCACCGTTTTAAGTTAACTCCACCCACCACCTAAACCAAATCCGGGTATTTTAGAGAAGAAAATAGAGAAATGTTGCTTTGCTCTTATATGAAATAATTGTGTCCCATTGTCATCGTGAATTCCCTATTTGTCTGGAGTAGTAATGAATGTTAATAGGAATTATGCTACATATTTTTTCACGTTTATCATATTGGGAAAAGCGAACAGCAAAAGCAAAGGAGAAAGAGCAGAATGGCCTATCTAGGATGAAATTTCCAAAGTGACCTACATTGAAAAAATAATCTTGTTGATGTCAGGTCCCAATGTTAACATAGACGGCAGTGGGTGCCTATGAGTAACACGAAATAATTGTCGCAGAAATCATGCCTCATTCTATCTTTATGTAGATCTCACCTCTTCGTGTAGCTCTTAAACCAAGGGGGTAACCACTCGACTGAAAAGTGTACACTGGAGTACCAAATTCAAGGAGTACAGTCGATTAAAGGAGTATGTTACCAGACCCCTAACCTAGAAATTAGCCTCCAACAGAGGTGCTGCCTAGGGGAGTGAGATTTATTGTATCAGGGGGAAGCAGCACCTCTGTTCTTCCCCCTGATACAATAAATCTCACTCCCCTAGGCAGCACCTCTGTTGGAGGCTAATTTCTAGGTTAGGGGTCTGGTAACATACTCCTTTAGCCGACTGTACCACTCACAGGTGCACACCTCAACACCTGAGTGTACCGAAGTGGTCCTTATTATCTTAAACTGTGTAACTTTTCCTGCTTTCTCACTGGCTTGTCTTTTGTCTTCCACTAGACTAGACTGACTAGACAACTCCCAGCCACAACACGGTGTTAGGCATATACCTAGTATTAACCTATCCAAATAATAACCTGTAGGTGACTTCAATTTCTCTTCCTGAGTGCTTATCAGCTGCAAGTTCTCATACTTCACACTCAAAAGAAATCTTCTCCAACTGATCTCCTGTCAATCCTTCTCCACCACACTTATATTACCTTACAGATCTCCCAACTATAACCTGTGCTCCAACATGGACCAAGTATAGACATGCCAACATCTGCACTAGCCATCCATTTTAAACCAAAAGCCTGTCAACCATCGCAAATTCCAACTTACTGACGAACGGAACATGGAAGCACGCCTCATTATTTCCTCACTATACCTAAGTGTTTCATGAAGACCCACCTGGGGCCTGGTGCTCTTCCACTTGCGACAGGCACCTCACGCAGCTTCGAAAATTTCCTGTGCTGGACCGAGCCTGCTCTGTAGTTTCAATGGTACAGTCGGGTACAGTACTATCATGGTAATACAGACCGTCATCACGCAACAATATAAGTAAGCGGTGTTATTTGTTGACATTGTATAATTATGCTGCTTCTTTTAGGTCCATACTGTGGTTCATACGAAGTGAAAATTCTGACGCCACTCACGAGCCCTGTCTCCCCTTCACGCAAACGCTAGCTTTGACTCCCAAGTAGCCAGTTATCCCAGATTCGCACCATTTATAGCCGTTGAGTGACACTAACGCCATCTGCGCGCAAACCCATACCATATTTTAATTGTTACGCGTCCCCGCATGATGGCGCTGACCGCAAGCCATAGCAATCAAGTGAGTTCTGAACCAATGTCAATGACCCCTCCGAATTGCGATTGAAGCCGGGATTTGAGGCCCCGGGGGTTGTTGCCACCTTACAGCCTCTCAAAATTTGAAAGTTGGCAATACACCTGTGTTGGGGACCAAAGTTAGTGGGGGGTTAGGTGCATCGGCCAACACCTGCACCGGCATCTAGGCCTGGGCCTCTGGGGCCAGTGTGAAGGAGCGATACTGGGCCCTACTCACCTGGGGTTGGCCCGCCAATGCCGTCGCTGGGTGCTCTGACGCCCTAGCCGCCTCCATCTTCTGTAAAAGCGACAGGTTTCCTAATATTACACAACCGGTCGACTTCCACAGAACCGCACAGAACACTTTCCTTCCACCAAGTGAAAATTCCCTTTATTGTTTCCTCCCTCCTTGTTGGCTAATAAGGCAGTCGCTGATTGGCCGGATTAGCAAAGAGAACTCTCCAGTCTGATTGGCTCTGGGGCGTGCGCGCATGCGCACATATTGTGCGGGACTTTCAAATGCCACAAGCGAGCACTTCATCTTTGTACATCATTGCCTGTACTGTGACGGATTTTGATTGTAGGAGAAAACGGGAGAGCCTCGAGAAAACCCACGCGAATACGGAGAGAACCCATCGAAACTCTATTCACATCAGTAGCTATTCTCTGTACGACCTGGGAATCAAACTCGGGACCTCAGAGGTGGTCACCAACTCTGAAAAAAAGTAGCCTTTATTATCGAAGGCATTTCATGTTTTCTTCTGCCATCCGCGCTGCCATCTTCATTTGAAATGCTTTCTCATCAGACATGCGACGTCATGGATATCCAAGTACCCAACAGACCGATACCTGCATGGCTGAATCGAAGGTATATTTATGGATGGTGACTGCCACACTACTACTCTTACATGTTTCTCTGACAAAATTATGATCATGACAGTTTTGTTGGTGAAAATTGAGGCGCTCAGAGGAAAAACGGCATATCCCAACCGACTTCCGATTTTGAGATTATAGTACTTTTGTACTCTCCTGCCATCTACCTTTCATGTGCTGAAGTCCCAAATGAATTGGGATATGCCAAAGGTCACATTTTCCACTTGTAAAATTGATCCGCAATGGAAAATCATATTCTTCCAACACAAAAAGCCGTTTATCTCAATATGAACTCCGGTTAGGATATGCCGTTTTTCCTCTGAGCGCCTCAATTAAGGAAATTTTGTCTGTGTAATTAAGCAGGGGTGAAATCGAGGAATGAAATATTGGATTATTATGGCTAACTGCAATTTAATTTAGCTTCTTGACACCATTAGCTCTTAACGGTCAGTTAAAGAGAAAAAAAGGTACTCTCACATACGGTATACAGAGTGTTTCCTGTAACTCTGTAAAGACTTGCAGGGGTAATAGAGGGGACCAAGGCAAGTATTTTTGACATAGAAACCCGTGTCCGGAAACGCCATCTAGAGGGGGTTCATAGACAATGAACGGGTGCGCTCAGACGCTTCACTTGGAGGCGCCAGGACTGGTTTTGACCTACCCTTTTTATGGTGTCTTTCTGTTGTATATTTTTATTGATATATGCATATTCGTCATGACCTTTTCGTTCATCCTGGGCTTGAAGCAAGCTAGAAGCAACACGTTGCACACAGACAGACCGGCTTCGCCATGGGGAGCATGTGCAACGGGTTGCTTCAAGCCCAGCAGGATGAACGAAAGAGTCAGGACGAAGTGGCCAAAGGTTTTTGGAACAGATAAGTAGCCTACCATTCTCCTGCCTTCTATGAAGGGGATCATTTGCGAGTCTCTCCCCACCGTTTTGAAACAGTGCAGTGCAGTTAGTGTTACAAAAATGATGAAGCAACATTCCCCACTGACTCTCACATGCACTTGCGAATGTACTGTACTTTGTACTCCTCATTCTGATTTGATGACAGCTCTGTCTGGTTCGATTATTATCAAAACTTGCCATTTGAACACCCACTGCATTTTACACCTACCGGTATCTTATGTGTCATTGTTATATCTTGCAACAGAATGATAATCGAGTGAATTCTGCTGCCAGAGAAGTCATTTACCAACCTGAAAATGGATTGGCTTGGATTGTATTTTCAATGAATCCCAACCAAATAATGTATTACCATGAAATTTAATTTAAATAGCAGTTGTAGAGGGAGTACCAGAGGAAGTATCAGCCGAGGCACCGGAAGTGGCGTAGGCTGTATCGATGACATAAATGATGGCAATATTACTAATATTATTAACTCGATAGTGAGGCTCCAGAGATCAAGTGAAATCTATGCATAAAGTGAACCTGTGATGCCCACTGGAATTGAGTGTACATTTTTATATCTAATCTAATGTTACAATGACGACATCTGACGAAGACACGACATGATTTTCCGGCCAAACATTGCCCACCATACCGCGGTCAAAAGTATGTGAGAATCACTGGAGATAATAATTTCCTGCGCAATTTTGTGGTCACAAATTGAAGGGTTTGGTGGAAAAACCGGATATACGTCCACTTTTGCCTGAAAATGAGTTATGGGTGGTTCTGCAATCTAGTTGCCATTCTGCATATTTTGGTACAAAAATCAAACCTGTTGTAGTCCACTGAGGAACTATAGCCCTCCTAAGTGACCAGTCTCCTGTCCAGCTCCTAGACTTTTCGGAAACATGAAGCACACATTTCACGCTTCATTTTGAGGTCCATTCAAAAATATCGAAAAAATAGAGACCTTTGAGTTATATTAAAATCGAAATTTCGCCACCGTCTTGAAATTGAAAGATTTTATCCCGGCTGTTTTCAATGCGATATTATTAAAGCCCTTTAAAAGAGCTTCCGAAATCACGTATTAGATTTGGATTCACTTTAGGAGTTCCGATGTTACAGGCCTCCATTACAAGCCCTGACAGAGTGACAGCGTCAAATGAGTGAAAAATCGCAATTACACACCCTGTAGTTTCGCAACCAGGTGTCACAGAGAGACTACATCTCGGTTCCTTACATACAATAACGACTACTACTACAAACCCATGAATTTGGTTGAAATGGTCGATAATGGTCGTCAACGTAATGCACTGTACTCAAGCATGACATTCAGAATTTATATCCGGTCTTGTGAAATGATTTTGCAGTAAATCTGATTCCGGCGCTTACTCGATCAGTCATTGATTGTCTGTTAAGACGTCACAAGCGATTACGGCATGCCAAGAACAGTGAAAAGTAAAGTGTTTTCAATACTTATCCTGGATTTCAAGATTCACAAACGGCGATAAGAGATAGATAAGGAGGGGCAAGCAGCAACGTGGGTAGTAGCAGCGTTTATAAAGACTCGGCTTTCTTCAAGTAGCACAAGTTTAGCAGCAGGTGACACGACAGAAAGCGAGGAAGAAAACCACTATTCCGAGTCATCATGGCTACAATGAAGCTGGTGCTGACTTTGGCCATCATCTCTGTGGTAGCTGCAGCCCCAAGTGCCCCTTCTTCCTCTACCCAAACTCCAACGTCCAGTGAAGGCACCACTGCACCAACGACCAGTGAAGGCACCACTGCACCACCCTCCGTATGCAATAGGTAATATGGAACATTTTTTTGTGAAAGGTAATATTCAAATTAACTGACTTCCTTTTTTTTTACAGCAACACTTGCAAGATTGAGGACGGTTGCCGATGCATGAGTCCGGATATACCGGGAGGATTGGCCCCAGATAAAACTCCCCAAATGATTTTCATCGCGTTTGACGATGCGTTGACAAACGAGACGTACAATTACCAGAGGCAGATGCTCGGAGAGAGAACGAACCCCAACGGGTGCCCCATCACTATGACCTTTTTCCTCACTCATCAGTACACGGAGTACGACAAGGTGAACTACTTCTGGAGAAAGGGGAATGAGTTTGCATCCAACTCAATCACGTAAATATTATCATTGCCTAACATGAAGTTACCAGAGTCACCACACTCATTTTAAACAGAAATTTACAAAGAAAGCATAAATTTTCAGTAAAGTGTCGAACTACACTTACTGGAATGACGCTACACCTCAAGTGTGGAAGAATGAGATGGTGGGAATGAACAACATTATTCAGAAGTACGCCAAAGTCACAGACAAAATTAATGTATGTATGCCTACATAGCAGCATCTAGCATACCGGTATATTATAATCAACCGATGATCTTTTATGTACAGGGTACGAGGGCGCCCTACTTCTACATGGGTGGTGACAACTTGTTTGATATGGCCAGTCAAAATTTCTTTTGGGACAGCTCTTGGTCCACCCAGGATCATTCCGAGTATCCCATTTGGCCCTACACCCTCGACTTCAACTCACTCGAATCTCAGGTAAGTTAATAAACAGTTTCCGGACTGAGTGAACAATATTGTTCACTCGGTTTTATCATTTCACAACTGAGAGGTCACCGTACATTTTGCAGGACTGCCCCATCAAACCGTGCCCCGTGAAAAGTTACCCAAAGTTTTGGGAGGTGCCGTTGGTAGATCTGCACAGCTTAAACACCACACTGTGCATAAACCCTGCCTCGTGCGTCCCACTGTAGGTAGACCATCACACTCAATTCGCAATCGCAGAGACTTATTTTTATATGTTTCAGGCCTAATAACGAGGATGAGGTCATCACTTTCCTGGACACCAATTTCCAGAAATTTTACGATGGAACGAGGGCACCCTTCGGTCTGTACTTGGGTCTGGGATGGTTCCAGCAAGTGAAGGGTAGGAACTACATTTTTGATGGATACCTGAAGTGGCTGGATACACAGTTGGCCAAGCCTGACGTGTACGTCATCAGCATTTCAAAGGTGAGTCCCTCATTGTCTGGAAAATCCATAATTCCACCTATACTTTTTTTTGTTTATTCCCAGGGCCTGGAATGGATAAGGAAGCCAACGGAGCTGGACACCCTTAACAAAAATGACTTCGATCCGTGGAAGTGCGACAAAGTCATACCGAATCGTTGCATACATCGCTACACTTGTTATTACTCCCACACCCCTGCAGGAGGACCTCGATATATGCCATCCTGCACCACTTGCCCTCGTTCATACCCTTGGGTCACAGATCTGTCATAGAAGTACAGGTGCTTAAGATCTCATTTAGCCACGTGATTGGTTGGGTTTTATCACCAGCCCATGGAACATGGCTCCCAGGGGGACATGCCAGCCCATATTTATTGAAATGATTGTAATTTGCAACAATTGTATTGTTTTAACAATAAACCTGCCCTATTATATACTGAGAGTTTGAATTATTTTAAATTGCGCTATACTGACATAATGCGAGGAAATTTAAAGCTACAGCATATCGCTCTAATGTTCTGCCTCACAACAGGGACAGAAATATATACACTACGAGTTCAAAATAAGCTCCGCTGAATCCAGAGTATTTTCAGTTTCACGGATGGTGCCGACGAAGCTTTTGAGCGGTCATTCCCAGGACCAGTGGCACGTTCACACAATTAGAAACTTCTGATTATGATGATGATGATGATGAAATCTGTTGTTGCTAGGTAGGCATATGTACTGCAATCGAGGACGAGAAAACCAAACTGTGCTACAGAACGACACTATCAAACATTTCTCAGATAATCTCAAGTATATGGTACAGCTTATCACCTAAGACGAACGTATATAGGTATGCATTAGTAAGTTACGCCAACAGCATCGAGACGTTTCTACATGGCAAAAAATATGCAATAGTACACAAAAATATTTATTAGGGTTTGAAATACACTACTACAGCATTACTTTTGTTACGCAATTTCCCGTACCTATGGAATGTAGTCGGTTTTTCCTCTTTCGAAATCTTCCATCCAAGTACGTTTCCTATTCCTACATATCATGCAGCGACCAACCTGAACTTCAAAGAAGAAGACACAAAGAGACGTGATGCATCCTAAGAAGAGCAGGTAGAACACCCCTGCCAGTGTGCCGACGGAAAAGGCATCGATCTTGGGCCCAGTCTGGAGACCGACAGTGCTTATGGCTCTGAGAGACTCCATGGTGACATTTCTCTCCATCATGACGTCCCATCTGTACTTCATCCCGCTTGCCACGTAGTTGGACAGCCAGTAGGAGAAGCTGGCAGTGAAGATGCTGTCCCTGTTCAGCACTATGGCCAAGGTGATCATGGGTGACACACCTCGAGTCAGCCGAAGTCGACTCTCACCCCTCTGGTCCAAGAGAGATCTTGCACGAGGAGCGTTTGTGGACCAGCGGAACACGCAAATTATGTCCTCGTCCACGCAACGCTCGTAGCAATCGTTCAAGTCGTCGGTCGCATTCAAACGTTCGAAGTACGGCAGGTAGATCTCCTTGTCTTCTACATATATCTGCAACAGTTTTTTATTCTCTGGTCTATTATTATTATTATTATTATTATTATTATTACTATTATTACCTGCATTTGTCGGATAGAGTCGCATAATTACGAGGCAAATTATTACAGGCGACCGTGAGTAATCGCTATCAGTCGCAAACGTGAATTAACGTGAAGGGTTATTGCCCTCTTGAAGGTTACTGTACTATGTGTACACTTTTACACAATACTCGCCAGATATTTGTGGTCGTGAAGTGTCGCTAAACTTGCCCATAGTGAGACGAGAGGTGGAAACGGGCTTATGTATGATATCGTGACCTCGTTTCTAGAGAAATCATTATTTCTAGTGTACCACTGTACCTTATCTTATAAGTGGGAACTATATCAAATCTGTCTAAGAACATAGTGCACAGTCCACAGCACGTTATGACTAACTGCTCAAAATGTATATAATATGTCTAAATAGTTTAACTTTACACGAATGTAGGACCGGAAAAGCACCATTGAAAAGTATGGGCGTGGTTTTGAAAAATGCAATGTAACACCTTTCCCATATGAACACGGAATAATTTCTTACAACCTTACCATAACTACTAAATGCTGTGTACCGAGAAATATTGCGGTAGTACAAGTCGACGATCACTGTGATCCTTTATTTATATACCCATAGGAAATATTAATACTGTATCAAAAAAATGCCCGTCATATTTCAAGAAAAACTAGGCTACTGAAAACCTAATATATTCTGATAGACTCCATGATAAGCTTACCTCAATGATAGCTTTGACCAGCCTTTCAGACATGACTGGAAAATTGCTGGCTAGTAATTCCTTGAGGGTCTGTGGCAGGATCTCAGAAGGAGGCGAAGTGAGGAGATCGTATAGCGCTGTCTTGTAAGCAGTGCCCAGAACGATGGATATGAAGAGCCAGACGCAGATGAACACTCGGGGAGGAAACTGAGGAGGTACGTATGTCGGAAACTGCTCCAAAAGAGACTCTGAAATATACCCGAATGAATAGAAAAATGACGAAAGAAAGGTGTGGTGACGCGAGTCCTGGTCCAAGTCATTTGATGAGGCCACAACAAATAAGGTCAGAACGGAAGCGCAAAAGGTACTCAGAATAGCTATCAATCCCCACACCACTGGCTGAAATGGTCGCACGAATACGTCTGGAGTCAATATCTTCCGAGGAACTCGAGTCACCATCCCGGCAAAATCAATCCCAAAAGGTGTTGTTTGATCAGTCAAAGTGAAGCTGGCCAAGGTGATTACGCTTTCTGGCAGGAAGGGATTCCTGCGAAACATGACGTCCAAGTTCATTTCGATCATCAGAACGTTCTCGGGACATGGGTCGGGACAACCAGGTCTTACAAACTGGTCCAGTTCCCATCGGAAATGGAGGGCCTCACCTATGAAGCAGAAATGTCGAATGCGCCGCAGATCCAACGTATTTGTGACACACTGCCTAGAGGAGAGAGGAACGGGATACACCGAACGCAGCAGGGCTCCTTGCATGTTGAATGTCGTGTCAGGCCACATGATTTTCTCATCTTCCGGAGAGAAGCCACTGCCTTTCAAGTCGTCGTCTTGGGTTAACAATCTGGTCTTCTCTTCACCATGATTGAGGCCGTAGATATAGTTCGGGAGGTTGAACACGCCAGGTTCTCCTCCGAAGCAGAACCAGCAGACAGACTTGATAGACACATACCATTGCGAGAAATCAGGTGATGTTGGGTTGTCTTGGCCTTTTCGCATCTGTCGGGGAAAGAGGCCCAGCTTGAACTTGTACTTGTTGGCCGGAGGAGCAAACATGTATGACTGTGGCTCCTGTGCATCTCGTACCCACAACACAAACCGATTCAGCGCCTTTCTGACAACCACGCTGCTCTCAATTCCGTTCATAAACTCTTCCAATTTGATGAAGTTGTGAGTGCAGGTTGACATGAAAAAGAGGGTGCAGACTGGGAAAATATACTTCTCTCCAACTTTGGGCCTCTCTATGCCTTCAGTCTGGTTGTGTAGGATTCCAGGTCCGGAGCAGGTCCACTTGGCACGGTCCTCCTCACCACTGACGTGGACCACCGCCGGCCGAAGCTGGGATGCAGCCCCCATTAATATCTGCACCAGAGGCCTAGGGAAGTAAGGCTCCGAGTCCAATGTGATCACCAAAGGACACTCTGGTAGCAACGTGCGGCGCATGATATCCACCGTGGCCTCGGCCACGGCGTCTCCAGCTGTGTCCCACACAATGCTCTCTTCTGATGTTCCACTCATTGTCTTCCACACGTCGACCACAGCATTATTGCATCGCCTCACAAGTAGGATCAAGAGCAAAGCACTTATCTGCAATGATACCATTGCTAGAACTACCTTCGCAGCCTATTCTCTAAAGTTAACTCTATATAAAGGGTCCTGTCTCTGAATTGTTTAGCGGGAGGTAAAATATGTCCTTGACGGCCGTGGCCCTTGACCAGTTTCGCCATGAGAGTATTGGGTCTTCTAGTTTTCGTGCGTAGAGAACATGAACGTTATTTTTTTTTAGCCCAAGAGCATCAGGCCATAACGTGATTGAGCGTCACAGAAGTTGGTTTGATCTGAAATACTCATGAACTATTTAGGATTGTGCACTGAAGCATCACAAGACGCGACATTGTTTATGTGACTGAAATGTAGTTATACGCTAAGCTAATCTGGTTAAATTATACACTAGAACTAAATCAATGAAGACCATTTATATTATCATTCGTCATTTACAGTCCACCTCAAGTTAGATAGTCATGTTTTGCATTCTTATAAATGTACCCGTAAATGTAAAAAAATATTGGGCCAACTAAATGTCAAAGACCATAATATCCTGTAATCAATGTGTAACAAATTCTATTTGTGTTGCGTTTGATTTATGTAACATAATCTAATTGAGTTATAATTAACATTTTGTAATACGATGTATTTGATTTTGGGTGAATATTTGTGGGGCACATTTGACTCTAGAGAGGTTATAAAAGTTCGATTTAAGGTGTTAGCCTGCTGCTTCAATTTCAGAGGGGTTCGTTCGTCCCCTTTGACTTGCGTTGTGTAGTACACTACTTTGAGAGGTTATCAAGTTTGTGTTCTAATAGAGCCTGTGTATAAATATATGTACATTGCGATATACTTGTATACATAGTAATGAGAAGGGCTCATCTGGCACTTCATGTCGTGCATAACGGCAATAAAGATACTGTCTCAAAAAATGTCACACGCACATCTCATTCACTCGCAGAGTCATTTTTATCTACTGTTGATTATGATGAAGTACTCGTATATACGGTTTAGAAATGGAGAGAAAATAATGTTTCGTAATTGAACGGTTCTCTGTATAGTTACATGCCCCCTTTTTGTTGATCCATTCCTTCTGGGAACATCCATGACTCTCGAGCCGGACTTAATTATTAAGGGAGGGAGAGTTTCTTTTACATGACAATTGATTGCTAATGGTGTAGATACGTATTGTGTCAATTAAAAGAACATTTCGAATTAATTTTACGGTACATATTTTATTATTGTCAACTTTCCACTTTTGTAACTGAAAATAGCATAAGTTACATCAATGGGTCAAAAGCAACAAATCATGAGAATTCAACAGTAAAATCATGTACCGTACGTATACGCACATCCTCGACCGCGTGTAAAATATCAAGGAAAATTCTCGGAAATATACGCTCACAACTCTGCCGTGTATTATTTTGGGTTAGCTTTTGTTGCGTGGAAGCTGGTAGGTTTGCCCTGTTGCAGAAAGTTACAACAGTTAATACTTAATAGCAAGACCCTGTACTGGCAAAATAAGCGGCTGTTTACGAAGCCGTAGGACGTACTAAGATAGTAATAATAACTGCATGTGCTCACTCATTTGCATGGTGAACCGATTGATTGGTAAGCCAGTATGATTGTTATTGTATTGCTAGCATACAGGACAACCTCTATGCCATTCGGGAGCGACTATCACATCACAGTCAAACCAACATATTTTTTCATTCCCCCATTATTCAAGATGCCTTAGTCACAAGTTGACAGTTCCCGTGATTATATCTAGTTATCCAAAATCTGTGAATATATGGTGAAAATCCAGAACTTACAGCGCTTTTTTAAAATAATGTATTTATTGTCCTAGTATACACACTAAATAATTATGACTTTCTGTTATAATTTAGAGGATTATATAATAATAATAATAATAATAATAATAATAATAATAATAATAATAATAATAATAATAATAATAATAATAATAATAATTTTATTCCCATTTCACCCCTAAGGGTACTTGAGGGAAGACTTCCCTTGATACACATATACATTCACTCATTAATGCTGCCCTTACTTACAAAATAATGTCACAAAATTCTAGGTAGTCTCTTGCCGCCAAAAAAAAGGAATACAATTGATAAATGGCATTTTTTGGCATTGAAGCAAACAACGTGTGCATTTTATACGGCGGCACCCTTGGGATACTTAGTACATTGTCCAATTTTCTGATCTCACTACTTCAAAAAATCTGCATTCGTACAATATATGATGGATAGACCAGGTTTCGTCAGTACTACACAAGGAACAGTGCGTGTCATGGGGAGTAGAAAATTTGTACCCTTTGACGTAAAATGACTGTGATTGATTCCTCAGGTTGCTTGCCAACCGAATATGTTGCAAGGGTAATCCGTACAAAAAGTATTGCGCCATTCCTGTGTCCGGGACAAGGTCAAGATAGTAACTGTATCGGGATGATTTTGCTACGTCTGCCATGTCCTGGATAAGTGTGGCTGCTGCCACATTTTTTACCAAAGCCTGGACATTTGAGTAATCGCCACCTCTTACCCACTCTTGCCAGCCGAAGCCACTCATCCTAAATACTTCCTTTACCCCCATTTGCCACTTTAGATTAATAGGGGTTTTTAACGCCCAAATCAATGCAACCTTTGCCCATCTCTTGTCTGGTAGTAACATTGTTTTCATCAAAAATTGTATTAGTTGTTTAAAAATGTTTACTGTTAGGTTCCTTCTTCCAGTCTCTAGACGAACAAAATAGCCAGCTGTATTTCGGGGAAGGTTAAGAAATTTTTTAATAAAGTACGTTTGGATTCGTTCAATCTCCTTTTTCCTATCCAGTGCCCAAAAACTTGCCCCGTACATTACCATCGGGATGATCTTTGCGTCTAGCAGTTTGAAGGCCGTCTTTAAGTTCTTTATTTTCAGATTAATCATAGTTGGCCATAACATATTTATCGCTGCAAATCCTTTGTTCACAAAGTATTGCGACGTCTTTGCTGAACTAGTGGATGCGGCAAATAGCACCCCTAAGTATTTATACTCACTCGCTAACTCTAATTTCTTATTGTTCCTGTCATATATTTCTAACCCTGTTCTCCCCTGTGTACTGACCCATACACTCCCGCCTCCTGGCGGGAGCAGGAAATAAAAGGCAGTCTAGTGAAAGCC
>KZ537960.1:0-35539 GCA_000934665.2 Catajapyx aquilonaris
ACGCCCCCTCACTCCCCCCCTCCCGTGTTCCAACCAAAACTGACCCTGTTGTCCGGGATCCCCGCTGCTTTCCTCTTCCCTTCGGCGTGCTGCCTGGTCTCCGCTTCATCTCCTCCTAGGCACCCTGGCACGCGTCCGTCCGTGGCGACAGACACCGATTTGTCCGGCGCCTTCGCATCGCACTCCCGAAGCGGCCATGTTGCCATCTTGAATGTCACTACACCACTGGGATTCGGGACGCCCCATTGGCCGATCAAGGGAGGGGGGGAGCACGTGGTTGAACCACTGCGCATGCGTACCTAGAACAGAACAGTCTGCAAGTGCGCCGCGCCGTGACTAGCGGTTCAGGCTCGACTCCACCACCGCTGCACGGCGCTGCAGACGCTTACTACCTTTCGCCGTATTTCCAACCCACCACCTGTCGCGCTCCTTATGAATCGCCTAGGCGACTGAGGCCATCCACAATGGAATGCGGTACATGTCAATCGTAACTCATTTTTATTGATACACAATATTACATTAGAAAATAAATACAATACTGCAAAAACCACAAGTGGAGTGAGATCATTTTATTTATCCTCGGTTCTGCCATTGTCAGTTATTAAATAAATTCTGGCTGTATTACCAAGCACTGGCAATTGAGGTACACTGGGTTTTATAATTTGCATGCCACTGGAAAACATATCTAAATAATCATAACTGTGGATCTGTACCAAATCATGTGTTAATCACCTTGAGAAACTAGACTGTGCAAAAGTGGTGTTGGCGACTGAATTACTATGTTTCAAGGTCAAATTGAGACTGATAAAACTCTCCAAATGAGACAGCATGTAATAATAAGTGACAGGCAATACCACTAATAATGCTACAACACTTGCATATAATATTAGACAAAACTTTCAAGCACCCCTCTTTCTAAGGACACCGAACATGGACGGAATAGTATTTGACACATAAAAATTTAAAAATCATCATCACTGACACCATCTTCATCCCCGTTAACCTTCCCATTCCCTGCTTTAGCTATCCCTGGATCACCTCTTTCTCCAATGTGACTCTTTCTTCCAGGTGCATTTTCTACCTCAAGCTCATCACTTTCCAGGTCACTTCCATCGTCCCCATCCCCTCCGTCCAATATAAGATCTGAGTCTGTCCCAAGGCTTCCTGAATCATCATCATCCTCCCCACCTGTCATGCTTCCAAACACTCTCCTGGCATTTCCTGCCCCCCGTCCGCCTGCACCTCCTGCAGCTGTCTTCCGTGCACCAGTGCGATTTCCCCTCCCTTTTGGAGGAGGGGCAGGTTTGACTTCTCCTTCTTCAGATTCGCTGTCCTCTCCTGATAACAGCTCAGTTGAACCTTCCAGAGTGCGGAGGGAAAAGTCTTCATGGCGGAGGCGCTCCACAAGTTTTTTAGTTGCGGCCTGGGGATAATGTGATTTTACACGTTCGTCATTTTACACTTTAACACAATTTCCTAATCACAAGTTATCATACCTGTTTCTCCTCCAGTCTGTCCTGTTCAGCTTTATCTTGGTCCTCAATCAATTTTTCTAGGTATGCCAGGCACCTGTAGGTGTTGATGTACTCCTCGTACAGCTCCTTGAGCTCTGCCTCCAACCTCTCGTACTCATCCATGAATGCAGGACGCACCTTTCTTAAGGTCTGTAGGCGCTTCTGGGTCCTTTCTAATTCCACTTGCTTCTTCTTAATCTTGGCATCTAAATTTGCTTCATTCGAGGCCACATTCTCAATCAAGCTGTTTGTTTTGACAATCTCTTCATTCACTAGCTCATTGGTCTTTCGCATTGCACTCTCAACCTCTGTCAATTCAATTTGCTTGTCGAGTACAGCCATCCTCAATTCCTGGAATGCAGGAAGAACATAGTAATACTTGCAGTGCACAAAAGGATTATGAAACTCACCCGCAAATCCACTTCGTTTATCAGGAGTGAATGCAGCCCTGATCCTTTGGTGGTGATCTCAGATCCCAATTGTCTGAGTTGCTTTATTTCATTAATCTGAAATTATTTAGTGTTAGTAGAACATGTCAAATAGCTTTAATATTGATCGAGAGCCTTGTTTACCTTTGACGTCACATCCAACAGGTTGAGCCCGAAGCCATCCTTCTGAGGTGGATTCTCTGCGTCAATGTTGGCATTGGCTTTCATGGCATTGTACAAGAGAGTTGTTACTTTAATCAGTTCCTTCACAGCATACCCATCTGCTTGGTACAACTTTTTCGTGTTCAGACGAATGTGCGCTTTGGAAGCCTATAAATGTCAGTGTCGAATATAAATTACGGCTAAGATGCACTTGAAAAATATGACTGACCATAAACTGTGCCACATTGCGGATCAGATTTATCCTGTCCTTTTCCTGATTAATGTCTTGCGGGGTCATGTCCAAGTCAGGGTCAAAGCGCTGCACAAGCCACACAATGATTTCACTCACTAACGGGAAGTTTGGCTTCCTGAAGTTTTCAATCGAGATCAGCCTTGGGTAACCCAATGCACGCATCATCTCCGTAAAATCTGAAACAACAATAGTTAGCGAAAAGTACTCAAGGCCCGTTCATTCTTGAGGTTAGGAGCAAAAATTATCTCTCATCTGTTAAAGCCACAATTAATAAGCCTTGACTTACTTCTCAGGTCGCGGTAAGACATGCTGGCAGACGGTGCGGGGTTGTGGGATCGGAAATCAGGCCTAAGAAATTCCTAGAAAATGTCGTGTGACGGATCGAATTTTCAGCCGTCTTGTCGAACGTCGAAGGCCGTGTTTCAGTCGAGGGGTGACAGATACGACAACCGTATCCGAATATGAGCGAATGTCTGCTGCACAGTAACCACGGCGATCCAAAACCGGTCTTATTTCAACACTAAAATTATTTTATGGGAGATATTTCCAAATTATAAAGATAGATTTGATATTATTGAGGTATTTTTTCTAGAAAGGACACAGTAAATATGGAAATTGGACACTGCCCGTATTGATTTTAAAAATGGCGGCCTACATATGCATCGATTATTATTTTTTCTTTTTTAAATTCAATATACGTCCGTACCAAGGTTATAGGTATACAGTACGTCAATACTCAAGACAGACGTACTCATTAGGTTCCATTAATTAAATGGCCAACGGTCCAATAAAATTCAGCAGCAAAGTCTATTTTCATTTTGATCATAAAGATGGTGAGAATTTTGGCTCAAGTTTTTCTCCCCCCCTTCTCTGAATGAAATTTAAATAAATTATTCTGCTTTGAACATTACCTTCGTAATGTATCTAATTCGTATTTCAAGTCATCTGTAAATTTTAGGTACTACCGGTATGTAAAAAATAAAATACCGGATAGGCCAAATAAGTAAGCTATACTTGGTTTTTGTAAGAGTCTAATGTTGTCCATTGTTATTAATGTAATTTGCTTAGTAATGACAATAACTGTTGTCATTGGGATTCTGATCAATGAGACATCTTCTGCCTTGTCATCATTCATGTGGGTGGGTTTTAAGTTAACTTACTTCTGCCATGGAGGGCATGTTGAACGAGTCAGGTACAGATCGACCCTTGTTATTGTCAGTAACAATTAATTGACAATTTTCAGAGACAACAATCAAATACAAGATGCACATTTTCAGGAATGAAAATAATAGCTCGGTCAGAATTAGAAGACTTGTGCAGGGAAGAATGGACCAGGGTCTTCTTCGAGCAGGAGACATGACTAGTTGCAGTGGTTGTGAAATTCAGGACTTGCCAAGGAGCCACATAAAAGAATCATCCACAATTCGCTGGCATATCTGAGGAAACTCTTTGACTGTACAGTACAAGTATCCTACCTAGAAAAAAGAAGAAAAATGCCAGGTACAAATGAAGTGCCAATTATTGTTTCTCTCAATTGTGCTGGTGGTTGGAAATTTTGTAGGAAATGAGTAATCCATCATTAGGTTCAACACCTCAACTCCGAAAACAGTTTGGATTAAGTGCCCCACATGCTGAGAGAAGGGACAATGATTGTTGGATGGCATTGTGACTTCTCCAATGAAGAACTATATAACAGCAGCTCACAACTCCAGGTTCTTCAGACTCATCAAAATACCAGGTTGGATCATCACACATCCACTGATTTCTACACACTGATGCAATTTTTATGAGATTGCATCAGGGAGTGTTTTATTGTTGGAACTGCATGGCTGTTTATTTTCATACATGCAAGTTCATTGCTTCCTGGTCAGATAAAGAAACTTTTTAAACTCGTCTTCATAGAGGATTATTTTTCCTGGGTACTAAACATGAGCAGTATGTGACTGCTGATGAGGACCATAAAAACCCTGACAAATAAAAGTAAACAAAAGCATAATGTGGGAGGAGCAAGGTCAATTTTTTGAGTTGTAGGTTATGTAACCATGAAATCTGAGTTTTGGCCTTGAAACCTCAAGGCCAACATTTTTATTAGCCCATAAAGCCACTTTTTATACTTTCTTCCATGTACTAGTATGTACTTACTATAAGACTAATTTTTCAACGCTGTTGATGGAGGAGTTTGTTGGGGTCACATGGTACTACATGGGTCAAAATTACCCTTACAGTGTACATTTAACAATGACAGTCCTTTGGTGAAAACAAAATTCTTGTTCCATAGTTGTCACGATTCAACAAGCTGTGCTGTGTAGAAAAAGCTATTTTAAAAAATTGCTGCCTAAGCCATAAAAAAAAACTGACCAGTTTTGTGATGCGAATGTAGAAGAAAGCGGGAAAACAAATATTAGTTCTTTAAATCCTAGATAGGCCTGGTGATAGTCACATCACAGCTATCTCCTTGCAAGTCTTCTCTGGATGGATACACTGCTCGGAGCTTTCCTTCAGAGTCTACCACCCTGACTTGTTCAACCTTCAGCACTTTCTTTTTATCTTCGCCTGTCCCTTCTTCTTCAGCACCTATGCCCATTCGAAGGGCCCCTAAAAGGAGAGCGTCTGCCACTTTCCTACAGGCTAGCTGTGATGAAGAGCTGCTCACTTCCACCAGTATTGAGTGGGTTGCTTCCTGAATCTGAAAGTAGCAGGAGTCAAGACAATAATAATCTACACCTGGAAGTTGTGTACACTGATCGCCCCAACCATCTGAAGAGTCCCCCCCACACTACTTGGACCAGACAATTCACTGAAACAGTCTACCTTAAAGATATGTGCAGGCATGACACTTGTCAAAAGTGACACTGTAACACTATCCAAGAAATGTGTATTCCCTATACAATTCTTCAGTGGCTGCTACATTCTCACCTTTGTCAAGTCACTGTTGGTAATCGGTGGGAGAGAGATGACATTCCCTCCTCCATCCAGCAAGCACGGATACAGTGGCTTCCCTTCAAGCAGGTGCAAGAACTTGTGAATCCCTGAGAAGGTGCTTCTCTTCTTCTCCTTTCTCACTATCTCAGCCTCCTTGTGCAGTTGTTGAAATAGATCTTGGGCACTGAAGATACCTGTTCGTCCCAGAGGTTGGAGCTTCAGATCTGAGGGGGGTCGCCCATCATAGGTAAGGCCGCCACTTGGAAGCTGGCTCAGGTCATGAGTCGCAATGGTTGCCAGAACACGCTTCTCACATGTAGTATCATGCAACTGGGTCTGAAAGTAAAGCAAGATTATTTTATAAGAGCCAATGATGAGAATTCTCTTCCAGTTAAATCAAGCCTCTCCATTTCATTTTTCCCAGAGGTCCATAAATAGTGCTATTTTGGTTTCTGCTTCCACCTGTTCCCATATTAAATCCCTTGACCAGTTTAGAGACATAAAATGAGCGTATCAAATATAAGAAACTTCACAAAGAAATTCCTGAAGGTGAAAATGATGATTGCTTATACTTTAATAAAAATATCTATCATAATTATTATACAATAAGTCATCAAGCATTTTGTGTGGTAGATATGTGTATACCAGTACCTGCAGCTGAATAAAACGCTTGAATGTGTCTGCATTCATGCTGACATCTCTGATGATGCAGCAAACCAGGTGAGGGCGAACATCCATAACTGGATTAGTAGCAGTAACCACTGGTGTGGAATCTGCATCACGGCTGATGCGTATCTCATCTTTCTTCACATCCTGTAACCATATCATGTTTAGCCATTTTAAAAATAACAGTATTTACATAACCTGCATGTAGCAGAATCACTGTGGTCCACAAGAAAAGGTCAAGTTCCTGATATATTGGACAACACTGAATCAGAAATAGAGTCTGAGGGTTCCTTACTGCAGTGCCTAAAAAATGCTGCCTGTTTCTGCATCAGCCACATTACAAACTCCACCTTATATCTGCTACATCACATGAGAAAATCGATGGAAAATTCTACCTCACTGCCATCACTGCAAAAATTTTCTCCAGTACAGTACAAGAGTTTCTGCTACAGGCAGGTTTCATTGTATGAGCATGAATGCTTACATTTTCCTTTGGTGCTTCTCCATCATTCTTCTTGGATTTTCCCTTTGACTTGTTCCCCCTTTTCCCACCAGACCCTGCATTTCCAGGACCATCCTCCCCAGCCATGGGACAGTTGTTGCGAATATAGTCTAGCACAGGTTTCATTGCACTCTTCGCTCCACCCTCTACCAACTTCAGCAATCTACGATCAGAGAGCTTGTTCCCTTGAAGGTGAATATCTGGAAATATGCATTAGCATGACTTAACATTAATTCAAACCTGAAATAATAATAACAATCCACTAATACTTATCAATTGCATGTCAAACTCGTGTTTTTCAAGTTGGAATGTCAATCTTATTTCTCCAAACTTATCCACTTGGCATACTTATTTGATTTGATATTTGTCCAAGTGTTTCAAATCTTTCTGCACAATGCAAGGTCAGATAGACTTTATCTTAATCACTTTCAGGTGCACCCACCACCATTTAAAAAAAAAAAAACACATGCTAGAATGTTAGGCAAATTCTGGTAGCTGGTAGCTGCCCAGTAAAAATTTTTTTGATTTGTTTTACCTTTGAGCTTGGTGCACTTGGACAGCTGTCCTGGAATGCTCACAACTGCATTGTTTCTGAGATCCAGAACCTTTAGGCTGACGAGGCCTGAGATGGCAGCTGGAATCATTCTAATCTGGTTCCCATTAGCTTTTATCTCTGAGACACGGTTCAGTTCTGGATAGCAAACATCGGGAAATGTCTCCATTTTGTTGTTGGACACATCCACAATGGTGAGGCAGGGATTTCCCTTCATACAGGGCATCCGAACAATGGAATTAGACCCAGCATTAAGGGTGGTGAGAGCCGTTAAGCTGCATAATGATTCAGGAAGCTCCTCCAGCTGGTTGCTGGATATATCAAGAACCTGAAAGCAATTGGAAATAAAGTTTTTAATTACGGACCATAGCAGCAAACAGTTAGTCACATACACCACAAAAATGATCGCTAATTATGTTGCACGAAGTGATGCAGCTGTTAACATATGACACTATTTTTTCTGTACTGTTTTGCAATCATGTGAGCAATTGCATCATTTTGTGAAACAGGCCATTACCTTCTGGAGACATTTTATTGTGGCAAAAATGCAATTCTCCTCCTTCAACTACTATTTGAACTTAACATATGGGATGAACATGTGTCTTCCACACTACCACTATGCCAGCTAGAACCTCTTTGTGGTGAGCCAGAGGGCCCTCACCTTGAGCTTGGTGAGCTGTCCGATCTCCTTGGGCAAGGCGGCGATCCTGTTTGAGTGCAGGACGAGGTTGGTGAGGTGCGTGAGTTTCCGTATGTCCTTTGGGAGCGTGTTGAGCGATGGTAGGCGACTGATCTCGAGGAAGTTGAGGTTGGCCAGTCCGAAGATGGCACGGTCCAGCTCCCCGTCCGAATCCGACACCCTCTTGGCCACCTCCCCTCCAGTCAGCACCAGCTCGTGCCGGTTCTCCACCCGGGCCGTCTCCACTTCGCTCCAAGCACCGGACATGGCTCAATCGACACACCGGGGTTGTCTTCCAAAAGGCGACGACCTGCCTGCCTTGCCTCGCTGCCACAACTTGAGACCGCGACACTAGCGCCAGAGCCTACTGATGGGGGAACAGCACACCACAAGGATGGAACGGAATGGACACGGGGAACGAACAAACGGAACGGAGCGCCAACTACAAAACATGTGATGATGAAAACAAATCATTCAATAATTATTTCAACTGTCAGTTACTTCGCGCTGTTTACTTTCATTCAAGCAGATACCTGGAAATGCCTATTTTATGATGAATACATAAATTGAAGGAATGTTACTTTATTGCACGTAATACTTTCTAGGATACATTTTTACAGTCTCCATGCCAAACATAAAACTACATAAGAATTATTAGTGCAAGATGGTGGAGATTGTGGTTTATCACAGCAATAACAAAATTTCTCAAGTTCATAGCATCTACACATACAGTACATCTGAATGGATTGAATATATTAAGTTTACTTTTTTTTTGATAATAATTAATATGTTCATAGTGGAATCAGATAATAACATATTCAACATGCCAAAATCAGGGGGGAAAAATTCATATGTAATGATGGTAAATTACTGCAGGCATCAGAAGAGGTTATTTCCTCCACTACCTTACAATCATTACTGCAAATACATTAACCACAATGTGAGACAAAATTAATAATATTTATGTTGACAAGCAGACTGTTAAAATACACACTTGCGTATATGCCATTTTTGTGTACGTGTGACTGATATACTTTGATGTCAAATTTATGAAAACATACATTATTTTCCCTATAGAAGTCCCCATCATATATTTCTGTGCCTAATGTTCTCTCCCATTACTAGAAAATTTTAGCCATCAATGTCAGGTGAATGTTACTCAGACTGAAATAACTTATTTTGAACTGGCAACTATAGATGAATTTTTTAATGAGTGCAACCAAGGGCGCAACACAGTTTGTGCAAATTGTTTCCAATGGGTAACAATGTGGCCGATGTTTCCGACGTTACCAAGGTTCTGGAATGAACCTTAGAGGCTACTGGTGTGACTTTGGCCCACGAAGAGTAACTGTTGTCGTCGGAACAATGGACTTGGGCGAGTTTGGGTGTACACTTGGTTGCTCTCTTTAAAAAAAATTGTCTATAGTAGGATCTGTAATATACTAAAGTGCCAGGTCAGTCTTTAGTTGTTTACTACAAGCACCCCCACTGCTGGTTGACATGGTAGGGTGGCTTCTGTACTATGACAACCTGACAACTACTGGCAGGATCTCCCAATCTGAAAAGGTCTAGACCAGGGGTTCTTAACCTTTTCGGACCTCCACAACCCTTTGAAGACAGTTGGTCCTTGTCGTACCCCCTATACCAGGGGTGATTGATTAAGTTCATAGTTAGACTTAGTCCAAAGGTGCACCTTGCTCGCACCCCCAGGGGAGCCACCGGGCACCCCAGGTTAAGAACTGCTGGTCTAGACCAAGACATACACCCCTTCTTCTATCTCCTTTTCCTCCCTTTCTCCTTTCACCTATTTATCTATCCTCTTCTGACAGCCAGATAGCCTTAGTCGCACTTTGGCTTCCTTACACTCCAACACACTGAAGGCATTGCTCCTTGCATTGAAAAAAATATATATGTTGAAAACATATCTAGGCAGCTTCATAAAAGCCGGTATCCACGTTAGAGTTTCTCTCATAAGAGTCCTCTTGTTTGAGAAATCTTGTACGTCGAGACGGAATCTATATCGCCTCTCACCCCCTCTCACGTCCTCGCAAGGAAAGTTGAAAATTTTCTACTTTTCCTCTGATCCTCGCATTGACGTCACACCACGTGACTCCGGAGAGCCAATCAGGTCAGAGATATCAGCAGACCCCAGGCCGGCACCACAAGGAATGTGTCTTCTCTCCCCTCCCTTCCTCCTATCCACCAGATCTACAATAAGCATGATTGCAGCTGCTTGTCAACGGGTGCCATCATGCCAGACTCTCGTTGGGATGGCTAGAAATTTCTCGTACGTCTCGCAAGCCCTGGGCGGGCCTTACGTGGGCCTGCGCAGTTGGCTCCTCTTATGAGAGAAACTGTAACGTGGATACCGGCTTTAAGCTTTGCTTAATAGAAGACGGATGTTGTTTTGTGACATTTTTTGTCGCAATTTCGGGGAATGTTAGCTTAGCACAATAGGGACTTCTTATATCTGTGCAACATGACTCATAAATGGCATTCTGGCTTATGTCGGGTTTACATGTCATTATATCTATGCAACATGTCATGCACCAGTATTTTGCTAGTGAAATGATAGCACATTTTGTAGTAGAGCAAGTAATAATGCAACAAGAGAGGTTTTACAAATCACTCAGCAGTAAAGACGACGCATAAAATGGCTACAAATGGTGTGAAACTGAACCTTACACCTTCATCACTCTGCCCTGTTACCCTGTTCTACTCATGGGTCTGAATGTTTTGCAACATTACATACAAAATAATGAAGGACTGGGTGATGCAGCCCTCTAGGGTGCAGGAATGACCCAAATTGTCATAATAGTAAAATATTCAGGGTGTATCAGAACTCTACCGTAAGCCATATGCCAATGGCGTAATGGTCAGCAGATGATCATTTACAGTATCGGAATCATAGGCCTGGGCCGCCGCATGACCGAGATAATTGACCTCAACCAATAGGTATAAAATATCCTGGCAGGTATGCAAACCTTCAGCCGCAATCGCGTCACAGGTGAAGGTCGCAGCTATTTTCTGGGGGGCTACTGCCACACTGCTATTGGGGTAGTCACTGAGGGCTCTTAGAATTCAGTTCCCCCCAGATGCACTGCTATTCTACAATCAAGCTTAAGCGCAATCGCTACTTCGCAAATGATCAATTATCTTCGTGATGTGGCTGCCTAGACATGATGACCCCTCTACATATAATGATGCTCTGGTGCCCCTTATGCCATTGGCACATGGCTTATGGTAGAGTTCTGATACACCCTGTATAATAATTAAACTTTGGTGTGAAACCAAACAGTAGCAGGGAAAATTCTCAACAGAATGCAAATTATGTAAGTCATATTATAAAATCCTTAGCCATGTTATTCTTTATGTTTAATTAGAAATTACTGCTGTTTTTCAATAGCAATGTACCCCGATTTATGTCATCCTGTGCAGTGCATACCCAGTATAGAATTAATAACACTTTCCAGCGAGTCAGACAAAAATGCAACATCTTTGGCACAGTTCAAAATATACTCTATAAAGAACCCTGGTAACAAAATAGTTAATTTCAATGACAAAAATTGCCTTGTCAGGCATTTAAAAGTTGTGCTCAACAAGACCTTTTCTAAAAGCAAGGAAGTAATGACACTCCTTCTATATCGACTTCATTGGGTAATATCTTGCTATCAAAACTATATATCCATTCTCCCTTTTTATATACATGTTCCCCATGTTTGACAGTGCTATTTCTTTGGTATTTCTCTCCAATATTCACAATTATGAATAATTTATATTCACAACTACTGCAATTAAAACAAGGGTGCAGTTATCAAGTACAGATTTGTGCCCCACATATCATTGGAAATGTTCAAGGTAACTAAGAGGTGAATTTTTGGAAGAGAAATCCTGAGACAGACTACCCCTTAATATTAACATAACATTAAACAACAATCACAGAATGTGGAAACAGATCTGTTCAACATATTGAAGGAAGGAGACATTCAAAGCCACCTTTGGACACAACACGTTACTCAGATTTCTTGGTGATTCCAGATGCTTCTCGCTCTTTGACATCGATTGTCCCCAGATTGTGGCAAGCAATACCGCCTTGAAGGAGGGCAATCAAGCTCTTGACAATGGCTACTGGTGTGCATATGTAGCAGATCATACGGAACAGGCTCAAACCAAGAACTGAAATGAGAAATTCCTGACATTACCAGACGTACTCTACAAAATACCTACAAGTTTCGAATCAGATTTTTGCAAACCTGTTGGTCCCTCTGTGAAGTACAGTAGGTAGAGCATGGCATAAAATAGTTCATTTCCTGCACACATAAAGAAGAGAACTGGCTTTGAAGTGTAATAAATGCGCATGATAGAATTCGCCGAGGGATCTATGAACTTGTGGCTCGTCTTGCCCTGGAGAGTAGTCCTGCAAAGACAAAAGTATTTTTAGTTACACGGCATAATTCCATGACACAGTTCCAATATTTGACTTACGTATGAAGATGTATCCAGTGGCAAGCAATGTCAATGGTCATGCTGAGTTGGAACAGAAACATGTAGCTTGGATAGAAAAAACTCAGGGTGACCAAGAGACACATGGTAGCACATCGGTCTGTCAGCTGGTCCAGCATAGCACCAAATTTTGTGCCTAAGAGGAAAGAATTCATTAGGTCTCCATATCGGTATTATTTATAAAACATGCCATTATCACCAATATACACTGTACAAATTATTGGCTGTTTGGTCTTACTCTGGTTGAGCATCCTGGCTGCATGCCCATCAAAAGCATCCAAGAGTCCGCTGATCAAGTAGCACCAAGTAGCAATGACATGGTTTTGCGGCATGAAGTAAAAGGACACCAGAGCCAGGGCGATTCGGGCATACCCTGCAGGAAAATGACAGGTGTATGTTTCTGTGATTATGTCGTAATGCCCCAAGCAAACCACATGTTGCACTCTCCTAATTATTTCCCCTTTGCAGTCAAACATGTGGTCTTACCGATCAGGTTGGGTACAAAGACGAAGATATTTTCGGCCATAATCTGCCCGCTAAAACTCAGCAGCTTCTTTCGCACACTTCTCGCGATCACACAGCACAAAATCGATATGGCAGTCAGAGCAAGTGTAGCCAACTTCAAACCTCTCACTGCTGGGTTTTACTCATTTGTGTGCTAATTACCCAGCTTTAATCGTCAGCGGAAGAAAACTGTGTTGTCGCTATATTTAATATCAATTTTAGTATCACAGGATGAGGCAACCCTGTGCCGACTGCGGTGCCCCTGACGGCAAATCAGACATTTGGTGTTTGCAATATTCACAGGCCATTTGATTTGGCGCCTTCAGAGAGACGACGATGTGCATCAGTCAATATTGGATCAGGTCGGCGCTTCAGATGCTGGCTTGCTAATCGCGACTACGCATCGTCCTTTGATGACACCCGTGCGCGGGGGAGGAGGAGGCAGGGACGCATCGCACATATTGATAGTTCCGGACCATTGATTTTATCCGTGAGCTGTTGCAGCAGCTGTTGCTTATCCTCTGCGTGTGGGCCAAGTGTGGGCTGGAGAGATGGACGAGCTATTGAAAGAGGCCCTGGGCACAAAGACACTGAAGAAGACTGGGATGGGCGGAGGAGGATGCATCAACGAGGGGGAGTCGTACCTTACAGACCAAGGAACCGTATTCGTCAAAAGAAACCACAAAAGCGAGGTTGGTGAATTTATATACACATATGCTAGAAGAAATGTAGCATGGCTTACATGTGGTTGTTACTTTTTAGGCACGGGTCATGTTTGATGGGGAAAAAGCAGGACTGGAGGCTATTCAGTCTACGGGGACAATACGAGTTCCCAAACCAATTGTGGTACTGGATGACCCTGCTGGAGGAGCTGCGTTAGCAATGGAGCACCTAGAACTGAAGAGCATGTCTCGGTTTTCAAGGAGACTGGGCGAATATTTGGCAAAGTATGTGTTGGATACAGAAGTAACTGAAGAATATGCTTGGCATTAACCAGTATGCAATTTCTATTTGTAGAATGCACATGGCTAATATGTCGCTAAAAGATGGTTCAAGTAAAGTCGGAGAATCTGCAGATTATGTTGATAAGTTTGGATTTCACACAACTACATGCTGTGGTTATTTGCCACAGGATAATGTTTGGGACAGTGATTGGGTAGTAAGTGTTGTCTCAAAGGAATTTCTATCATTGCATTCGACTTTTTAACGTTTAATGGGTCAGTAAATTTGTAATTACCTTGTTGTGTTTTTTTCTAGAAATTCTTTACTACCCAGAGACTGGATAAACAAATCCAACTTATCATCCAGAAGGTATGAAGATGATGATTTAGGCTTATAAAACGCAGGTATTCTGGGAAAGAGTTAGGTGACCTTGAATATCCGTTGGAGATTTGGTATTTCCTTAATTTTAAATTAGTCAGGGATACTTACATAAGTCATCCTTTCAGTCCATGGACAAGTCACTTACAGTTAGTGCTTGAAAAGACAAAGCACCTATACAGTTCCAAACTTAACTGTGGACTTGGAGAGGGTTGTACTACTTACTGTGTGCAGAACATTGCCGATTTATAACACAGGCTCTGGGCAAACGCTTTCACTTGAGTAACACTGCCTAAATGATTTGCAGCAAGGAGACAGGACATTGATAGAGTTGTGGGGAAAATTGCAGCGTGCAATTCCAAAGTACTTTGAAGGTTTGGAAATAAAACCTGCCCTTCTCCATGGTGATTTGTGGAGTGGAAATGTTGGTGAGACAGCTGATGGACCAGGTGAATTATTGCTACTCTAATATATTGTTTAAATTTTTTTAAACTAATTATGAATTATTTTTTCCCTTCCCAAGTGGTGTTTGATCCAGCTTCTTTCTATGGGCATCATGAGTTTGAAATGGGAATTGTAAAAATGTTTGGAGGTTTTGACGATTATTTCTATGATGGTTACCACACTGTCATTCCAAAGGACAACAGTTCAAATGCTAAGAAGAGATTGAAATTGTACCACTTGTATCATTCACTTAACCACTGGTAAGTTAGATATATTCTCTAGCTTGATAAGAAATCTAAAGTAATTTATTTTATTTTCAGGAATCATTTTGGTGGATCTTATCGAGGCAGCAGTATCAGCATTATGGAGAAGCTTTGTTAAGGATAGAGGAAACATGTTGACAGAATGAAAGAAAGACTTATATGGGACCACATCTCAGAGTTTGAAGAACAGTCATGCCCTGAAATTACACTTAATTTTTTCTGAGATATGCAATGTTAGTTAAGATACAGTGAAACCTGTGTACAGCGGATCACATGGGAGGCACAACAAAAATTCCATAATGGACAGGTTTCTGCTACATTCATTAAAAATAATTGCATGTCCTACGCCCATTTCCAGAAATAATTATGCAATTGACCAGTTTCAGCTATACTCAGGATCCATTATGGACAGGTTTCACTGTATTTTGGTATAATTAAAATGAGGAGGTTAGTTCCAGAGGCAATCAATTTTGATGAAGGAAAAATATTGGAATATCTAAAATGAAATCGGAAAAACATGGATGTAGATATGGGTCATTTGGAAATCACACTTGCATGACCCATGTTCAGCGATTCAAAGCAACTCTCTGGCATGACAGGGTATGCCCTATTTAAATTTATTTGCTTAGTGCAGAGTTTCAAAAGAGATGCAACATACAGGTTGGCAGTTAGCTGCAGTTTTAGTAACACCCACAAAGAAATATATCACATATTTTAACACTCTAGAGTCTAGACCAGCGTTTCTCAACCAGAGTTCTGCGAGAAATAGTGATGAATAGGCTAATCATATATGTGTTTTTGAGGCACAAATTGATATACAGTAGTATAAGAATTTTTATGTCGGGGTTCCCCGAGACATGACTATTACATAATTATGTCAAGGGTTCTGCAAGGGTAAAAGATTGAGAAATGCTGCTCTAGACATTGGGTCTAGAGGCAAAGATGTGATGTGTGATCAAGTCAGGGGTCAACTACAAAAATTTGATGCAGAGGGATAAATGAAATGAACTGGCACTTTTTAAAATGCCAGATTGTGAGATGTATACAGCAATGCATTACATTTTGAGAATTCCCAGAGCAGAGGCAAATGTTTCGTGAGAACTGAAACATAATATATTTTCCAAATCCAATTTAATCATTGTCAAACACATCATGGGCTGGATCCCAAATATATTTTAAAATTACAGATATTATATGTGCATTGGAAGTAGTTGAGGCTTGCAGGTTAAATTAAATGGAATTGTCACAATGGCTGTCTCAATATTAAGCATGTATAACATACGTACTACTGAACTGCTAGGTCTGACCTTCTTGGCCATGTTTCACCACCAAGGCCAATTGGGACCCTTGGACAAACCATCTGCTGAGCTCCCCACCCGTGCACCTGATTATGTTGTAGCATATTTTCTCCCCTCATATTTACATGCCCACCTCATACTTTACTTGTGTTCAAGTAAAGTGCAATGTAGATGTTGGTGTACAGTACAGTACATTATTGCCATTCTCAGTCAAAAATGAAAGAAAACCCCTAATCACCGAGATGGACACCATTAACTTCAATCTATACATGACTTATTTAGCTGTTGCAGTTGGCTATGTATCAGCTTATATCTTCAATGCTGATGGTTGTAACATTGGCCTATGTCATCTACAATGAAGAAGACTAGTTGATTCATTAATATCTGTAGCAAGTAAGGCCTAAATTATTTTCAATTCCTGAGTACTAATAGCCATTAAATTTTGTTATATTCAATTCACTGGAATTGATTATCAAATTACTGGCACTGCTGCAAATTGAATGGTGCTCATCACTTTCAATTAATATAACATTGCAACTAGGCAGTAGTACCTGGAAGAGGCTTATCAAGTGTACAGTACAGTACCATACCTTTCTGCAGTTAAAACCCTTACCAAGTTAAATTACCATTTGAGAAGAAGGGTCCATGCTGCACAAAAAGCCGTCCCCGTCAGAATTAGACAAAACACCTCTGTTTATACTCCTCTACTTTCATCGGGACATTAAAGCAAAAAATGTAATGTCGTTATATTAAGTATTATGCGTACGTATTCTGATGAAGGCCACGTGTAGCACATTGCAGGCCTACCTTCTTCCTAGGCCCCCGTACTTTTGCACCCCTTCTCCCCCATCTTGTCCTGTTTACTGGTGTCAACAGACTGAAAGACTGCTCTTCTTGCCTTTTCCTCTCAACCACTACACTTATACCAATTTCTGTCACATGCGTCCATTCAAGTCAGGAATTGAGTAGCCACAGGCTGAGCAATAGTAATGGAGTTTGTTTTTTTTCTTAGCGAGGCTCAGTTGGAGAGTAGTGAGGTGCAATGTGTGTGAATGAGTATGTCAATATATTGAATGTTTACACAAGTGATATCCCTGATTGTAATGAATTATGGTCCAAGGTGTAATATAGTAACATTAGTGTCTTATCAGCTTAGCAGTGTTGAAAATTTTAAATGAAATCAAAACTTCTTGTGCCATTACTGTAGGGAAAATACTGGAAACAAAGCTGTATCAATGGGAAACCAAGGCAGGTGATCAACTTCTGTAGCAAGTCTTTAAATCACTGTAACATGCAGACTTGATGTGTTATTAACTGGAAGCAAGTGACTGAAAAAAAAATCACAGGCTGATTGGTAAATCATCTGTTTCAATTAACTTACCACATTTCTTCAGGCGGCTAATTCCCACCCAAAGAAGTACTGATTGTTCTCATGCTGTTGTTCTGCATTGTTAAATGAAATTCAATATAATGATGTTGCAAGTAACTCTTCAACGTTTTTATTTAACTCCTGGCGACGAAATACAAGTATGCTAAGTTTGGTGTTGCAACTTCCCCAATCCCATTTTTTCTACACTTGGAAGAGGAATGACTGTATGGTGTTCAGTCCAACTAATGGTGATCCTCATATCCATCGGGCAGTGGGTTGGTGTGAGGGTTGTGGAAAAGGGAGTGGTTGCCATCACCCCATGGGAAACGCTGAAAGAAGAAATGCATCAGAGCACTTCCTTAACATATTCAGTCATCTAAAGATGCACAAACCTTGGTCCTCAAGCGCAGATGCTCATAAGGTACGAAGGGAGCCCTGTCATGACAGGCCTCCGCCTCCTTCAGGTAGGCATTGAGCATGCACAGAGCTACCCCAGGGACGGCAACAAAGAAGGACAGGTTGCGCCACAGCTTCATGCCACCTACATAGAAAGAGTACTTATTAAAATAACATTAGGTGATGACAACGTTACGTACCAGAGATCTATTCTGAATCTTTCAAAGTGGAAATTGGCAGGTTAAAGTGATGAAATGCACCTTCCCGGCCTAATTACTTTAGTCATACCTTGGTCATACAAGTGCAGTCACAGAAAAAAAAGTTAAATTGCTCCAGTTCTTGATAATTAGTTTCAGATTTAATAACTACAGGCTTATGTCAAGAAACTGCGAGTACTATACGCACTGCAACAGTTCGCCCTTGCAACCCTGAAAAAATTTCCGTGATTTAGGCTCCTTGCCAGCTGATCAGAAATACCGCCTCGATCTTAACTCATATCTACAACGTCACTACATGAGTTGAATGCTCCTCACCATCATGTCCAGCGGTGGCAGAGTGCCCCTGGGCAGCGAAAGCACGGGCAGAAGTCCCGATGGAACGAGAAATAGTGCCAGCCACGGACGCCATTTTTAGAACCCTGAGTGGAAGAGAATCACAGTTGCCAGGACACCACAGGAATCACGTAACTGAACAGTGTTACCAGATGCATGTACACAACTACACGAGGAAAGGACGCAAAAAAAAGGTGCACATCTGTGGTGCTGCCTTGAAAATGAGGTGAATTCGACGCAAATACTTGTCAGTGTGCCAAACGTAGCGAGACCGATGTGCGGCGAGAGGCTACTGCTGCTGCTTCCAGGCCATGGGCAACGCTGCTTCCAGGGGAGAGACACGAGAACGGCGTGAGGGACATAGCAACAACCAGCAGCTGACACCACCAACAGACGAGGGAGACAATGCGGCTGGAAGGCAGCAACTCACCATTCCAGACTCACGCTCATTCCATTTCATTCCAACTCAGGTAAGCATTGAGTCACTGAGGAGGAAGGAAGAGTGTGACAGAAAGCAGGTGTATGGATTTTGGTTGCCAGAGAAAGACATTGGATATGTTGTTTGCCCTTCTCCGAATGTTAGCAGGATGTGTCAGCTAATACACATGAGAATCAATGGTGAATATGGAAGAATTCTTATTAGCCGAAGGACAAACAGTCCACCCACAAAGGGTACGTAAAGGGATAGGGCAGGTGGACATCAAGGGAGCGCTGCTTCTTTTACGCTACCTGTGCCTACAATTGCTTGTCCTGAACTAACTTTAAGAAGAGCAGATGCTTAGAGACTCCATGGCAGCCACTATTTATGCATTGGGGTTTCTTCAGCTCTCGAACTTGTTGGTAATGGCCGTAAAATGGATGTAAGTTAGTCGAGAAGTTAGTGTCTGTGAGGGCAACCTGGTAATAAAATGTTCATGGTTGGTGTATCTTCTCATATAATTGAATAATGGAAATCAAAACTGTGCTATGTTGCATTTTCAAGATAAACGAAACTTGACCTTGAGCAGAAGTAGTACACCCCCCACTTGCAACATACCCCGAATGGTTTTACGTTCCATGATATATTGAGTGAAAAGCAACATGAATGGACCAAGGAAATGCATGAAATCTATGTCCTAATATGTGACACACCTCTATACTTATTTAGAAGACTGCATGTGCCACTGGACCGAAGGAATCAGGATCCCAGTGTACCTAAATTCCGTGCGATTCCTTGGTCCACTCATTTTACCTTTCACTCGATATTCCAGGGGTTGAATTTTAATTTTTTAGTCCAGGTACAAAGTTTGGACTCCAGATTTTCATGTGGAGTGCAAATTGCACCTTTGCAACAGAATATTTCGACCCCTGATATTCCATGGAACATAAAACCGCACTATGTTCGGGTGAAGTGCAGCTCATCATTGTACGGCTCCTACTTGAGCTACGAGCATCAAACCACCTGGTATGGGTTCAGTTTCACCATAACTATTTTTCCCGCACTCTTTTCTGCAAATATAATTACTCGTTATGTGCATCATAAATTTGATCTTCGCTCAACATAGTGTGGTTTTACGTTCCATGACAGTGTGGAAATCAAAACCGCACCATGTTTTTTTGGCTTCTGCAGGGGAGTCCAACTGTCGCTTTCCATTCAGTCGTCGTTCAACTCAAGGGGGTCGGAACACCTGGTATGTCGACAGTTTCGCCAAATCGTTCCGTGGATACCAATATCATGCATGTGAGGTCCGTGATTTCATTATTATAGGCTTCGTTCAATAAGGTCAAGTTTAGTTTATCCTGAAAATGCAACATAGCATGGTTTTGATTTCCATGATTCAATTTTGTCTGATTTTGCCTTTGGGTCCAGGACTGTTCATTGTCGGAAATGATTGCAGTAGTTTAATTTATATTCAGGTGTTGGTTTTTGTGGTTATTATTGGTAGTGATTAGTCAAAGTGATCAACCCATGTATTCTTCAATGCAGATGCAGGAATTTAATTAATTTAGTACCACTGTCCTTCTATTTCTTCAGGTGAACCATTCTTTTAGCAGCAACTTAAGTGGAAGATGGTCATTACTCAGCTACCGAAGCAATGCGTCCACATATAGTGCATCTAGGCCATGGTCACGTGTTTC
The DNA here is from genome assembly GCA_000934665.2 of Catajapyx aquilonaris. Lineage (NCBI taxonomy): Eukaryota > Metazoa > Arthropoda > Diplura > Dicellurata > Japygidae > Catajapyx > Catajapyx aquilonaris. The sequence continues at coordinate 20,446 of KZ537960.1, forward strand.
TAGGAGGAGGTATGAACCACTTTCTGAATGGTATTAATTGATATTCAATTATTAATGGATATATTTTTGCAGGTGGCATGAAGCAACATTAAATAATCAATATGAAGCTGCGAAAACAGCATGGCCAGTACCATTTATTGAATCTTTTTTTCTACCTGAGTTCAAAGTGAAGAAGGATGAAGAAAGTTTTCAGGTAACTGTTAAAAATTTTAGTATAGTCATAGTGTTACAATGAATGCAGTCTAACTTATTTTTTAATAGGTTTTAGATGTAATTGCCAAAGGAGTGTATGGGAAAGTTTTCAGAGCAAAAAAGAAAGATGGTGATCAGGAATTTGCAATGAAAGTGCTGTCCAAGTCGAAGGTGAGAGACTAATTTCAGTGCCATTGAAAATGTCATGTTATTTATTATGTTTGATATGGAGTTATATTGTCTTCATGTTTCTAGATAATAATGGAGAATAGTGTTCAACAAGTTAAAGATGAAGTTATAATTCAGTCAATGTGTGGCCATCACCCGTTCATTGTTCACTGTGATTCATTTTGGCAAAGTCGGAAAAATTTGTTTATTGGTAAGTGTAGAGTAGTAGACTTGATGCATATAGTAAGGTGTTTATATTGTATTACTCATGTTCTTTATATATTCTGTTAATTTTTTTGCAGTGACTGAATTTGTTCCCTATGGTGAATTGTACAAATTATGGCACAGCTACGGGAAATTTCCAGAACAGCTGGTGAAGATTTACATAGCTGAGTTGGCATTTGCTCTTGGTAAGGATTGTCCAAGGGTGTAATTTATATTCGTCTATTACAGATAAATCATTAACAATGTTTCTACCTAATTTTTAGACTTTCTGCACAATGCTGGAGTGATTTTCAGGGACCTCAAGCTAGAAAACATTCTGCTGGATGGAGAAGGTCATATACAGGTCATTGACTTTGGGTTAGCGAAGTGGTTAAACTATGGGCATCGCACTGGGACAGTTTGTGGAACCATCCAGTACATGGGTAAGTACGTTTCCATATTAGAATTACTTACTACTCTGTTTTGTGTGAATTATTAATTTTGTTATTTTCTGTTTGCCCAGCTCCTGAAGTGCTGAATGTCCAACCCTATACTCATTCTGTGGACTGGTGGTCACTGGGAATCATCTGCTATTCACTTCTAGCTGGTCATGTAAGTATTGTGATGAAGATGTATTCCTCTCTGCTTGGAATCTGTTCACGAAGTATTGCATTAATGATTTCAATGGACCATCAAAGGCTGAGGGTGAAATGCTAAAGGTGAAATGAGGGGTTGGTCTCTAGGTGTTATGCTGTGAAGGCAAGACATTTAAACAAAAACAAATTAGGAAGAGAAGAGTCATGCTTATATGCTGAACTTCCATAAAAATAACTTTGTATGGGATGTTCCTATTGATATGTCTATGGTGGTCAGCATTTTTTGGCACCCCCGATGGTATCTTCAGTTTGCGTTTCTCCCATGACCCCAAGAGCTATGCCGGAGGTAGCTTCGTCGTGGTAAGGCCACCCAAGTCAGACAGGTCTTTGGGATATGAGACAGACTAATAAGAGAGATACCAGTCTTTCCTCACTTCTTTTTCCTCATCGTTTCTCTCTCCATCTGTCTCACCTTTGCCTCTTCTTATAGCCAGATAGCCATAGCTGCTTTGGTTTCTTCTTAATAAACCAAACCATCAGGATTTTTTGGTAAGAAGCTGCTTGTTTTAAAACAGTAACTTTGGATTGGGTACATTTAATGATATTCAAAAGTATTAGCTGATAATATTAGGTTGCACAGGTCCATCAGTCCATCTGTTTAAAATTCTTCAGGGGATACTGACCTGCAAAAAAAGATCTGTCATTAATGGTCAAAACCAATTGTTCTAATAAGCTGTTTCTAATCAAAAATTCCTAGCAATTCAGAGCTTGGATGGATCATTCATTTGCCACCTAATATTCACAGCTAATACTTATAACCGCTAAAATAACAATTCAAAAGCAACTACTTAAAATCAGAAGCTTTGTGACAAAAATAGCTAGTCACTACAAACATTTCAGTCGTAATACCCTAGTGTCTGTCTTAGGTAAGTGTACTCCTTTTCAGCTGCTTAATGACACAATATGACATTCCAGTATGTGCTTGCATTTAATGAGTTAAATTATTTATTGAACTGGTGTTACAAGACAGATGCTGATTTGACAAGGGGAAGGATTAGTATGGAATATTCATTAAAATAAAGCAATCACGATCTTATTAGCCAATGCAAAAGAGGCTGATTGATTCATGTTACTCTTCTCAGTAAGCTGACAGGTTGATTGATTGAGTGGAAAGAAGCCAAAGCAACTAAGGCTATCTGGCTCTAAGCTGACAGTACTGATAAAGGAAGTGCATTCGGTCATGCACGTACATTTATTCAAACCTGATGGGCAAGGAAGAGAATGGAGTACTTAGTCCCATGACGTATAGTATTCTCAGATTCCTTAATTTGAAAGTGCCTTGGCCTACCATAGGTTGATCAAAAATTTTCTCAGAGTATTGTCACACTAGCAAAAGGCAGGCATGTAGTTATTATCATTACCATAAAATCATCTGGAAACCTGCTATAAGAAGCAATTTTCCAACGTGGCACATGCTAGCCCTAGCAATGAGATTAAATATATTATTTGTATGTTTTTTTCTGTACACTTTTTGTTCACGGTGGTACATTTGGCCTTCAGGAATTGATTTATTTGTAAACTAGCAGGTTACCTGGCGTTGCCCGGGTATGTTGGGGTGCTGGAAAAGGTAGGGGTACATATACAGTATTTTAGGAAGTGTATTTGTTTGAAAGAATTTCCCTTCAATACACTCGAAGCTCGAAATGTCTTAAAATGGGCCTTATAAGTTACAATAAGCCAAAGTTTGTCACTCTCTGTGATAGATTACCTGCTTGTCTTATATATAGCGATAGTCGACACAAATATTCTGACTGGATGTGTAAAAAGAGGAATGCAGATGGAGTTGGCCCAGGAAAAGACTGCACAGCCATGTGTTTTCCCCCCTGCATTTTTGACCCCTTGACCCCACAACTCCACTTTACACCCCCACCTCGTTCCATATGTTTGCTCTGAAGAAATTTAGAAAATATGTAAGTTACGTACAGATGCATGGTGGGAAATTTGGTTTTCAACACATAGTTCGTAGTAATATTTGTAAATACTGTATTACAGTAAAACTTCCATAAGTCGAATCTCCATGGGACCTGAAAAAAACTTCGAGTTATGTAGAAGATTCGAGTTAGAGAAGTTTGGATTTTTTAAATCACAGAACTCTATAAAGAAGCCTACCTTTGTATCCAGCGACGAAAGGTGTTCAAAACTTAAAAATAACTGTCACTATCACACTTACAATGTTTCTCATTGTTTTGTTGTAAAAAAATCTCAGTTATGGACATTTGGCTACTCTTAAATTCAAGGATTCAATTGTCTCAACAGAGTCAAACACTTCTTTGGCTACGTCTGGTAGACGGAGATCAGGAAATTGAGCCTTTCTGTACATGTGGCCTACTCACTACCCTTCGGCTGGGAAATGAGAATACCGTATACTCGCCAACATGAACTTGGACTTAGGGAGACTGAAAATGCATTGATATCCCATCGTAAGGCCCTGCCTGCACTTCGAGTTATGGAGAACTTCGAGTTAGGGAAGTTTATTTCCTATAAGCATTGTGACCAACCAAGCTCCTCATTTTCTTCGACTTATAGATTAGTTCGACTTATGGAAGTTTTAATAATGGATACCCCGTGATAGGCCCCGATACGAACTCACGTGAGGTGGCCAATTAGCGTAATTGGTGGATGCGTTGAATTTACGGCAATGCTTTAATTTTCTAGGCGGTATTATTGCATAAGGGCATTTCCATGGGAATGTGAATTGATATATTGTTATTTGATGTTTATGTAAGTTAATTGTTAAGGCCTGAGAAGTGAGAAGATTCGGGAATATGCGTGTTGTGGGAGTTAGGTTCATTTTCGGAAGCTGAAACATGCGGCGTTAGATTCCTTGGAAAATGTAACCCCCGATATGCTAATTTAAGGCGGTGTAGGGGCCTTCCCCTGGATTTCTATAAGGGACAAACAAACAAACTCTTAAACTCTCAAACAAACTCTCAAACAAACTTCCTTATTTATAGAGATAGAGATTACGGTATGCTTTATGTAAATATGGAGCATTCTTTCTATAGTACCAGGTAAGGGCATCATACTTTTTCCTATCACTCCCCTGCCCCATTTTGAACCTTTTCTTTTGATTCCAATGTTTTTGGCTGCCTTTATTGCCTTTATTGCCACAATATTGTGAGATATTGTAATACCTACTCATATGCAAAAGGTGCCAGCAACATGTGCTCTCACTAGTCCACTGCATAAGCTGAGAACAGCACATTTTGTAAAATGTTGATTGCTCCTAGGGTGGCCCCGGGGGTGTTTAAGAAATGAGTGGCATGACTGGCATCAATAGATCCAGATCCCCATACACTTTCTAGTTCATTAAGTTTGAAACAAAAATATGTGACAAACAGAATGCCCCAATGCCCCAGTAGAATGTGAGCTGAAGGCCACAGTTATTGATGTACTTGTTCATCATCTCATAAGCAGACATTTATAATTTGCATAAAAATTTACTACTTCTTGATTGGATGATTTTTTTCAGTGATTTGCAGTATCAATACCATGAAATAACCTGATACACTTTATTTTTGACTCAAAAATTTAATCATGTGACCCACTACTTTACCCTGCTGGACTTCAGCCAGTGGTCTATTGGGGCATTCAATATCACTTCCTTTGTGAGAGGTGGGGTTGGGAGAGAGCCTTCCAGGCAGTATCCCCTAGAAGTGTCCAATTAAAAGTGGCCAAGATGAATGTGAGCAGGAGGCGCCATTTTTTGGCGACTAAAATTATGTGGGTGTGCTGTACTTGTGCATGATCCATTGTAATACATTGCATGGCATTTGGAGATGCATGATATGATGCTGGTGGATATCCTGGATGCACTTTTGCATGCTTTTGATATCTTTTGTAACCCATGCAAAAATTGCATTATTCAATATGAAAGATTACTGCAGAGGTGTCAGTGTGCCCTTGACATGTCAAGGTGGCAATAGAAAAAATGTGTAAATGTCAGGAAAGCCTATTTTTTAATTTCACTCAAGGAACTGGGACACATTGCTAACATTGAAAATGAGAAAGTAATTTGTTATCAAAAGAAAAGGTTAAAATGGGCAGGGGAGTGATTGGAAAAGACTGATGCCCTTACCTGGTATTATAAAAATAATGCTCCGTATTGACATAAACCACCATAATTATTTACAAACAAATCCATTCCTGAAGGCCAAATGTACCACCGTGAACAAAAAGTGTACAGACAAAAGCGTACATGTACATTATTCATTTGAGGAATATTTATGCACCCTAGTATGCACTAGTTATGTTTTTCTGTTTTCACGACAGACTGTATCATTTGGATGATTAAGTGGTTTTATTTAGGCTATTAATTTCTGTTTCAAAGGTCATACTGTATTACCTCACTTAAGGTGGCATGGTGGTATAAAACGAGGTTGACCAGCATGCCAGTATAATCTGCGGGTGGCTGGCATGCCACAATAACAGAGGTAGATTTACATAATTTTGATCCTTGTCTTTGTTGCAATGCATCTGATACTGTACTTAAATAATGTTACGGTGAAAAATGTGCGAATACAGAGCTGTGAGAACAATTATGTAAGTTCATCAGTTGTACAGGTCATAGTGTGTGACCAGTCCCACTGTCAGCCTGTTCTGAGAGGGGAACCCTCCTAAACATTACAAAGGATCAAGGCACATTCCTTCAGTCCTTCAGTTTGCTCAGTAGTTCTCTGGCCGAAGATCGGTTGGGAATCAAAGGATCACTTTGTGTAGTAGTATCAATTTGTCTGAGAAGCCTCGTTACTCAGATAATAAAATCCAAACCAAATGTCTGAAATATCCTGGTAGGTATGCTTCCCTTCTAGCCGCCTTGAAATTTTAATTGAAAATGTTGATGTGATTTGAACTTAAAGAACAATATTATGGGATGTGTCCGTACCGCAGAACATGGTGTAATGCATTCATTTGAGTAATAACAATTTTCATAGAGATCGTGATAATGTTGGTCTTAAATTAGGACTGTGCAACCAAGGATAACTTGGAAACCTATACTCCCCTTCTTCGTTGCATTTGCCACGAAACACTTTGGCCTTGCAGGGGATGGCCAGCCCCTGCCCTCGAACATTGGCCGGCAAAGTATGCACATGTCCACGGCTATACCGTTCAATGCACAAAGTTCAAGGGACTGTGCAGAACCAGTTTCAGAGCCACATATCACCGCAATTTCTAATTTAACGCGCTAGCTCTTGGAATCGCTCTACTTGCATGAGCGTCAAAAGGACCTCGGTTGTGCAAGAAGTTCGCGTGCAACCTCTTCCTCGTCACATTTTAGTGGGTCAAAGGGAGCCAGAGGAATATTTTTCCGGAAGCAGAGCGCAGACCCGTTATTTAACCTCATGAAGAAAGGTGGGTTGGGCACTTGGATGGCGCCGGGGCACATGAGGGCAGGTGGGGGCAGCAGCAACCTAGAGGGCTTCTCTTTCGTTTGGAGGCTTGGATCATCAGGGAAAGTTTCATTACCGTTGGACGAACAATTTTAGAGCCGACATGTATTTTTATATTGGGAACACTTGTAATACTGATCATTAAAATAAATGCGGGCTCTGCTGCGCTAATATGAGTCTCAAGAGGTTAAGCCCGGTTGTAATGATATCACTGCACGGGTTGGCAGAAAAATGGGCGTCGAACTGGTCGTAAGTTATTGGAATGGGTTGAAAAAGGGAGAGAAAATGCGCAGAATCGACTAGAAAGCGGATATTGAGCGAGGATTTGGACGATTAATAGACACCAATGATTGGGCGGAGTTCTTCATCCCGCATGTTCGTTAATTAAATATTGCGATTAAATTACGCGAGCAAATTTCCGGTTCCAACAAAGCAATGATTGAAGTAGCTGGCATGGCAGAGAGAAAGCTTGTTCACACTATTTTTATATCCATATCATTTTTTTTTTTTGCATCTGTCACTGTCACTATGAATGCAATAGGGCCAGTAGGTCGTCTATTTGGTGCATGCCCATCACTTGATTGTTGACTACTCAGCCTGAGGAGTTTACTCTCAATTCTTGGCGCCATTATTTTTTTCGGTGTTGTTCTCACGCATGTTTCGTTTCCAAGAAGCCAATATTACGGGTCAGCTGGTCAGGAATGCATGCCAGTGCACTTGTGTGCCAATAGGTTCGATAATCGCGTTTTGGCCGAAATGTGGGCGTGTAATCAATGTATACCTGGGAGGTGAGCACCTTTTTGTTCGTCTTTCCTCGAAGGTACCTTTGGTAAGTTTTTGTGAGGTTAGGAGAGCAGGAGGCCGAGGGGTGACCCAGTGGCCGCCACTCCAATAGGTTAGGACTAGACTGTAGACTCTTCCTCATCTGGACGGTCACGACAATGAGGACCACTCGATAACTGTGGTCCGGTTATATTACATTGGATGAGGATCTTACAATTGAGCACATTTTATATTGATGCTGCGGCCACTATTTTTTTTCAACACATTGTTTCAAACTGGGCGTAGTTGTTGGTGCATGTGTTTGCACTTGTCAGAAGCAGATGTGTGTCCGGGGAAACCGGTAAATACTAGTGAGCTAGGGTAGGCTATAATTATTTTTTTGGTGGAATAAATAACATGGCGCTATCTTGTGAAATTGGCGGTGGGTGCTTCGGGTTATCGTCCTTGACGGGAAGGTGAGCACTGTGATGACTGCACTAACTCGTAAAGAGGAGAGAGTGAGCAATTTCATAACTATTCCTACAACCGGCTCTGGGTTGTATAGACCAACATTCTGGGAATATGGGAGGTTTACATGGTTGCAATGTGAGGGGGCATGTGCACCTGGCAACCTGGAGTTTACCCAGAATGTGGTCATGCACGTTTTGAGGTGCTTAGAAGAAACCGACTGATATGGAGGTGTGGCTTAGAACCAGTTATAACTATTGACTAGGCCCAAGTTCTGTTGGGGTGAGGCACAAATTCGATTTAGATAATATCAGTCTCAATATGGATGATCTAATACCACTGTAGGCATATGCATAATGCAAGAATAGTGCTTGATTAGCAATTTTTTCCCGTCCGCATTAGATTAACATAACTGCTGTTTATTCCCAGTTGAATAGTATTCAGTCATTATTTTGTGTAGAAGAGTCCTGTGGGTGAACTTTGCATTTCCAAGCGTGTCCCGTGACCAAAATTTAAAAGGTCCCTGAGGGCGTTCTGGGTAATTGTGCCTTTCCCCGAGATGTAGGCAATTTATAATGCAAATGAAAGAGGACTGGGTGTGGAAGGGTGCCGATAAATGCCTCCTGGTGCGATGGAGATTAGTCCTGGGGCTTAGAGAGCTAAGGTGTTGTTTTTTCCTCACTTGACACGATTGTTATTAGAAAATGTTTGTGTAAGTCTGATAGATTTATAGAGGGTGGAGAAGACAATTTTAAGATTATGAAGTTCTGGATATTTTTTCTTCTGTAAATTACGTACCCATACTTACATGTTTTTGGCGATTCTGTTGGCTATAAGGCTTGAAGGATAGTGAAAACAGAAATCATGAGTTGAGATGTATGCAGCATTTTTTTTATATAAAAATCTTAAATACAAATTACAAACATTATGCAAGTCTTGGATGTTGATCATTTTTCGTCACATGGTGCCTGTGTGGAAATCACCTGTTATTGCGACCGTTACGTTTGGTGATTGGGATCACAGGAAAAGCTCAGGTCGTGCCTAATGACAATACATTATTTGTGAAATTTAGACCCACGTGCACTACACACTCATTACACTAGCAATAACTTACGAGGGTAGCTACAAGGTGAGTCTTTGTCGAGTCTCACAGTTTGTGCGGGGGGTTGTCGGATGTATGGCGCAGCTGGGTAGGTCACTACTGCTCGTACTCTTTGCCAAAAACGGGAACGTAAAATAGGGCCTGGTTGTTGGTTTCTGCCTCGTCTTGGTCAGTCATCAGGTCGTCTGCTTCGTCGTCTTCTACCTGTCGAGAGCCTTCCTCACGACCTTCTGGTCTCTCCTCATCCTCTTCGGCTTCTTCGTCGCTACCGGAGTCGTCTCTTGATACTACTCCTGGTGGACCGTCGTCATCATCGTCGTCGTCGTCATCTTCAGGGTCAGAAACCCTGACGAGCACAATGCGTTTGTTACCGTCTTCGGTTTCTTCCACGAACACATGCTCTTTAGCATCATCTTCTTCTGATGAGGATGTTGCCAATGCAGCACGGTCCAGATCTACGCCTTCTGCTGATTTCTCTGCAGATTTCTCTGCCGATTTCTCTGCAGACTTGTCTTCCTCGCTGTCTACTTGTTCAGATTCCTCCTTCACCTTGACTTTGTCCTTGTTCTTCTTCTTTGAAGATGAATTGAGCTCGGTCAGATCGAGCTGGTTCTCTTCGAGGGGAGAGAGAGTAGCGGCACTGTCCTTGACTTCCTGAGCCTCAGACTCCTTACGCCTTCTGTCTTCATCTTCATCGTCGTCTTCCTCGTCTTCGTCACTCTCGCTGTCGTCGTCTTCCTCGTCATCATCCTCGTATTGGCGCTGCTGGCGGGATGGCTGCTGGGTGGTTCCAGGTTCCTCTGGTTCTACGGTGGTGATGCTTCTTCCAGATGCTACTGCGGCGTCCTCCTCCGAGACTGGAGCATCGGTGGGCTGTGGCAGCACCTCGTTGTCCTCCACCACGCTTTCCTCCTTGGGGACCTCTGGTTCGCCCACAGACTCCTGGACTGGTGGTTCAGGTGCTGCTACCTCTTCAGACCTCTCGACAGGAACACTGTCGGCTTCCTGAGCTTGAGGCGGCTCAGTAGGAACCTCTTCTTCTTCCTGCACCGTGACCTCCTTGGGAGGGTCCACCACTAAGCTGGACTCTGTGGCAGTCTCTGCTGGGACATCCGGAACCACGCTGTCTTGTGGCTGTTGTTCGACAGGTACAACGGCTTCGGGCTGTTGCTGAGGGACGTTCTGGCTAGCCACGGAGGAGTAGTCTCCGATGACCAGAGGGATCGACCTTTGTGCTGCTGGTGCTGCCAGGGCTGCACCCACCACGGCGAGGATGATTATTAACGGCCTCATTGTTGCGCTTCCTGGAGAGGAAAGACCTTGGAGTTAAAGAGCGAAGACGATGGGGGGTTGCATGCACATTTGGGGCAAGGTAGGGTGGTTCCCTGTACGTTAGAATCGAGAGGTCAGATCGAGCTCAAATAGTCAAATAAAGTAACCATGGCACATTAACCGCCCAAGTAGCCCATGTAGTAACTAGATCATCTGCATAGTTTGACATGAATAAGCTCAAATGAAACAGGTAGTCGTAATCAGATGCACAATTTAGTAGAGTGGTTTACCTTCGAACCTGGCTACATTTGCGAAAGAATTGCTATTTTGGAAGTTCCAAATATGATTGCAGACACTCGCTATTTCATGGATCCTGTAAGTGCACACTTCTGAATCGCGTGCTACAGATAGTGGCACTCGCAGGATGCATGGAAAAAGGAGTGTCCGTAACAATACTGTATTTTGTCGATAGTACACTATATGCAGGCTGAGGTAATGATTTTGCAAGTTCAATGCAACAAGTACGTTCATGTACACGTGATATACGCCAAAAAATAATGAACTTCGAATCGTATATGATTACATAAATATGCATTGGGTTTACACAATGGCTAAGACCGCGAAGAATGCATATCTTGTCGAAGTAAAGGTAAATGGTCGCCGATATGACCTCAGCGTATGATCGATAAAATCCACGTCCTTCATAGCTGCATCTGACATTTGGGCATTGTTCATGACCACCATTTTTCCTGTTCCCAGAAATCCCGTGGACTGTCCCTTCGATTGTCAGAACAATGTTTAACGCGAGTGGTCGTCCAATATCAATAGCCTATTCATTGGTATACCAGTTTCCTACCAGGATCTGCCTTTGAGGCCAGCGGAATGCCCTGATCGTGACAAAGCAGGTAGCAGCTGCATCACTTGTTTTTATTACCGCATCGGCATAGTAATGCGATACATGACGCGGATCTGACCCCAAACTTATGTTACAAAATGGTCACCGAAAGTGGCAGAAAATACCGTCACGTTGGCGGATTTGATGTTGCTAGGAGGTCTCGTTCGCATTTTCACAAAGGGCCACTGACAGTCAGGAATCTGGCTCCGTTCCGTTATTGCCTTGGGAACATACAATTCCCCTAGCCAAAGCCATTCCACTACTTTTTTTTTTATGTGTGAGTGTGTGTCGGCATTTTGGATTTACATCCTCTCCCGCTTGACAACTCCCACCCCGGACCACTGGGAGATGACCGAATTGACCAAACCTGAACATGATACCAGGATGTGTAAAAGTACTTGACCGTAATTGCTTGTTCATAAATAATTCAAAATAAAAAATGGGGGGGAATGCACTGAACAGCAACAAAACGGGCGTTTTTGGCTTTAAAATGCCAGGATGTTTCATTTCCGTACATTACAGCATGTTATGTACGCGTGAGCAAAAAGCCATGGCCCTTGACCCTGACCCGTGAAAATTTCATGCCGCAATCGTAGGCTGAGACGACCCGAAACCACCTGGACTAACCGGATTTGATATAACGGTGATACATTCCAAGAACTTGAAGAGAATTTTCCTCTAACTTTATCAGTTGACATTTTGGTACGGTGGCTATAATCCCACTTTTTTTTTTTAACTCCCAAACCGCGGGTATGACATGTAGGAAAATTGGGCCTATAAGGAACCACTTCAATTATAAGGCTGCCAGACGCACTGTCAGATTTTTAATTGCGGCACCACTGGAATCGACTGAAAATGTACAAGGTCCTTCACCTTGATTTCTTTGTTCAGGCGGTGCTACCTGGCGAATAATTTAGCAATGTCTTCAAGTTCAAGATATTAATATCACTGGTTTTAGGTTATGACACTCACTTTCACAGACTTACCTGAGTTGGATTTTCCGATGATAGGTGTAGTCTGAGGTTTAAACTGTATAAAGGTGGGGGTGGTTCCCACCGTCACAACTACCTTTTGGGCTTGGAACCAACCCTGTGGCGCCCTTACCAGAGCTTATATAGTGGGGTTGAGGGACCTACCATGTGGACATGCCTTTTTTCCCCTATCCCCCACCTCCACTCCCATGGCATCCTGTAAACCTTCCCGGCTCTGGAACGAGCATGAAACTCACCTGTGCACGTCAAGGTTGCCAAGGACCACTTCTTGCGCCTGCTTCATTCAATTTGCGATGGTTCTGCAATTAGAAAAGGGCCACGGGTGGGGAATGTAAATGGAAATAATAGATGAGGTATGCTGTACTCACGTGCTGTACTTATTGAAGTGACAGCTCATTTCTCGGCGAATAGAGTGGGGAGTTTAATATTGATGCAACGCTTTCCAGGATGTATTTGCATGGGGAAAGGAGGAAACTTCCTAGGGTGTTTCGAAGATGCGATTTGCATGGAATAGAAGTGTAAGAAGCATGATTTGAATTTCTTTTCCGCTGCTAAGTAGGAAACAAAAGTGCAGGATGTGGTGTAATATGTGAATAGGAAGTCTGTGACAGAGCGTGACATGGAGGGTAAATAGGCAAATATTAGCACAGCAATTGATCAGCAGTACCCTGTTGATTATAATAATTTAATAAAAATTTATTATATTATTATATTAATACAGGGTGTAAATCCTAAGCGAGGGGAGGCGAAGTGGCGCAACGGTAACGTTCGCGCCCACGGATGTTAAGGTCCCGGGTTCGATCCCGGCCCGGGGACACCCCCTTCATCTCGTGCAGAGTAAAGTGTCGTCTCTGACTTCGTCTCGGGTGGTATTTCCTACAGACTAAACCACCCGGGGGAGCTCACAAAACGGCCACATGCGGACAAGGCACTGCACTTGCACATCCCCTCCTGTCACCCCTTCCTGCCCGTGGGCCCGGGCGTGATAAATAGGATCCAGCTGTACTGATGATTAATAATAAAGGTCCAGGCAAAACCCCAATAGGGGTACGCCCATACCCAATTATTATTATTATTATTAAATCCTAAGCGTGTCACCAGAAAAGATGGTAGTAGAGGGCACAGGTGTGAGCATTTTTGTATGAGGAACTAGGGGTCGGAAACGCACCCTCACCCACTCCGCCGCGTGCCGCACGCCTTTGCACACTACCTGCCGCAAACTTGAAAGGGGCGTAACTCGGTGAGGGTGCGTTTCCGACCCCTAGTTCCTTATGCAAAAATGCTCACACCTGCGCCCTCTACCACCATCTTTTCTGGTGACACGCTTAGGATTTACACCCTGTATAATAATTTAATAAAAAGTGATTTTGATCTCTCAATGCAATGGGGTAATTTTTTTAAAGTGATTTTTAACTCAATCTTCCATTTTGAGTAAAGGCTGGAAAATTGCTGAGTTTAAAATTTTTATATTTCAAAATTGAGTGCCACTTTTTCGGTTCCGCAATGCTCGCCAAATGGACCAGATTTTCAGCCAGTGCCACAGTCTTGAACCTGATTTTATAGGCATATAGTAAAGAACAGGAGGCGCCAAAACGGTTGGATGGTTGTGAAATGTGTTATGCCATTGTGAATCCATCATGCTTCATGTGACCTTGATTTTTTCCAGCAGTGGACCCCCCCTTATTTTGACCAGAGTTTTTGCTTCTTCAGACTTTATGGCCACCCCCCTATAATGCGAGTTGAACTATTATTTTCAATCACGGTGGCAGTTTTTACAGCCTCCTCCGACCGGAGAAAAAGGAATAGTTTCAAAGGGCTTTATAACCACGTAATCAGGATAAACGCTTCAGCAGTTGGCTGGGTGCGAAACGTAATAGGTAACGTTGCCGGAGCCAAATTGCCTGGAATGGCGGGACGCAGGTGTAACTTGTAATGAACCAGTAATAAGCCCCGTAAAGTTTGTCTGGGCTCGCAAAAAGCTGGAGAACCTTCGCGATTGATAAAAATGTGATCTGGTGTCCTCAACTTTTTTGGGCAGTATTTATGTTGAGAGTGTGGAATAAATTGTAGGAAATAGTCTGGCGCAGTTGGGGAATTGCACCATGGAGGATACTTGTTTTGGGAGGTTGACATATAAGAGGGGTCGTGGTGCTTTCCTTAGGGTGTACTGTACTATGGTGGAATGTGCGGTAATAGTTACAGTTGGGTTGATTAAAATGTATGGGAATATATACTGCAAGTTTATAATTTAATATGCGAATAATTTTTGTAATAAATTAGGATCTGCTGGTTGGAAACTAACAGGAAGAGATAGTTCCGGACCACCATGTGGAAGCGTGGGAAATAGACAACGGCACGAAACATTTAATTGCCGTACCCTGCAACTCTCACCTCATTTGGCATGTTTGCGCATACCGTCCGGTGCGAACGTCTGCGACGCACGGAACTTCCTGGGTACATCACATTTGGAGTAACTGCGGGAAAATGGCGACAAAATTGCGGGCTTGTTTGGTACAGTACGGTCATCCAGGTGAGAAGAAACCTGTACATGGCATTTGAACTCTACAGCCGGTTGCTGTGGCCCTGCCGAAGGCCACTTGTCTCGACGGAAAATTGGTACATCGGACCGGTTACGTAACATTTGGCTGGAAGATACAAAAATTTCTGTGGACGAATATTATTTTGGATGAGGTCAAAAATTCTTTTTCGTGCATTATGGACGGAAGTGTTGCAGTCGGCGTGATTTCGAAAATGGCAAGCCTCGCCCCTTTTGGCCCGTTTGAAACAGTACAGTTCAGTTACGCCGTGGGCTAGCAGTACATGCTGTGCAACTCTAGACAATCCTAACGAGGTTGGGAGAGGGAAAAAACACGTTCTCAAGAGTGCACATTGTGCTCGCAGTTTGGAGCTATCTCTAGGTGCGATCTAGTTGTACCGAATTTTTGCAGGTCATACCAGAAATTACGACCTCTTATTATATGGGGGGGGGGGGG
>KZ537960.1:35557-255940 GCA_000934665.2 Catajapyx aquilonaris
GCAAGTATAGGATCAATGTCCGCTGATGAGCATAAATGGAGCAATGGCAAGGTGAAGGTGAGATGACCACCTTGGAAGTAGAGGAATATTATAAAAAAATTGGAAATTGGGCAAATGATGTGTACGGCCATGACTAGGAGGCCATGTCTTCAGGCAGGGCAATGAACCGCACGTGGGATAAAATAACAGTGAAGGCCTTCATGAACGCACGTTTTTTTTTTTTAAAAAGAGCTAAAGTACTGATTCGATTATGAGTGACGTGACTCGGTACGTTTTTTTGGAGAAATGTGGTGTCCTACATGTACAGGTTGGGTAAAAAGTTCAAGGACGACTGCATATTATGGGGGGTTTCCTTATTGCTTTTTAGCAGGTTTGTTCTACATGCCGTACACATTTTTGGGGATAATTTTTGTATGCAGGGTTACCTGCTGACTCACTAGATAGGCCTATTAATAAGTTATGAACTTCGTAGAATCTTGAGGGTTTCTGCTAGCCAGTTCACCTTGGGGTCCAAATGACGAAACCCCGGTCATCTCGCAGGTGGAGGCTGCTGGCATGATGGTGCAAAAAAACGTGTAATGACCCTGTCCAATGTTGCTTTGCTATAAATGGAAGTTGCACATGCACAAATCCGGCTGGATAAAAACGCAAGGGGACATTCACTCTCTGCTGACGTGATCTAACTTAAGGATTAAACCGCTTGCTTTTATCTACATTATAGTTGCCGGTAGATGCCGTGAGCGATCATGAGACAATGCGGGACCGGATGCTGTCGTGCCAATTTCGTCTACCCGAGGCGGACGGCCCGTCTCCAGGGGCAAGGCTGATTGTGGCCCGTCTTTTGTGTAAAGATCCGTTGAAGAGGCTGAGGACTATTAGGACCTTACAGCAGGAGGCTTTCTTTAAGGACTTCCCATTCGATGATGTGTATGCCAAAAAGGTAAGGGAATGATTCGATATTAAATTAGCTGCAGTATCCGCTAGATGGAGTTAGGCGAGTTTGAAGCCCTGCTAGGAGGCTACTCTGCTTGTATTGGAGCTGAGTGGAGACTATTGCAGGTTTCGCCCAGGAAGGTCCTAGAGAGCTGCTTTCCGGAGGGGCCACCTCCCATTTCGGATTCGGATCTGCAGTGCCTCAAGGATGATTTCCCTTGGGTGTCTTCCACAATCGGGTGTTAAATGTGCCAAATGGGGTGGGAAGCCCATGTGCTTCTGGATGAGGGAAAGATGGCGCTGGAAATTGCAGGATGAGACTGGAGACAAGAGAGTGAGGCCAACTGGCGAGAGGTGGTGGAATTTCGTGAGGGAACTAATCATTATGAGCAGGAGGTGAAATCGGCGATGCTTCAGAGAGCACTAGTCTGTAGGTCTACTGTAGACTGCTTAGTATCCGGCTGAAAGAATGTCCTGTACAAATTGTAGGGTGGTGCAAAAATTCGGTGGGAATTTCTACTTAATTATACGAATATTAGCCATGCTGCCATCGATAATATCCTGGACGATAGGCAATCCATTTAGCAATTGTGTTTGGAGGTTGAAATAACTAGCAGGATGGTCCATATTATATTATTGTTGGCATGCAATAATCACCGTATTGGAAACGATATTGCACATGCACCACCCAGATTGGCCCAATATGCAATCAGGAAAATATAAACACTCAATTTCGTCAAAATTCATTGCGAACCATGACTGAAAGATGCTTGCGTGCTTTACGCACAATTTCGGCAAAATGCAACGCCCCCGAAATAGGTACTTTGTACTTTAGCTGGTTATTGCTCTTTCCTCTGGTATCAAATGAATCAGCAGCCGTCAACCCTTCGTGGAAACGGCCAATAGGACAGCATGGTTAGGGTAGGCTCTGCCAATATTTTAACGTCAAGTGCGAGACTATTACAGAACGCACGCCACATGAGCTGTCGCTGCAATCCGCTCTGCTTAATCATGATGCGCCGCGTACAGAAGTAGTTCAAGTGCTATGGAAATTGCCTAGTCTCTTCCACATTATGTATAACGTAATGGTCCGTAACTGCGGATTTCCTTGATCTCACATACAACTGACTAGGAATTAATTCATGAAGATTTTGGTCCGTTTCCTCCAACAATGTCATAGCTTAAGCTGGGAAGGGAAATAAAATATTGGTGCACCATGCACCGTTGAGTATAGGTCTGATTTGATTATTGTTGGTGGATATGGTCTGTAATTGCTCAGTAACAGTAGGCTAACCGAACTTAATTTGCGTGTGCGCAATTATGCAGGTGTGGCGTAACAAAGCTCATTTTCTCATAATGGTACTTATGGGCTATTGTTGTAAAAAAAAACAGCACATGGTGTCATTTGGAGTGCCCTCCACAGAGGCAGCGAAGTGAATCGACGGTGCACCTTGAAAGAATGTGCATTGTTCAGCGACAAGCACCATGTGTTATATTTTCTTGAAAATCATTCCGTCCTACTTTGTTAAACAGCTAATGCAATAATTATGATCCTGTTATTTTGCAACGAAGTATAACTGATTAGGTTATAATGAATAAAATCCGATATGGACAACTGGTCGCTTCTGTTTGCAGCATTTCACCTGTACCCCATCCTCTTTACTGTTTCCTGCTGTGCTATACTTTGAAAGTTCTGTCTTGCGTTCATTAGTGACTGTGGCAGATAGTGACTTGAAGAATTTAGTGAGTGTTGACATTTTCCCAGAAAAAGTTCTGTACAACGTATATAGGATTTGTAATACAAATCTTCTATTGTGTAGGAATATACTGTACAGTACGTGTATTATTCCCAATTCTTTACCATCATCATCTAACAAGCCCAGGGCTTTCAGTAGTGGCTTCGTAAAATAGGCACGTGGAGAAGGAATTATTAGGAATAAACTCTGCAGTTGGTTATGAAAATTACAGCGAAATGAGGCGCATCCCTTCAGGCAGTGCGTGACTTTGCCTTTCTCTACAAAACTTGTACCCGTACACATAATTACTCGGTATATATTATGCATAGAGTGGTTCCTATGTCACGTTGTAGGATTAATGATGCTAGTTTCAACAATGTATTGCAACCCTTCTTTAACCTTTAGCATTGAAAGTAGGAGGCAATTAAGATGTATGATATTCAAGGTGGTCGATACGAGACCGGCTCTGGCGTGGAAAACAACACCCGCAGCAGGCGTGTATTAGTTTGTGGGTGTTTCAAAATTCGTGCAGGGGTAGCAAGGCTTCTCTAGGAACATTTAACTAGGAAAACACTGCACTGTATATAGGCTACACGCTACAGTATAAGACGAGTAGAGCAGTGTCTGTGCTGGAAGGGTTTGGATGGGCACTTTGCTCTGTTTAAGTGGCTTTCCTGACGAGTGAAGTGTTCTCATGTATCTACCGCGAGACATGTGTAGAATTTCAGGTGATGTGTACAGGGTGAGCAAGTCTTTGTTTCTGCCAAGAATGAAAATGCTCTGAATAATATTTGTTTTTTTTTTCTGGGAATGATACCGTTCCCGTCGGAATTGCAGGGAATATCCTAGCAGTTATGCGGCCCCCAAGGCGCGGGACCGGTTGTCTATGCATCAGGATATTCTCTATTATTCACTCGAGGATGTTATCAAAATTTAATTTCCGCAGCACGATGTAATGATGTCTCCCAGCAGGCAGAAGCATTTTGAATAGACCAGGGAATAGTCGTACCTGCCTATTATGGATGAATGGCTGACCTTTGGGTAAGGGTTATCCACAAATGCTTATCCTGTACTTCTCCTGCGTTTTTATCCAAAGAAACCCACCATATTTTATATTGTGTGGAATTTTTTGCCGGATCCAGTGTCTGCAATCAATATCGAATGGTAGCCATTAACGAAGCATCTCCCGGCTCTCTTATAGGCAAGTTTTTACATTACTGGAACAGAGCTTTACCTGATAGAAAGGACTGTGGAAATGCAAGAGATCTCAACCATCAAATTAATTGCCTGTTTTAAACGGTGCAGTTGTATACTCCGGTAGCTTGACACAACATGTCCTTTACAGAGACATGCGTATGCATCCTTCCCTCAGAAATAATTTCAACGTTATCGATCACCACATTTATTGGACGGGAGTAAAATACAAAAATAGTTGCTTCAGACGCGAGACGACATGCGTTCAAGTAGCATTGGCTGGAAATGGAAGGCTTGAACGACATAATCGCAAACGAGCATCGACACAAAATAACGTTGAATATGTATAATAGTTGATCACAACGACAGTTACTACTGCTTTCGACTTCTTCGTGAAGATGATTCGCTGCTGCTCTTGACCAGAAGCCTCCGAGGGATGCCTTTAGCCTTGGTCTCTGACGACGTAAATCTATGCACACACCTCATATAGTCGAGAGCCAACCCTACCCACCAGCACGGATCTCCCATGCTCTTCAGGAAGCCGCAATGGCCACCTTTGTCAGTAAGAACCAAAAACAAGTTGGGATAGACATTGAACAGCTCTGTTGGTATGTTCTGCACGCTGATGACAGGGTCGTCACGGCTGTGGATGGCCAGCAACGGGACTGATATTTCATCCACGTCTCGGACAGGATTGTTGGCTTCCCAGTAACTCTGCAGGTCCGGCTCTTCGCTGAAGGGCAAGTAGGCATGCTCCTCTAGCTTCGATAGTGTAGGAGAGTAGAACAGCACCCTTTCCAGACACAGAGTCTTCTGCAACACGCCAGCGTGCCTCAGAAACAGTGCTTTGTGGCGATGCAGCCACAAGGAGTGATAGATAGAAGAGGGCGCGTGTTGAGGGTTGCTCAGCAGGCTTCTCTCCGCATCCCACACCGTTGACACAAGCACGGCAACGGTCAGGTACGACGAGCTTCCATATTCTCCCAGGTAGGACAGCAACAGGCCTCCTCCTGAGCTGACCCCAACAGCGCAGAGTTTGGCCCGCGGATATTTGGCATTCAGATACATCATCACCTGAAACGAATTGGTCCGGAGTTATATATTGTCTGAATAATTTTTGCCACGTTACTGTATACCTGACGTAGGTCCGAAGGGTCCCCGAAAGTTTGTAGTCTTGGAGATGCGAGTGGCGTGTCTGCCCACCCTCTCCGGTTGAACACAACAGGTCGGAAGCCCCTCCGGAGGGCCTCGAAGCAGGTACTGGAGAATGAGGTGGCGTTCGGGAAGAGTGCTCCGGGTACTATGAGTAGTACTGGGTTGTCCGCCTTCAGGACCTTCCTCTGATTCTGGGGACGGAGGCAGCTGCTACGTATACTGGGAATAACACATGGAAAATAATGCTTCACAAACACATACAACGGGGATTGGGAGTGGACAACCTACCGGGTGGGACATGTGCCGGGATGTGCTGTACAACCTCGGTCCTAATGAGGCCCAATCAAGTGAAACCAGGCCGTGGTCATTGAGCGAAAGTATCTCCCTCTGGAACAAGACCGGAGCCTGGGTCGCCAGAAAGGGCCATAGGACACTCTGAAGGTGGGGGCTCTTGCACCAGGCCTGCATCGGAAAGTGGCTCTTGCTAGACCCTCCGTCCAGGGTGTCCAGCAGGTACCGGGCCAGAGCCGATTCCTTGTAGTGGAAGGAGGTCTCCACCATGTCGTACTGGCCCAGCTTGAGTAGAAGGTGCACCAAGGAGGCCGTCACTAGCACCACCATACTCATCAGGTTCACCGGAGTGAACACAAGCGTCGAGATCCAATACTCCACGTCCATTACGAGACACTCGTCAAGTGTCAAATGGGACGGCACTCTCCATCCTCGTTTTCCGGCTCTCTATGCTGGCATTCCTGTGTGGAACAAAGACAAAGTGTGGGGTCAGGCTGGATCGAATATCATGGAAGCGCGTTGCATTATCATCATCATTTACTGGCAGAAATAGTAATGGATAAAAATCTACTTATGGAAAAATGCCAGCGTGCACAATATTATCGGTAAGCCTCTGTCATTTCAAGAGCAACCATTTTCATCCTGTGTCACCCGCTACTGTCAAAACCGCCTTGCTATGTGGGTAGCGTTCTGACTAGGATAAAGTAATGTGTTTACTTTTCGTCGACAGCTTCACAATAGATCGGTTTCCAATGATTCCAACGGGGTCGCGAGTTGAAGCTACCCACTTATGCGACTTTAGATAGTAAGGCGTATCTTTTGACAAAGATGGAAACGCTAAATCGTGAAGCTGAAACCTAATCCTCTTGCGCTGACACAATTGATCTTTCTGGTGTTTGTTCTCGTTGCAGTCAGGGAGGAGCACTCATCAATGCAGATTACATGTTTCAAACTCCATTAACCTCATCATTGTCGAGAAGGGGCAATATTGTGATAAATGAAGAGTTTCGGTGCGAAGTTGGCCTCTACAGGGTGCGCCAACATTGCAATCGATGAAGCTCCTCATTTATGTGGACAAACTGTGTGTGTTGGACAGTAGCATTTGGAAGTCTGCCACACTAGATGGCCTTGCTGATTAGCATGAGCCTGATTTTTAGCTTCTTAAGTCGCTAGCAGACTTGAGACAAAGTGGCCTGTGAAATGGTGCTCTTTAATGATGAAATAACGCCACCGGGATGGAATTACTACACTGCATTACCGCGTCCTAACAGAGCTTGTCACATTACATCCCTTGAGAATTTTCTCCAATTTTCGTGGACTTAAGCTATAGCTCGGATTATCCGAGACCATGTAAGATTGTAAGTGGTATAGCCGATTAATTTTACAACGAGTTTTCGACTTGTAATGAAAACGTGCCGTACCTATACAACTCCAGCTTTCCAATAGTGTAAAAAGCATTGGAACTGGACCTTGACCATACCCGAATGATGTACAGAAACTTTAACCTTCCAGCCTGATACATCATGCACAGTTTGAACGTGGTCGTGTTTCAATAGAACCGCGAAATTGACTTTGGTTGATTATGTTGGCCTAGAGTTACTTTAAATTCTCTCCGCCGAAGGCTCTATCTCATTTCCAATTACAAGAAGCATGCAGCACACCAAAGGGACCTACAGTTTTGTGGCGGATTAGGCCCCTGGTAATTGAGGTGCTGTGGAAGGGTTGAAAGTATAGGAAACCTATCAGAGTCAACCTGCCATTTGCAATCGTGCCGTGTATCTTGTTCAAAAATCGTAACTCTAGCCACAAAAGTCGTTTCGCGCCAAACTTGGCCGAAAGTTGGCGAAGTGCTGGAGATCTATGTCTCGAGAGACGGGGCAATTCTGAAAAGTTGTTAATCTTTGGCGACGAAATGAAGAAGCTATCCACAATGGATCTTGATGCCAACTTCTTGGAGAAATCCAGAACATATTTGGATTTTTGACAATTTATTACAAGTTGGAATGTCCTTATTGTACGGCATAAATATGTTGGATCTCACGGGTATCGTTGTAAGCCATATTCGGCAGCGTCAAGTTGAGGATGTCATCTGGCACTGAATCGATTGAATTCTCACAAGGAGCTGTGAATCGATTCTGCATTACGGGTGGACCTCTCTGCAGTTTGATTATAGTTCCCGCAAGGTTTTGGCATCCAAAACTACGTGGGTGGCACTTGCATTTTTTTTCTCACGATAGCGGTTGGACCTCACCTGTGACTGAATTTTCGAAATGTCAATCCAGACGACACTTTTGACATTACGAACTCGGCAGCATGTTGCAATGGGATTCAGCAAAATATGATAAAATCTGCATAAAAATGAGGCACCCGCATGATTGCATAATGTTGTGCAAATGTATGGTACGTTCCGAAAATCTGTTCAAAATCAAACTTTACTTGGCTGCTTAAATGCAGATGGAAATAATGGGTTTAGTGAAGAACCCTAAATTAGTTCGCCGTCATTTAGAGGGATATTCATGGTGACCTCCTAAGGAGCTGAAGCATTAGTTTTCAGTGTTTTGGGACACTCCCAGCTGGTGTCCCTCCTAATGGATAACGAAAGGAAAGACCCCCTCGGGTGACACGACAGAAGCTCACCATATATACCGGACTCTCGATATCAGCCAGACTGCAGGGTCTTTTTTTCCCATACTCTAACACAAAAGTCGCATTTCTCGGAAATGGAGTTGCGATCCTGGCCATTCTAGCCCTAATGCCTCCACACTATCGGACTGCCCCCGTGCAATTTCCGTTGAAGCGAAGAACCCGTCAGGACCAGGTGAAACCAGTCGGATAATAAAGCCGCAGTCTGAACGGAGTATAGGTTCGCCATTCTTACGTGAGACTTAAGACCTAACCTGACGTAAGACCGAACCTGACTAATTCGTAGACATATCAGAGCAGTGAGAACGCACTGCATCAGGACGTTAATGTCGCCTATAGATCCAGCCGGAAACAATGTGCTTAACTGGGCAATGTGAGCCTAGGGACCATTCAGAGGGTGTGATGTGTATAAATAATATTACGTAATGAGAACGGTTGTTTGGGGAAATGAAACGACGCTGTGGTTGGCCTTCAGAAGGGCAGGCTTCCCCATCAGCCGACTTTCGCCCCTGTAAATGTTGCTCGTTTGTATAGCCATAGGCGGCCTTTCCAGTACTGCGTTCGTTAGTACAAGTTCTAGGGCTGCTCCTAATTATTCATAAACTGGCACCGTACAGGTGGAGTGCTCAAGCTTTCTATTTATCCATCTGCACAGAGAGGAGATTATAAAGAGAGCCTCCGGACGTCATATTCGAAATGGCCTTTGGAAATTTTATTTGCATACGTCTACAGAATCTCGTAGGTGTTTCAGGTCGTGGTGTTAGTTCTAAGATGTTGAGTACCAGTTATCTTATCAGCTGTGCAAGTGTCATATTTAAAATTATTAATTACGAATATAAAGCGATGGTCAAAATATGTGAGAATTTTCAAAAATGACACAGACGGTAAGGGTGACATGAAGATACCTGTATAGATTCTCCCTAGAGCTCTTTATTACTTGCTTGAATTTGGAATTGGGGGGTATTTATTAGAAACAAATAATAATCAAACAAATAACATCCTTCGCACACATAATTAATGTATGTTTAATTCCATGCCCATTTTAGGACAAACAAACATTATAACACCCCAATTTCGGAACGGAATAAAATTGAACCTATTTTAAAAATAAGGTAGCCAGCATCAAAATTCCTCCCTAGCGTCTATTTGACTGCAACTCAAGGCCAGGAAAGACTATAAATGTTGACGCAACATTCGTATCAAAAGGCCTAGCGAATGGTTTATAATCGCTGGGCCCACCCGCACAATTAGTCCCTAACAAGGGTCTTTGTATTAAGTTAGTCAGCTGCGTTACGCCCCGGGTGTCCGCCCCAGGCCTCCACCTAATGCTGTTTATGTGTGCCGAGGTTCCCTGCAAACTTCGGCCCTACCTCAAAGTCAACTTAGGAGAAGTCGTGACGTCTGTGGCCTCGACAGGTGCGTTTCAGGAAAACCAAGCTTCGACATAGTATAGGTATACCACCATAGAGACAAAAGGCGGCCACAGCAAAAGCAAATACGCCATTTGTAGGCGGAAGAATCGGGCCTCGGTCACCATGGTGATGATCATTAGACTGAGAAATTTTACGTGCCAAGAAGAAAAGGCCCCTTTTCCTTGCTTCCGGACTATTGCCCTGGAGATGACACTTTGATCCGGGGCATAATGTTATGTCGGAGGAGAACTTGGATTTTCTGATGGGACGTCTCTGCTTTGTGGACCTTTTCCAACGACGCACCACAATGAGGTTGATTTGGCAGGGTTACAATAGTGGAATCACTAATTTTATGCTTATTTAATTTTAATTTTCCCTTAAATTTACTAATTACTGTCTTCTCTAGAAATGTATGGCTTAAGTCCTTCGCTAATGAGAAATTTAGGGTGAAACAGTGCACCAGTCAATTTCTGACCATTTGCACTGTATCAACCCGACAGTTTCAGACCCACAATTTTATTTACACTGTGGCTAGAAAGTGGGCGAGACTGTGGTGTCCTTTCCGCCAGCTATATTTACAAATCCTACATATGGTTTACAACTCGACATTGTACTGCTGACATATGGCCTCAATTTATTCCTCAGAAAACACACAACGGAATGAGAACGTAAATAATGAAACTCACAATAATTAAAAGCTCAGTGACGTGTCAGTATTTTTGTCAAATCATAAGTTCCATTCCCAAATCATACTTTTAAAACCACCCCAGTCACCTCCTGGCACGTAAAGGTCAAACTATCGACACATTACAAACGGGCTAAAAAGTCATAATGTGCTATCCAAACCGCAAAATCAGCTGGCCGTCCCCACGCTTTCCTGGCTCTCTAAAGGTCACACTCTGGTCAAAAGTACTAATGATCTTCTGTTTTTTTTGTGCTACACCTAACCGTACTCTGGTACAGCCTATTCAGCATCCTTCGCCCTCACCCGAAATTAACGACATGCAGAACGACGACGAATTCGCCAACACCCCCCATTTTTTTGTGTCTGGTGTTAACAAATTCTGCGAACACCATCCTTCTTTCCAATTAGCATCGCTGCAAGGCTTAAATTACCGCCCCAGGCGTGTCAGATGGCAAGCGAGGTGAATATACAACGGCACGAGCCGTACATGTATGCACTTTTTTTTGTGTGCATTTGAAACCTGACGTGACATCAAGAACAAATGACAAGCTTCTGGTTATTCAATTTGTCGTCGAATTAAACGCGATCTCTTAGATCAAATTGACTGATGGTCATTTCCATACAATGCATGATAGAATATCTTTTTTTTTTGTCAATATCCGGTAATGTCACGCAATATTGCAAGGTCGGGTGTTGTACGAGTCTGCACTTTACCAGTATTTATTTTGAAACTGGCAGTGTAAACAGAGCCTCTATAACGATTTAATGAAATGCTCTCACAGTGTTTACAGCAGACTATGAGGGGTTTTGTGACTGGTCTTTGACGTCAGACCTAAGTTTACAGTCCAGTATATATATGGAAGGAAACATATACATCTGACCTCCCAAGTTTTAAGACCGGTTTAAACCTGTAAAATTCCGATATGCTAACGACATGTTTGGTGCACATTTGAATGCCGATTTATAGGGATATTAAAGCTCTTTCGACCCATTGAGTCGATGCTAAAGGTTACAGTATGGGATTAACTTTCGTGCTAGTATAAACTTTACACCTGTGCTGGTTACACGCATGGATGGTCGCTTGCTGGATATTGATTGAGCCTCGGTTTTATTTCCAGGGGCGATTTAAATATTGCGATTCTGAAGGGGAAATTTAAATCAGAATATTTTATGCAAGGCTGACTGTTATAAATGGGTCGATTTATCTTTTTTTTTTTCCTGTGGAACCATATCGTATTTCCAGGATTAATTTCGTAATGTTAGATTTATCGCCTATTAATTCAGGCGAACTTGGCCGTGTAATTTATGTTTCGGCATAGTTTAAAACGACCGTGTAATAAACAGTCAATATTTAATAACCGGTCGTATATATTGGTGTCGATAATGTTCATGACAACAGCACGTCATCCCACGTCACTATCTGCTGAAATGTACGAAATGATAGACTTGCCCCCAAAAAAACATTTGCTATAGATCCCCCCCAGGGCCATAGTAACCGATATCTGCCCCGGCCTGCCTGAATATTCACAACCCGCAAGTGTCAGGAACACGATGTTAATCGAACAAATGAAGGCTGCATGTGTTCGGCAAGTGTATGTGACGATGTGATGGCATCCACTTGCTCCTTTAATGTTTGACTTGACCTTTTCCATGAATTGAGCCGGTGCCACGTCGCCTGCATAGTGTGCAACAAGACAAGCCTAAGTCGAAATAAAACCAACTATATATAGGATATGGACATCATTGGGCAGGAAAAGCGAATTTTCGTAGCCCCATCAAGCTGTAGTTTGCTAAGTAGTAGGCCACGTAGTCATCTCTGGCTGAATATGAATGGCCGAAAGGCCTTTGTTGAACTTATGCAAACGATTTCATTAACCAGCAGACTTAGGAATCCAAGAATCGTGCGCACGTTGAAAACACAGCTGCAAGAATTCCGGTCTGGAGAATGGTATGCAAATTCATCTGAGAAGTCGGCTTCCAACTAGTCTGATCGTTAGATTTTCAATTAGAGATAACGACGTTCGATATTACTTTCCGGTACGTTGTTTCATTTTGGATCTACGTCACATTTATTATGGGTTGAGCGACGGTTGTTTACTTGTTTGCTGACATCCTACATCCTGCCCTATTCACAGGGAGATAACGACATTCAGGGTCTATAGAAACTATTATTACTTGGCGCCTAGCACTTCCACTTCATCCGTCCAAATTGTTGTTTATTTATGCATACCATTATCTGGGAGCTTGGACAGTGAACAACCCGGTACATCAAACAACATTGATTTATACATCACCTTGGTGACTAATGCGTGTCTCCAACCGAGCAAAATAGGTTACAAATTTCACCACTGGCCTGGCTTTTAGCACCAATTTTATCCAGTACAAACTAACCCTAATTCCACAGGACTTGATAAATGTTGTTTTAACAACCCCAACACACCACTTAACTAGCACGTACAAGCATGTCTAGACAGCTGTTTACCGTGTGTTTACCCGTTCACACTCTCTATCTAACCCAATTTAATCACACTTAGCAACATTTCCCACACTCCACTTTTGTTCCTCAAGAAAAAAAAAAGTAGGAGTTCCTTTATGGAGCTATCTGGATCCAGGCCCACAACTGTTGGCAGTCAACCCAACTTTTTCCCCTTTAGTTCAACAAGGCTGTATCAGCAGCGTGCCAATAAGGCCCGGAAACGATTGAACTATTCCATCTAAAAAAACATAGTACTTACTGTGTATGTCCATGTTGAGGTCCGTGAGTGCAGGGAGGCTAGGGTGCGCCAGGCCTCTCCGGCGGAACCTCCAAAACTGCGCCTCTCCGTTTCAAGCAGCCGCCTTTTTCCTAGGGGCAGGCGCCAAGGCACTGTTGCCAGACTGGGCCAGTATGTATGACTGTGAATACGGGGCCAGTCCTTGCCAAGGAAAAATCGAGGGAAAATATTGTATTTTAATAATAGTTATTGCAGTAACAATAGTTATGGTATTGATAGTAGCTGATAATAATAGTTACGTTTTGATAATAGTTATGATAATATTAGTTAGAAATTTGTCGTTTGGGTACGCTATAGTTCTGAAACGGGCTGCTGACATATCTCAGCATCACGTTCCGGGCTGTCTGTCACGTTCCATTCGGTATCGGCAGGCACAGTTCTCCAATCTCATTATAAACTGAAGTTTGCGCTTTTCGTGAAGAAGCTAATGACCATTTCGTGCCTGCCTTTCGGGATGGCTCTTGAAATGACTATGCGTGAAATGGTGTATGCGGATTGCTCCTCTGAGATGTGGGTAAACGGTGCTTAGTACTATCCGCTTGTTCCGGGTTGATGGATGCAAATATGATCATCCTTTTGGAGAAAGGAATTTCGATTTATAGCCGTCTGGTTGCGGTCTCATAACCTGGCCTGTGCACTCGCGAAACTTGGAGTGTAACTTGGTGTAATTACTTTTGCACTTAGAGAGGAGCCCTTTGAACAAGGAGATTGGCGTGGGGAGGGGGGTATTCAATCTGCGGAATTCCTTGGAAGCCCGGAGGCTACCTGGGACAATTTTCTATACCACTCATCATCTTCCTCAGTCCTGTATAATAAACCACAGTATCCTCTGGAATTCTAGGGTAATGAGGGATATGAAATTGAGCAGCAGTCGTTTCGCTCTGCTGTGGTCGTATCTGATCTTGGTTTGCATAATATTGTTGAGGATCCTTCAACGGGAGTTCAAGGGTATAATCCAGCAGGTGGAATAGTTATTCATATCTCCTAGCTATAGCCTGCAAGCGGCAGTGATATGTATATGCAATTACCAATAATGTCAAACATGCAATAATTAACGAGGCTATTGGCAATAACAGTTTGTTTCATCTCCGGTCGTAATTTAGTGGGTGTACTCATGAGATAATACGTGACTCTGAAAGGCTTCAGTGGATCGCAGTTTCTTCTGCCTTATCTTAGAATCTGAAGAGCAGCTTTCCTTTGTTCCTTCTTCATTTCTTTCCATTAGCCCACTCTGATGGACCTGTATACGACGGCAGTCACAAAAGCAAGGGTAGGATTGCATATGCTCTACTAGTGCTTCAAGCCAAAGCTCCTTAGAATCATACTTAGAATTCATCTAAGGAGGACGTCTTTAAGAAGCTGATTCTGGGATGGTTCTCATACATCAAAGGTTTCCAACAGGGTGCTTCAGAAATACTGTACATTTGTGGGTTGTACTGGCCTATTTACACAGTAATGAAGACAGACTTCGGGTGTCCAATGTTGCAAAAGCGATACAATACCAGCCATCACACTATACCCACACGCAAACAACAGGAGTGCATAACACGTTGTTATACTGACACCTCTGATCCGGGTGGAATAAACTGCAGATACAGGGTTTTATCCTCAGGGGCGATATCAGCAAACACCAGATGGCCCGTTTCGACCGATTTCCTAATCACTAGCCCTCATTACGCTAAAACAATAGAGTGTGTGACTGCTAATCGTGTGACGCGTGAGTAATATCCTTTGAACGGCCGCAAAATGCTGCGGACAAATTCAATTACTGTGTGTGCAGCTGGACCAGTGTTGGTATTAATTTCTGATAAAAAGGGACCAGATTTAAAACATGGTTCAGTTGGCATAGCTCCATGAAATTTCTGCTTGATGCATTTTTGAAGAGAGCTTTTCAAGCACGGCTTTAGCTGCATTTGTTTGACGAGAGAAGCACTCATGTGGAACATCCTTGCATTATTTATTTTCATTTTTTTTTTTCAAATACAGGGTTATCAAACAGGACTGTATTGATTTTATGAGTGTTTACCAGATTCTGTAGAGTAAATCGAACCATCTGAAGTTCTGAAAACCTGCTGGATTATTTAGTATACGTAAGGATCTGTGGGTGCACGAATAAATTCGATCCGCTCTATTGTTGCACATACTTTCATCCGATTGGAAAATCCAAGATCACAGTCGTAGGAAATCTATGCATCCTTTGACGAGGTGGGGGGGGGGGGGGNGGGGAGCGTTGGAAAGCTCACAATGCCAAAAATTGTGTAGGCAATGTATGCCCAGCATCCTGCAAACAGTATACGCAATTCGCCTACCCTCTACCACCCCCCAAAAAATGCATCTGCAAAATTGAACGCCCTCTAGGAAATGCACGCTTGCGCAATGGAACTCACATAGATTTGGACAATTAAATAACATTATGAAGATAAACATGACTTGAATATTCATTAATTGCACGATTATGAATATATTTGATGGACAGTCCATGAAGCTGTGTTAAATAATGGGTTTAATTACTGTTGTGGTAATGATCAAGTGTAGAGAAATACCAGAAAGCAACATGAGACTTTATCGAGTATCGTTTTTCTAATGCCAACGTACAGTGTGTGTCATGCGCATCAGAGCTCATTGAACTTAGTATGTCATACATGCAGTGATATGTGGTAGTGGCTTAGTTGAGGAGAGGACATATAGCTAGGGTGGAGTGGGATAGATTTTTTCATCTTCTCTGCGGATTTCACATCGATCCAACAGGTGCGCTTTTACCCGCATCCCGGTCAAAAGGAAATTAAGTTAGATTAAATTGGCGTTTGAAATTAAGCTCTCATCCATTTGAGCTGCGACCTTTATCGTGTGGTATGACATGAAAGTGACTATCGTACTGTAATGTCAATTAGGATTCGAGGATAAATTAATGGGTGTTAGTTGTAATCCTTAATTTTCTGCTCTCAATTCATGTAAGCGATATGTTACTTATAATATAACTCACATGCACGTCCAGATCTGCGCACTTGGTCCTACAATCTACTGAAGAACATTGCATTATTTATCACATGGCCCAAACAAAAACAGGACCAAAGTATGCGATACATTATCTTATCACCTATTGCTATCTATCATAAGCTGCGACAAAATAATAGTCGGCGATAATAAATTTTGGGCCAGTGGTCTCATTCTTGTTTTTAATTTGGTCATAAGGCGTGAAAAAAAGATGTATTGTCACGTCACGTCTGGAAGAAGCGAGCTCCAGAGATGCCTTGATTGGATTTCTGCCTGTCTGTTGAATTCTTGAGCCACATGCCATCCGTGACCAACATCCTTCCCGATGGATTTTTCGCACCAAGGCTCTTCATAGTTATAGTACTTGTCTTGAATTTTTATAGATCAAAGTTCTTGGATGGGCGTTGGTATCGTTGAGAAAGACACTTAAACATTTTTTTGTGGGACCAAGAAACTGAAGATGGGAACTAATGTTGCTAACAGCTTATGTATATTCATATACAAAATGTGCAATTTTCTTTTGAGGTCATTCCTCTTGTTTTCCTAAATTACCTTTACCTCACCAGCATTTCGGCAAAGTACTTCATCCTGCTCAGCGGCATGTTCTTATCGTGGATTTGTCATGTCCGTAGATAAAAAATATATCTCCGGAGTCGCTCGGGAGTCATATAGTTGGTACGTGGGCGGCATAAATTTGAAGATGACGTCGCTTTTCATACGACCGTAGAGACTCATGAATGTCGACTTGTTGCTCTTAAAACAAGTCTTTGTTAGGATAGAGTGGAATTATCATATTTTTGTGATGGAAAGGCCTGTCAAAACCATTCCAGCGACATTAACTTAGAGAGATGGATTAGCCACGAAGAAAATAGGTATGGATAGATTTTCAGTATTTTTTATAACATGTCAGTAAACTGGAATAGTTATTTACATATTCCATCCCATTTTTGAAGAAAGATGCGATATTCACTTTTGGTCCTTGCTGTCTATGCCAATTCCAACTTGTCATCAACTCGATGAGTAAATCGTGCTGTCAAAGAAAGATGCATAGCATTCTATCTCCAGTCAAAGGACAAAAAAAATGCAAATAGCTAGAGCATTCCTGAAATATCTTCATCCGCTCGCATCCACAGCTGGTCCTAGCAATGTCTCTGACAAATGTGTAACCAAAAGCACAGCCGGCGGCAATTTGAGCATCCATCTCTCTCCCAATTTCCAGTTTTGCATATAGTTGGGGGGTGGGGGGACTGATACTGACATATCCGGATGCGGCCAAGACCACCAGCTGAGATCATGGTTTATGTAAAAATCCTCACCTGCAGACGAGTTGTTGTTTGTTGACTTTTCTTTCCCTCCATGAAAGCATCCATCAACTCTTTCCCACTCACCTCTTAGTCCGTTAACTTGGGCGTTAACTACAGGCTTTAAGTGTAGCAAATAATGAAATTAATCTGAAAGGAATCTTATACGAGCATTAACTTATTCTTGTTTCATTGTAAATTCCACTGAATCGTAAATCTTATATTTTATTAATCCTGACATATTAAATCCACCTGAAGCATTCCAAGTAGTACAGTACAATATATTGACTTTGATGGTGTAACTTGAAACACAGAAGCTTGTTTGGATAATGGACCAATCTAGCACAAACTTATATCGATAAAGGCAGGGATTGATCTACTCAAAAAACTAATTTAATGTACGGTAGTTTGGCAATAAGCTGCAGTGTTCATTAGTAATGGATATGACAAAAAAATGCCCTTGGGCTAAACCCTGTTCATTACTTTAGTTCTGGAAAATGACGCAACTCGTAACGCAGGCTATTACAAGTATACTGCAGGGTAATGTAATCTCAAGGGGGAAACTTGCAGATATTTTATGAACACTAGCAACTTTTTCTCAAGGTCACTTGTAATACAATGTATACACTTGCATATTTACATTGCACCTTTTAAAGGCTTTAAACGCGCACAAAAAATTGGCAGAGCTTTTGATCGATAACATGAGAAGTAATGCAGAAACGTGAGTACTTCATCCTCCCAATCCCACACCCTCAAAGCAAAAAAATTGCATTCAAAATTCGTCAAATTTCCTTTTTTCCCCTCGAATAAAAGCCCTGCCTTAAAATTCATGAAAAGGTGTCGCGTTGATGCCAATACAATATGCAACAAGACCGGAGATTGCCCCCTCACATTTGTAAGGAGACGCCAGAAATGTCACACTGCATCTTCCTGTTCTTGGGTCCTATTGGTAGCTCGAGATGAAACCGTGGGTGCATCTGACACAGTGTAAGAGTCCACGTATTTACAGTTAGGAGCTACTCTTTTTAGCACCTTAAGTAGTGTGGGCCGTTTGCAGACGACTACTATGAAAATGAATACACCTTGTAAGGTGTTAATGAAGTCGGTAAAGTAAAAGTATACTCTATGGACTTGCAACAGGTCTTGGCAAAGCTTGGAAACTACTTCCATCACCCAGCAGACACCCATCACTAGGAATAGTTTCAAAAATAGGGCGAACCTGTAAATATTTAAATTAATTATTCATTTGCATATTGCCTAGTTTACAGCACTTACCGTCCTTTTTCAAAATTAACATTCTTTTTTCGTCGGCTAGACGATTTTCTGGCCACTCTTGTGTCCTGCTGACTACGATGAATAGCCAGGGCAGTCATCAGAAACAAAACCATATTGATTGATATAAGTACTACGACAGGGCTGTAGATGTACACTAGATCTTTCAAGGCACCTGCTGACAGAATTAAGCATAGTATTGTGAATGGAATTTGTCTGTAGGTGTTGTTACCATTGATCCAACAAGCTGGTTCGCCATATTTGGGTCTCAAGCTACTGGAAATTCCAGGCGCGTAGTCAATGGCGATAGAAGTGACTAGGATGATAGTTGGCACTCCGAATGCGAAAAGGCAATATACCAGAAACTGTCGAGTCCCACGACCACTTCTTTCTAACGAGAAGGTAAGATTGCTGGAAAGAGAGACGAAGTTAGGACTTAAGAGCAGACTATAGCTCTATAGTACTTACCTGAAGTTCTTCCACATGTCGAAGCACATGACCGTGAGCCATGTGAATGCTGTGATGAAGAAAAAGTGTCCCAGTATCCCTGGCAAAATATTTGAATTAATTATCAGACACAAAATATAGTGGGGGGCAAAGTTGGTAAGATTTTCTTCGTAACGTAAACGTCAAGTTCACTGCTATGATTGGAATTGTCGGAATGTTTCCACCTTTCCGACTAGGATAGATTGCTAGAAAATCACGGGATTCCGGAACCTTAATCTTGTTCAAGAGGAAGGTTCTTATCACGTTGGAGGAGGCCTTTTTTTTTTGCTCCATCTCAAGTTGGTGGAAAATCATTAAATTAAGCTGGTTGTCTGCTTTTTGAGCAAAGTATATGGTGGCTTAGAGACACTGCGGTTAACGCTATCTCTCGAAGCATCACCCTGACTTTATTACCGTAGTGCTGCAAAAGGATAATTTATTGGGCCTAATTTGACTGTTAGAAGGTGGAAACTACAAACTTGCAGGAGTGTATTTCATGTCCTACCGACATCTCCTGGTATGGCTACAATACATGAGACAAGAGAGTAGCGGTGATTTTCTAACTCCCAGGATGAAATTCAAGAATGTTATAGCAGGCTGGTCCCTTTAAAAACTGTATTCATACGAAAGTATTACACTATTCGTGGTTTCCCGCTGAAACAGCATTTTTAACACTTAGTTATGCAGAAAGGGGTAATAATTTTTGATGTTTTTTTAACTCATTGCGGAACGCTTGCTAGACCAAATTGTAAAATGCACAGTAAAACACGGAGTTTATAGGTGGGTGGGGCAACCATGCATAATTGATGCATTATGTTGGATAATTAGGGGGAGTGCACTGTTTCAAAATTATGCAAACCAATGACGTTTTAGCAGTTTAGTGTAACTTGAAATTGTAACTATTTTTTTGCATGCTCTTATACCGCAGTTTGGCATCTGTGCGGATTTGTTTTTGACAGGTTATTTGTGCCTCATTTTCACTTTGAACACACGGTAACACCCTAGTGCATCCCTCATTATATTATAGCATTTAATTAGCAGTATGTAATAAGGATTTTTCATATAGCACCGCACTGTACACTACAGTACAGTATATGCAAATAATGTAGTTTATTCCACGAGAGTCGGAATTGTATACTGTACAGTATATAACTATATACCAACATCACTGCTGTATTACCCTTTTACTTGTACAGTATGTACAGTACACGTACAAATAAATACCACAAGAGCACTTACCTATTATTTTGCAACTGACGCCTTGGAAGTTCCCCAGCATTCCCATCGTCAGAAGAACATACAGGGAATTTAAACTAACGACGTGACTGACAACCAACTTCCCGTGGAGATTCCGCTTTTCGGGTAGCAGTAACAGGACCACGAGCGTGCACAGCAAGCAAATAATGGACGGGATCAGACCCACCGAGAATAATATCGTCGCGATCTTCTGATAATAACGATCGGATTCCTCCTCGTCATTCTCTTCTGAAAAGCATGTTGACACCACTGCATACCCATCCTGGACATCATACACATATTCGTAGTCCACACAGTAGTCGGAGAGTCCGTGCACGGTTCCATTGGTAAGTAGGTAGAACTCTTGTTCTCCTTCGTCATTCACAAAGGGCTCCACGTAGTAGTCGTCCCCACAGTTCAGCGGTTTTTCGATGAGTTGATAGTCAGAAAAGTTGGTTGCTAGGTCGTTTGGTGAAGGGTACGTGTAGAAGAGTAATTGCCAGGCAAATGAGGGATCCACTACTGGGACACATGACAAGTTGAAGTTGTAGATGTATCCTAAGGGACAGCACTTGGGAATGCTGATGATTGTTGAGAGGGCTGGATGTAGAAGAAGTACCCATGGTGCTATTCTGCCCGGGGTTGACATTATTAGATGAATAAAGGCGTTGAAGTGTAGAATTTTGTTATGCCAAATCTTTGGGCTGATACCTGAGTTCAAAAACAGGAAACAACCTGCACGGCTATAGGATGTGGGAATTTCGTGTAATCGGGAGAACCGTCAATGTTGTGGTTTCTTGCATTTTGCATATACTGTATCCCATGCAAATGTTTGAGGAGCTAGTCTTCAAAATGCAGTTTGTCCTAATCGAGTCAAAATACACTATACGGTACTGTATTGCAATCGATAATGAGTTAACTAACACCTTAGATAACCACTAAAAGTAACCTCTTTAAAATATGTAGTTAGTGCCAAAATCACTAACCTCTGCGTTCATTTCATTTGTAACACCCTGTATGTTCTTAAAAGAATCCTCTGTGGCCCAGCAGTTCTTTTTAGAAGTGTGTATGACTTAATACAAAGTACCCTTAGAATTGTACTGTACTTAGAGCATGTAGTGTTCTGTATACCTTGGCTATGAATTTTATAAACCGTGGGATCAACTGATAGGACTTGAGGATCAATAATTTAAAGCGATGCCCAGAAGTATGCCCATTCATGATACAGTATATTTTAAATATTAGACATCAATTTTACATGGTATCAAATTACAGGCTAAATATGCAGTGACGAACTGCAAACGTTAGGAAATAACAATCATTCTAGTTTCCCTGGCCTTCAACAAACACACCCCTGAGGATAAAAAATACTTAAGCATTGTTACTACATTCTGTACCTCTGCAAGGAACCATTGTGAGAGCTGGCTTATGAAATCCAACTTACAGGTTAGGTTTTTCAAGGCATGTATTTGGGATGAAAAGGTATTATATTCTCTTTGAGACCTTCCTTTCTGTTGAACAATATTTCAGTATTTCAAACTGAAGCCCACAATAACTTTATTTACCCCCTGACTCTAAGTAAGTGAAGGGATACAATCAAAACAAGCACTATGAAAAAATTAATTCGGTGTAAGACAACCCGTCCCTTATTTCCTGAGTGGGTTCGAAAAAAATTCAAGATAATAAATAGGTTTTGCAGTGTAACATAATTGAGTTTAAATCAAAATCGTTGGCATTTTTTTCTAAATGACACCACACGTCAAAACACGTTGGCTCACATCGTGAGGGCGTAAACAGGTCTTTATGCAGAAGCTTATACCTTTATCACAAGAGCCCCCGCGCGACTTTAAATCAATGCTGTCATTTTCTGATACTAAGAACATGTAGGCCCCTACATGTTCATATTATCAGAAAATGGCAGCATTTATTTAAAGTCGCGCATCATTTTAGCAGTTGGAAACTCGAAAAATTTATTTGTTAGTTCTTGTTAATTGACGTTGAAAATACACATCAATTTCATAACAATAGTACCTCTATAAAGGTATGTCTACACAGTACACATGTTACAAACCCAAGATGCGGAGTCTCTGCCGATACCGCCGGTATATCTGTTGCTGGAAGTTACACAGCAATAATAATTCATCACAATATGAAATAACGACTCGTAAAATATCGCCATTGCAAATATATCGGTTTATTTATGCCCTCAAACACATGCAATCCGTACACAATAATTATGAGGATAAAAATAATGAGGTGGTAACAAAAACAATGGCGATCACATTAATGGAATTTTTTGTCACACTCTAACAAAAACTTGGCATAAATCAGTGCTGAATAACGGACTATTTCCAGCAGTCACTCTAAATGTTCAGATTCATTAAACCATCATTCCCCGAACTCTGCAAACCCTCTGAACCATGCACACTCCTGCAATACAGGAATATTACTGGCAGGAAAATACATATAGTAGTGATAACATGAATATGGTCGCAGCCGGAAACGCAAACAGCCCGGGAATCACTTCAATCCCAAACGCATCCAGCAAGTCAATCAGCATCACAACTCCGTACCGTGTGAAAAATTGGAGTATGTTACGTCTTATTGTCTCAGACAGCTTTACTTGCAGGCACAGTGATGTTCTGACTCTGACCTTTTTGCGCAACTGGATCAGTCCAGAAATAGTGATTTGGTTACACTTGGTCAACACCACATCACGAAGCGACGCGCATCTGGAGATGGCTTCCAGGCAGGAGTCGTCCAGGTTGAAGATTCTGTCGAGTTCCAGAGTTTTCAACTGTATCTGGGGTCTGGAGAAGAAGGCTTGAATCGCTGGAGAGGTCAGGCTGCAGGGGCCTTGCAGAGTGAGGAGACGGAGGTTGGTCAGCTGGCCGAGACCTTCCAGGAGGCCGTCGTCGGTGATTCTGCAGTGGTAAAAGTCCAGGAACTCCAGCTGCTGGAACTGGCCAAGGAGAAGGAAGGACCCTGGATGCAGAAGACAAATGGAAAGAGAACGCAAGTGTCCTGAGGAAGTGGAGGCCAACAGGTCGAGTTCACTGTCGGCAGGGCGGTTATGAGGCCGGAGGTCCACCCTCTGGAGGCGTGTCCAGCGACGTTCTATGGTATTGTTCAGCAGCGGTGGGCGTTTGCGTTTCCCATTGTCCAGGCATAACATCTCCAGGTGGTCGCAGGGAGCAAGGATGTCCAGCAGGTGAGGAAAGCAACGGCATGCAAGCCTACACCTACTGATCTGTACGTCTCTAAGGTGATGGCCACATCGTTGGACAAGTCGGGGGAGAGTGGACATCTTTTCCACTTTGACTCCCCACAACTTCAGCTTGTCCAACTTGGACACTGAGTCCAGAATGTCGTCGCACTTGAACCAGGACTTGTAGCCGACCACGGTCAAACGGCGCAACTTTGTGGTCATCTGGATCAGTCTGAGGGCTTCTTGGACGTCCATCTTGAACAGGTCGATGCGTAGCCGTATCGAGAGGGTTTTATCCCGGGACAGAGTGGCCCATCTTTTGGACACCAACGGGACACTCCTCACCAGGTCGTCTGGGGTCAAGTAAGCAAATATGTGGAGAAGAAGCTCGTCGGGCATTGCAAAGAATGGGTCGTGAACAGCCTAAAATAAAGAGAAATTTCTGTCAGTACATACGCAGATGTTATTGTGCAATCATTTTTTCAAATTTCAAATCTGTCCATTTCGTAGCAATGAGTACAGTACGATCATGCCTGGACGCGTAACCTAATTCTGTGGATGTTTTCGGATAATAGAAAGGAAATTTAGTAGCCTCAATATCCTAATCGCAAAATGCATGCTTGAACTCCACATATTGATGCGTTATTGTATATGCGTATTTTATACAGGGTGGTCCAACTTTTTTGTCCGAACAGCTATTGACAAATTCGGCCTAAGCTGCTTATGTTGTAGTGCGTTACCTGGCAACTCTGTCCGGCGGTCCAATTCAAACATCAGCCCATGGAGAGCGCTTCCATTGTTGCCACTGTTTACAAATCGAGTGAGTGACGCGGACGACCCAGCGACGGGTCTCTGCCTGCTTACACATCAGTAGCAAGGGATAAGCAGGGAAAATAATGATGTTACTAAGAACAAGCCAATGACAATGGAAAGAACACTTAGCACTCGTCTCCATGTGCTGATGTTTGAATTGGCCCGCCGGCCGGGGTTGCCGGGTAACGCACTACAACATAAGCAGCTTAGGCCGAATTTGTCAATAGCTGTTCGGACAAAAAAGTTGGACCACCCTGTATATGCATTTCTGTCATTTACAATGCATCTGGTAGGCACGGCAAAGTCAATACAAGTAATTGTGAATTTACAATAAACATTCAAGAAAAAGTGTAGCTGCCACCAAGGCAGTTTTCTACTCCCTGCAATAATAATAATAATAAGATCCATGATAATATTACCACGTGCTGTTGGATGTTCATTCTTCCGACGGCCATTTGTGCTAAAGATGTACAACCTGATCGGAGAAAAAGAAACAATTAAATCACTAATTTTGCCCATGGCCGTACATTTTATGCCATTCAGTTTGTACGAATGATATTCCCAACCATCTGGGTGTTCTCATATATGAGTTGTTACAAATAAATAGGAATTATTAACTTCTCAATATCCAGTATTAGTCACTTCGTTTTATATGTCACCTTTCTTAGATATTCAGTACCGTATATTTAATTTCGTTAAGGGGGCGCATCAGCCTTACACTGCACTCCCCATTATTGTCCGTGCCTTGTCCGTGCTAATGTGTTGTAAAGTGTTGCATTTGCCGTGAGTTCCTCATCCATCCCATGAGCCATAACCGACCCCGAAAGGGAAAAGAGGTTGACAGGTTGACCCTCATTTGGGTGGCCCACAACAATTCTTACCATTTTTCTACAAGGTGTTCCATTTTTCCCTAGATTTATTTCGACCACTTTTTCAGATTCTTCCCTCTTTCCCTGGAGCACACACTTTTCCCCTAAATCTATGGAAATTTCCCCAGATCTGGCAACACTGCCGCTAAGTTCCACCAAATTATAGTCCAGGTGAAGTTGTATAGTTTCGCTAATATTTTATGTTAATTTTGACTTCTGTGAGAAGTTTTTTTTAGGATGATATGTTACAAAATCAACTTGTCGACATGATTTTCCCTACATATTACAGCAACCATCTTGGAAAAATGGCGGCAAAAAGTAATTTTTGCCTTATTTTATGAACAGTTAATATCAAAATGTAAAATGGCGACAAGTTGATTTTTTAACCTTCTTATCACCATGCTCCCGAACTTCCCGCAAACAGATCAAAATTAATCCAGAATTTGAGCGAAACTGATTTTTTGAACAATTCCACCTGGTTCCTGGGGTTTTCCCTGTCTACCTCCCCCCCCCCTCCCTACCCCCTCCCACGGCCGCACTCTTCAAGCGGCCGTGCCCCCTCCCACCACCAAAATTCTTAATCCTCAAAAGAGTTTCGCTTCCAAACCAAACCCCTTTGAGGATTAAGCACGTGGATTAAGCCTGTTGGGAAGTGGGGCATTTTGGTGGTGGTGGGGGTGATATGGTCTTTGGGTAGACGGGGAAAACCCAGGAACTCTGCACGGAGGAATGCCGACTTGCTCCTCTATCTGTGGAGGGCTAGACCCGGGGCAGACCGCCCTCTGGATTTTTTGGGGGGTGAAGATAATCCTGCCTTTCCCTTGACTTGAGTTTGGGGAGGATCCGGCCCGGGGCAGCCCGCCCCCGGATGAGTGAATCCAATATTGCACTTTTGGGAAACTGATGCACTGCAATAAATGATGTAAATGTGCTGTACTAGCTCACTGCCCATAACAGTACTGACCATATAACATAGGCACATATGGTGCAAGCATATAGGCGGGCATCATATTGTAAATATTTGGAGGCAATATGTTGTATTATTAATTGATCTTATGAAAGTGAAGACGATGCTGCAATGTCAGCACATCCTGAAAATGGAGAAGAAAAGCATGCAACAACAAGAATTGGAATTCAGACTAACCTGTAATAATCTGGCACGAATGAAATTATTTCACTGATCTATTGTTCTCATGTTATGACAACAGGGCGCATGCAGTGTGATGCTGAGACATAATTATGCTGTCATATCTCCCCCAAAATATGTGTTGAATACAGAACTGATGGGCAAATATTCATATCTTTGCTCCAGATTGTGCAAAAAATTGGTTTCTATGGGTTTGGGACGTTTCAGAGTTTGGAGATGTACTGCAATTTCACGGGCCACTTTTTTCACCCCTTGCACATGCCCACTCTTCACAATATCTTTTCTTAAGAGTCGTTTTCAGGAGAGCAAGGGGCACAGTAATATTTAAGAAATCGCATTCCTGGGCCAACATTTCGCTCTTTTTCCACGGCTTGAACTATACATGCTGGTATACGGCCAGAGAGCGGCCTTGTTGGGCTCTAGCACTCAAAAACTTAAGAATGTGGCCATAGAATGGAGGTACGCTACCTTAAAGAGTGGACATCTGTAGTCCGCCATCATCAGAGCAGGGGACAAGTGAACTGGTGTGAACACTTGGTCCAGTCCAAGAAGTCCTGACAACGGAAGAGAAGCAAGGCCACCACCTTCCTAGCCCCGTTCAGTCGCCAGAATTATTCACACCAAATATTTCCAGTCAGACGGTCCTTTCCGAACCAATAGTGTGATTCAGAAGTCGTTCACTTTCATGCTGGCCTACTGGTTTTCCCTTTCGTTAAGACTCTTAT
The DNA here is from genome assembly GCA_000934665.2 of Catajapyx aquilonaris. Classification (NCBI taxonomy): domain Eukaryota; kingdom Metazoa; phylum Arthropoda; class Diplura; order Dicellurata; family Japygidae; genus Catajapyx; species Catajapyx aquilonaris. The sequence continues at coordinate 62,432 of KZ537960.1, forward strand.
CTTGGGACACCCCGGAGGCACCTCTTTGAGGTTTGAGCCGACTGGGGGGAAGAAAAGATATAGGCTGTCCAAGAAGGCTAGAAAAGGCAAAGGCAACCCAAAAATAGGCAATATACCCGTGTTGAAAAAAGATAGCCTCATCCTTTCCTCCGGTGTTCAACACATTGGTGGGAGGGTTGGACAGCTTCTTCAACTAAAAGGAAGTCTTCTTCAAGCGGCCGTGGTGCCTGCGCCGTCCTAGGGGGGGGGGGGGGGNGGGGGGGGGGGGGCTGAGTCGCATATGAATAATTATTTTTTCAAGATTTTATTGCAGTGTCACATTTTCGACAATAAGCTTGGAATTGCTCAATGTAGTCGATGATGTAGTCCAAAATGAAGTCCTTATGATGGCCAAGACATTTTTCTGCTGGAGCAAGAACAGCCTCTTGGAGAAACGTCTAGCAAAAATTGAAGCCTCGTTTTTGGGAGGCGAGCCCAGGTAACCTTCACATTGTAGGTGGGTCAGGGGTCATCTCATTGAGCGATAGGCAAACGGAATGTTGTAGACATGAATTGGTAACCCTGAGCGACAATATAATTCTGCATGAGCGGTGAACACCGGATGGTCAGCGCCTTCCAAATTTAGAGTGGAGGTGGCTTACGAAATCTAACTTATAAGTTAGTTAAAATATCGTTTTTTCAAGGCATGTATTTGGGGAAAAAAGGGTATTATCTTCTCTTTGAGACCTTTCCGTTTAACAATATTTCAAAGAAGCCCAATCACTTTATTTACCTATCGTTCGTTCAGCTCTCTCTATCTCCTTCCCTCCCTCAGGCTTTACGTCCCTTCCCCTGCGGAAATCCTGCGTCGACACTGAGCATATCAACTAGTCAGACCCTGTAAAATGTAAATGCAGATTCAGCATAAAGACTAAAGTTGGAAAGCAAACAATAGAGTGGGAAGTTGTCCTGCTCTATAGGCCACCCCGCCGGACAAAAACTTCGGAAGAGCCAAATTTACGAGCCTAAATTAAATTTGCATATCCACAGTTTCTCTTCAGAATCAGTGTACCCATTTTGTGGTTTTTCTGTTGTACTATGCACTCCTGTTGTCACCACCCATCGTGGTGACCACAGTCACATTGCCTGAACTGCTTTTCCTGGACACTGAGATCCTAAAACCAGAGAGCACCGAGGACTTTGGCATTTTGTTCCTAAGCCACCCACACCGACTCCTAATCCCCATAAGAACCTTCGCCTTACACACGAAAACAATGAAGATGAATAGCCCTTGGAGGCTGTTGATTATGTCTGTAGCATAAAAGTAATAGTCCGGCACACCCAAGAGAGATTGGCATGCCCACGACACCACTTCCATGATCCACGACAGCCCCATTATCAGGAACAGCTTGATGTAGAGGACGAATCTGAGGGAACATAAGCATTAACGATTTGGTGTGTCATTAACTGGATACGTACCGGCTCTTTTGGCGCGTCCGAACGTGGCGGTAGTTGTCGCCTTGCCGGTACATCGACCGCGTTTCCAGCTCAGTACGGTAGATGACTCGGGCTGTTAGGACGAACCACACGCCGTTTGCGGTCAAGAGCATCGATACTGGTCCGTAGAAGTATATCAAATTCCCATAACGGCCTGTAGGTAGTACAAAACATGTCAGTGGGCATTAGGGGAATTTTGTAACATGCTGTACCATTGAGTCCGCATGTAGGTTCGCCATATTGAGGTCTCAGCATACCAGCTGTTGTAGTTCCAGGCTCTGTGGTGTAATTGATGGCAACGGCGGCAGCGACAATAACGACTGTTCCTCCCCAAGCCGTAATGCAATAGTAATAAAACATTCGGTTTCGTCTCAAGTGACCCTCTAGCGGAGGTTGTAGTCTTCTGCAGAAAGTTAAATATGTTTACATCTGATACGTATTGGGGACGATAAAACTAAAAATCAGCAGCCATCACCGTAATGTGTCCCTGAACTTTTGATTCTAACGAGTAGCTGGAGTCAACAATCTCATAGCTTACACAATGACGCCCCTTGAAGTGTGGATGTGGGACGTGCACCACCCCAATTGCTGTTGACAAGTTTAATGTGACCTGATTGTTAATTGGTTGCTTTCATCAGCTGGTTGCTGGGGATAAACAACTCATAACCTCTTTTCATCTCACCCTTGAATTTGGGGGGACAATGCATCATATTTATTAGCCGTCTAAAAGGGCCAATTGAATTTTTAGCATATGCCAATTTTTTTTCTGAAATAGAGATTTTTAAAAAAAATGGCTCGAGTTAAGACTTCGACCCAAGTCCCCACTTTCGAACCCACATCAATGGGGGTATTTCTGCAAGTTCTGAGACCATCTGGAAAAAATCAGTGGAGAGTCTCTGTTCTGACCCTACTTAACTTGGAGTGGATTGGGACAGCTGTTGAAATTTATGGGCGCCTTTAATAGCAGGCTGTCAAAATCTGGTTAAAATAATTTCAGTCCTTGTTTTATATATAGAATAATATATTCTCCCGTTAATAATAACCGTTCCTTACCCAATATTCCACCACATGTCGAAGCACATCACAGTCAGCCATGCAAATGCAGACAGGAAAAAGAAATGGTTGAAGATTCCTTGAAAAAAAAAAGCGATTAAGGTTTAACCAGTTGAATCCCACACTTGTTTTTGAAGGTTATCATCCAATTTAGAAAATGACACTACGTGTTGCGTGACGGCAAGCATTTTGGCTAGGAATTGCACGCTACATGTCATCCGATGGGACGGGGACTGCTTTTCAAGTAGCCGAACCTGTCTTAACAAAGGACACAACCTAATCGACATGAAAATGTTGTTGAGGAAGAGAGTTTGTCCCTATTTAAGTTCAGGGAGGTCAAGGATATAGCCAGACCGACAGTAAATGTGAAGGATGTCCTCGCCTTCAGGGTGAGCTTTTGTTTCGCATTCTTGCATTTACATACGCCACACCCTTACTTCAATTGCTATGTCCACGAGATTAAGCCGTGATTACTGTGATGTAACGAAAAAGGATCATTATTCAGAATACAGTAATGCTATACGCCAGCACCACTCCTCTAGAGCAAGACAATGCGGTAGGTACCGAGAAAATGTGTCCAAACGGTAATATTATCGAAATTGGACAGAGGGTCTTCCACTTTACAATGATTTTTAGGACCTTGCATTTGCATATCTGCGCCGTATCGTTCCACCTCGTAGCTAGAAGGCCTAATGGGCGAAGCTCGGTATTCAAATCCTGAACAAACGCCGTATTTTCCCGTGGAAAGCTAAATTTAACTTTATGCAGGTCGTGTTACCATACGACCCACCCACTGTGACAAAGCACACCATGATGTAATAGAACATTGTAGGTATAGTATAGGAAAGGGGAAGCAACTATTGTTTTCTGTGATACTCGTTAGTCTGACATAATCATTACGAAAGGTTTTCGCTGTTTCTCTGGATCATAATGATGCCCCTAGAGACCTCAACAGACCAGCAGTTGTGTGGTTCAATTATTGACATATCGTGAAACCAATATCGCGCCATTGTGTGATAAAATGCCTGTTTGTCATGCGAAAAACTATATATCAAATCCGGCAAATGGCAGACATTTCCATGACTAGACTTTCCATCAAAATATGGCTATTCTTCTTCGTATAACACTGTCATAACAAATTGACTTACCGACTACATGGCACGTCACTTCTGTCACAATGCGCCATCCTAGCCGCCATATACTCGCTGACACAAAGGCTCCAAGGAGACTAATGACATGACACAGCACTGTCTTACCATAAATATTCGTCAAGTCCGGTAACGCCACGTACACTAGGAATGTTAACAATAAAAACACTGCAGAAATAAGTATAACCACTGTCATAATCGTCTGAAATGTTTCGTTGTCTTTTTCGGTACTGTCCTTCTTAAAACACACGTAAAACCTAGGGTAGCTAATATTTTGTGGATAGTCCAAACAGTATTCATCACTCTCCTCATGCTTGCCATCAAACAGCAGCTGACCACTGTCCAGCAGACAGAAGATGTCCTGGGTAGTCTTCAGCACATAACTCCTACACGATTCAGCCACCGGTCGTAGTACAGCCGGAATGACCCTCGGAGGGTCATCACATGTCCGGCTATGAAATGTCAAATTGGGCCATTCAGCCTCCTCTTGGTAACATCCCCAAGTTTTGTTACTCCAAGCATACGCACTACCATGAGGACAGCATTTGGGCACCCTGATGACCTGTTCCATATCCCAGTCAGCATGTCACAGAACACGCTTGATGCACCGCTGCTTGACTACTGACTACGTTTCGGAGGATGTGGTAGAGGACATGATTTCGAGGACACAGGGAGGCTGGGGATGGGGGCCCGTTGATGTACACGTACAGTACTTACTGATGGGTTTCTTATGGAGAGATGCCAGGGACACTTGCGGACTATTTTGAGGCACTCAAAGTTAGTGTCTTATGTAAGAGCTGATATCGTATAATAAGATGGCGATAATGCAGGGTGACACTTTGCATTTATTATTGAAATAATACATACTATATACTAACATTTTGCAGAGTCATGACAGGCATCCAGTACGGGCACGGTTGAGATACTTCGTCCAAATGTCGATCGTGACGGGTGTATGGTCATCATGATTGACGTACGTGTTGGGGCGCTTGTTACCGAATTGACCGACTCGACAGATATGCGATTGAAAGTCTTAGGACCACGTGATTGAATAAATGCGACAGTTTTGGTCCGAATTAATTTGCAGGTGTTAGGCTTACATATGAACAGCAACATGAGAAACACGCCATGTAAGGTGTTGATGAAATCAGTGAAATAAAAATAGTGTTGAGGGCTATGTATGACACGCTCCAATACCCAGGATACGACTTCGAACACCCAGAGCATGCCCATTACAACGAAAAGCTTGATGTACATGATCAACCTGTTGACAAAAATAATGGTGGTTAGTGGCCACCCTTTTTTGGGGGAATAACAATCGTCACCTTCGCTTATATTCTTCAGCTTCCTTTTTTCTCCACAACATTTTTGTTTGTCGAGCAACTTTACAAACGCTGATCATGGTCAGTATGAAGAAGATCATGTTGGCGAATAGCAGTACGGCTACGGGGCCGTAGAAATAGGCGAAGTTGGAAGCAACACCTGTAATGTGAAAGATTTCACAATAATTATACCTATCAACCGTATAATAATATTGTCATATTTAAATTAGATGATGTGTCATACATACCCTGCAACCAACATGATCCTTTTCCATATGAAGGCCTGAGAACTGATGTTGGAATTTTGGGAGCATATTCAAGAATAAGGGCAATCACCACAGCCACAGTGGGGCTTCCAAATGCGAATGCAGAATAACTCAAAAAGAATTGCATTTCTCTCTTCTTGTCATTTTCTGGGGGAAGTTGGATTCTGTAATATTTGATCCATATTTGAGTCGTGCTACATTCAATAATATTGATCATTTTAAATGGACTCACTTTAATTTGTACCACACATCGAAGCACATGACGGTTAACCAGCAGAAAGCAGACAAGAAGGAATAATGCATCGATACAGCTGAGAAAAAAATTAGTGGTTATAATATGGAGGAATGGATAAGGCCAACAACGTACCTAGTATCTGGCACCAAGGGCTTGGCAAACGAAGTCCTCGCAAATGTATGCAAGTAAGAAACAAGTACGCCAAAAAGAAGGTGACCATATTACACAATAAAATTTTCGTGAAGAGGTTCCGCTTCTGCCCGAATATGATAATTACCCCTGTGATCACAAATGACACATCTGACAGTATCAGACCAATAGGATACAACACCAGAGGTAATGGATGCTGCCTGGTTCCTTTCATCAAAAAACATATGTAAGCATTGGGATCCATTTTATATGCACCTCCTTCATCTGATATGTCATATTCCATGCAGTAATGTGAGAAATAGTACACTCCAGTTTCCCAGCTGGGTGGTATCCGTCCGTACTCAGGTACTATCAGTGCACCAGCATAGTTCAGGTAATATTGGTCCGAAGTAAACTTGATAGGATCCAGTCGAAGTAGGTTGCATTTTGGGACCCAAATTTTGATTTTGAATTTACTTGGGGACAACGTCACACCCGGATCTGTCTGATTGCTTTGAAATGTGAGGTTCCAGTTCCATTTGCCAGGGTTATGTATGCAGGACCACGTGGTCACGTTAACACCGTACGTGTACCCTAATGGGCAGCACTTTGGGATCACGATGGTTCGGTTTCCTCCTAGAACCAGATGCACTAAGCTAATAGCCAAACACACTCTTAAGATACACATTATAACAGGTCAAAATTCAATCCAAAACTGCATTATGCTGTACCGGTACTCAAAACAAATACAAAGTCAGGCGGATACATATTCGAAGGATACGTGTTGAATTACTAATTACAATGCAAAATTGCCATCTGAACCGTGGCCATATTAGAGGGGAAATGTTCTGACTGACATAGGAAGGTCGTTGTTTGCATTTGATAGCCCAAGAAAATTTGCTGTTAAAAAAGCTAATTAGTACCCGTAAATCCGGCTTATGGTATTAAGTAGATTTCCCAGGAGTCTAGTTTGTAGATATACTTTCATAATGGCTACTTAGCTCGCAGCTGTTCGTTTATATACGGACCTGAGAAAAATTGAGGCTCATTTATATCCCTGGCAAATAAGGACAGACCTCGAAATTGGTGTTGGTTGACAACTTTACGGGCTAATAAGGTCTTCCCAAGTTGCAACGACACCTCCCGCTGACCAAACATGCATCGTGTGTACGTTCATTTTGTTGGGCGTTTGTTTGTGAACATGTGATGACCTTGAGACACATTACAGGTTAATTATTTGCTTTACCTTATCAAGTTCAGATAATTATTTTGAAATCATTCATCGATTTCTTGCTGGTTATTGCACTACGTTTTATGGTACCTGGTACTGGCACCATCTGCTACGAATTTTAGTTGAAATATTTGTTTTAATCACATGCCTATACAGCAGGTGCGCAGTGGTTTAATTTATACACCTTGGCAGACCACAACTGCTGACGTCATACAGGACAAGTCATGCATGAGAGCTGATAATATGTGCATATTGTTTATTATTCTGACAGTCTGGCAGTATTATACTGCAACATTAATTCCATAGTTTACACGGTCTTGGGGAAATTCCCGGACTAGACGAAGAAGCGTGATTGACATAGTCTTTTCCTCCTTTACAGAATCAACACACAGGTACAATATTAATGAACACAACACGTATGAAAAAAAACACCTCATTTTTAAATTTGAAATAGTCTACATGTCTATTGAACCGATTCCACCACCTGTGACGCAGGTACATTTCCACTACACTGACGTTTCCTTTTCACGCTAATCCAGGTGCTTATATCCGTCATAACAATACTTGGTGTTACGTTGGTACATCGCGCACTTCCACTACTCTCTTCCCTAGAATTGACCATAGACGTGCCTATGAATCCTTTGGTGAGCACTGCCAACTTGCTTCGTATTTTAAGTAAAGTCTGTCTCTTGAACAGGGTCACCACAAAGATTAAGACTCCTTGAAGAGTATTCAGGAGGTCAGACACGTAGAAATAGTGGAGTGGTGAACTTAAAGTTGAATGGCCAAACCACGATATGACTTCGCAAATCCAGGGGATTCCCATGACTACAAAAAGTTTCAAGTACATTATGAATCTGGAATTAAAAACACTGGATTAATTTGGGTATAAATTCTGGCGAAGGAAATGAGGTGCATACTAAATATAAAACTTTCCGTCACATATTGTGACGAACTGACATTAGATTGTTTGTCCAAAAGTGACATGAACAGTGATGTCACAATATGCTCGGGAGTTGTGACATTGAACTAACTAAGACCTTTGCCTGTTTTGTCGCTGATGAAATTGCGTGTGACGACCATTGTCCACACCTCTCCATGTGGACTGCCCATCTCTTCTGGCCACACATATGTTGACCGAGGTCAGCACGAACAACACCAGGTTGATCACCATCATAACTGCTACCGGTCCATAGAAATAAGCCAAGCCAGAGTCCCATCCTGCCATACAAAGTAGCTATTATTAAACAGCACATTTGCATTAAAGTTTGATGACATTTCCTAGAGTAATTAGTCGTGACAGAACAAAGTAAGGTGTGACATATTGACTCACCTTTCAGCCAACATTGAAAGTCCTGACCATAATTCGGCTTAATTACAAAGTCCGGTATTCCTGGCATGTAATCGAGGATCAGTGACAAGGTGAGAACCACGAGTGGTCCTCCCCAGGCAATAGTACAATAAATTATGATCAGACGAGATGTCAAGGTTCTACCAGGAGGAGGAAGTAGTTTCCTGTAAGAAATGTGTGACGTCATAGGTGTTGTTATAAATTTAAAATTTACTCAACGTAACCCTAAACTCATATAAACTCAACTAGAAACTGGCTCGCGAGTTTATAGTTAACGTTAGCGTATCGTTGACGGCAGACAGTCTCCATAATCAAATTAGATATTACAAGGTGAGGTCAGAGTACGATAGGTGAAATGGGAAGTAGGCGTGGCCACTGTTTCCTGTCTTTTTAATCATGTCAACGTGTCATGCTGGGTCGCTTTAGGTACGGTATATATAATATGGTGCAAAAAAACTTGGACACTAAACCTTATAGCGTACACTTTCGGCGGTATGACAATGCATATACTGTAGTTGAAAAAGTGTCTCAATTTCATACACATAGGCCTACCTAGCATAAATTACAGTTTACTACTTCCCAACAGCAGACCACTAATTAAAGTCACATAAATTCATTAACAGTCCCACGCATAATACCCAGAACCTAAATTAGCCCATAATAACGCCCCCGTAAAAGCTACACTACAATTACTTCTGCCCACCTGAACTTGCGCCACATGTCGTAGCACATGACGGTCAGCCATGTAAATGCTGACAAAAAGAAGAAATTGACCAGTATTCCTGAAAGAGCAAAAGAAACATTTAGTACACATCCAAAGAGACAATAATTGATGGGGAATGGAAGCAAGTGGCTTGTGTCAAACTGATGTGGTGTTAATCTAGGGGTTAAATTTGGAACTCATCTCGCAGGAAGAGCTGCGAGACTTGATGAGCGATAAGAGCCATGTTGGCAATGTAGAAAATTGTGCCAAAATTAATTTTTCACACCCTGAATTTTTTTTGCATTATAATTTTAGCCAACAAATGCGTGATAGATCAGGCAGGAAATTTCCAGTGAATTACAAGAATGTTCTAATGCCATTAACCGTACTGTAGTTCAACAACACTATTTGGCAACACGCGGTTTCAATTTTAGACCACTTGGATGTTTGCTCATCCGTACATTACACCCTCCGTTTCCAACACAACATCCCGGTATAGAACACATCCTGTAGTTTGACAAATGCTACATACTAACAAGTACAGTACCTGTAATTTGGCAGGTGAAATGATGCGGAACAGGCTTTCCAATCTTTCCAACACTCAAGGCCAGGTATCCCAAGAACAAGCTGGTCACGTGATTCATCAATATCTTTCCATACAAATTCCTCATACCAGGTAACACATACATCAGAGCCAGAGTTATGAACAGGCTGAGGTCAGAGGCCACCAGGGCAACAATGGTGCTGATAGTGTACCACTCGGGAGTAGGTCGCTCCGGATCGTCGTGAAAGCACAAGAACAGAAAAGGTCGACCACGACTAGATTGTTGCGAGAGGTCATTGTCAATACAGTAATCACCAGAACGATAGAGACCATGAGGTGGGTCAAAGTTCACCCAAGCTGGCACAAACGCACTCCCATCTTCAAGCAGATACGCCTGATCTTCCTCCGGGTTTTCATGGTTCAGAAGAAACTGGCTGCATCCCGGATTCTGATGAACAACAATGTAATCCAAATCCGCAAGAGACAGATCCCTCTTATGAAAGGTCAAGTTCCACTCCAAGATGCTCCCATGTGGATGACACGTCCAGGTTCCATTTCTGTAGTCGTAAGTAGAGTCCAATGGACAGCACTTGGGCACAGTGACTGCCATGGTCAAGTCCAAGCCACGTGTGAGGATCCCCACTTCTTCGTATGTCCTAAGGGCACCAGTGGCCTTCATATAACTCCGGCGCAGAAGCAAGAACCAGATGTGACCAATCCCTGATCAGGGCGATTCGCGAGAAAAGGCGGTTCATTTACGCGTTTCAGCTCGGGGAACAAATGATTCAGGCCTATACAATCAGCCAGGATTTGGATGCTCCTCTGTGGAGCCAACGAACATAAACAAATGTGGAGGATGGTCTTATTTAGGATTTTTGGAGCTAATTCGTCTTGTGTTTCAGATTTCAGATAATGATAGGATTAGTGCTAATTGGCTTTATTTGTAATTGTGGTACAGATGTGAACAATCCCTCAGATGCGCACTTCTTCGGTTTGTTTACACTGGAAGGAAGTGGTAATGACATTTATATTGTTGCTTTGATGTTGACAGATATGTGCATGCGTAGACCATAAATCGACTACACATTTCGCACTTAATTTACATGCGAAAAGTGAAGCGTCGTAAAAAAGTTTAATAACTTACTCGTACTTTGAACCCTCCCTTACAACTAAAGGAGCATTTCTGGTTGTACCAGTATTGTTTTTATTTGCGTATACAGTATAACATTTCGGTATTCTCCACAGGGTGACGAAAGTGCTGTCGTGTAGATGACTTCCTCTTGAAAATAATAAAAGAAAAACAAGGCGCACATCTTTGTGAGATAAGGATGGTGCCGATGGGGGTTGGGGATAAGCTTCTTTACATTTTTATTTACAGATTATTTTCCCCTTTTTTGGGGGAAAATTCAATCTCGTATTATACGAAAGTGCTTGGTTTTATGTGCGTTTTTTTTTCTTCGCTTTGTTACTATCTGGGAGAAGGTAGGGCGATTAATTGACCCCTGTCCATTCCGTGCAAGACATAAATTTTTGTTGTACTGTCAATAAAGTTGTAGTGATGTCCATGAATGGCATGGTACTTACAGATGACCAGCTCGGTTAACAGTCTTCCAAACGTATTTTCTGCCCAGTGATGGTTACCCAGCCATAAATGAGTATGCGTAGTTGTGCATATTAGAGATTTCACATACTTGGGAAAAAATGAGTGACGTATTGATTAAGTATACTGTACAAAATATTATTGCAAAGGCCAACATAACTTATCCCCATCTCAGGACAAAATCGATATTTCTTCACCCACCTAGGTACAGTACAGGACGTGGGATGTGCTGCCAATCAACATGTTATTGTAACTGGACAAGCTGGTACACTTAATAAATAATAGACAACAATAGAAGGATTGTGTCATATGATATTGTGATTTCAAGTTAATGCTCACCCATTTTTTCACACCTTCAGGCTCGTAATCCGATCCTGAGGAAACGTGCATATACTCTAAACTTTGATCCCATTTGAAGGACAATATAGATGACATCTTGATAGGATTTATTAGCCTGAGGTTAAAAATATTGAGATTCTCTTTGCTGCTGAAAGCTTTGTGAGTGCGCACAGGAGGCGGGGAGAGCATAGGCTGTGAACCACGGTTGCTGTGGTGATGATTTGCATCACTACTGGGTGCAAGCTCCAGACATTCGTGTGTGGTAGTCTTGGACCACTGGTACTGGACAGCAACAGTTGGTGAGTATTTGCATCTTTCTTCCACCAAAGGTCCCGTCTGTTTTGTATTAGATAAAAAAAAGTATTCATTTTCACTATATCAGAGGAATCTGGCTTGAAAACAATGGGGTTCTACCCTTGACCCTGGAAGAACAATGATGATATACTGCAAATGTGATACAGCGTCTAGGATTTTTATCACCAGACGTACTGCAGCCATGCAATTAAGAAACAGTTGGACCAACGCTTTTTACCTTAGAGCTAAAATTGGAGTTTTTTTTGAGTTGTTTTCAACTTATTATTATAGACAAGTTTGCATGGTTTGTTACACGCTAATGCTGATTTATTTTAAAATGACTTAATTTGAAACCACTTCCAGCATTTTATGGTTTTTAAAATAACCAACCGTCAGCTTATGATTTATACTTATGGTGTATGTGTAAAAAATGCTGGAGCTTGGCCCTGGCTGGACAATGACACCTTTGTTCAACCGCGTGCTGCGCAGTTGTACAAACAACCCAGGGTGGTACTTGTAACCCTGACTTTTGAACCACTTAAAAAATGACATAACTTTTACCCGAAAAACACATCCATATAATTATATTGCCCATAAAGTTGTGCATATTTATGTACCATATGCGACCATCTTGCTTGTAGTTATCATAAACTATATTTTTGCTGAGGCCCTCAGGGTACTGTAATAGGCTTACAAATGACCAATCATGCAGTCTGGGCTGCTTATCACTGATGACGTGACTGGTCTCACTATTACCTTCTCAGCTTGCACCTCTTCCTTCGATGTCGCAGAGTCTGGTCGTGCAGTGATTGTGAGTCACTCAGTCAGGATCTGGCGACGTGAGAAGAAGCGAAGATATTCATTCCCTTTAATTACGTGTAGATCAGTCACAAATCAAATAATTAAAAATCGAAGTTTGGGGTTGATGAAATGTATTCGAATTGGCTGGTGAAGCAGGAGCCACCTGACTTGGAAGATGACCCAAACATGGAAGGTATGGCTCAACAGTGCCCAGAAGAGGAGACGAGGCGAGAAGCACAAGCTGTGACCAAGTCAGGCGACCCAGAGGACACTGTCAATTTGTACCAAGTAAGTGTTTCAATTTCTTGACATGCCCTCTGAACTATAGAGGTTCACTAATTCCTTTCTTCCTTCATGCTTCTTTATCTGTGGTTGGTCTGCACTGTACAGTACCCACTTGGATCGCCCACAAGGGCTTCCTTTTACAGTACCCTCTTTCATTTAGAGAAGCCCACGTGTGCACAGGAAAAGTAATCAATATCAAGTTATATTCGTCACCATATTTTCCGGGAATTCTTTACTCAGATTTTTTTCCGGGTGATAAATCCAGGGAAAAGAGAGGAAGTAGACCAGCTCGTACATTATGAGTCTTAATCTCATTTGAGCACGAGATATGCACAAGAAAACTTATTTTCCCTTCAGACGACTTCATGATATTGGTGTCTACTTTCATCTTACTGTGCTGCGCATCCTGTTTATCAATGCCACCGACCCTTTTATTGATATAACATTGTTACAGCATCCATCTCTCTCCATCTTTTATAGATTGATTAGATTTGGATGTCCATTTCCGTGGTAGTGCCTTCTTCTTCCTTCCGCATTATTTGAAAGATTTCTGCCCTCCTCCTTGTAGGTAATAAAGAAAAGGCAATATCTCACTTCCCAAAATTGAAAATTTCCCCAACTTAACTGCTAAGCTACGCCACGCATTTGAAACGTATAATATTGGGGTCAATGTGTTTCTTGCACGAGTTAAAGCCGAAGTGACCCATAGTTATAACTTTATAAGAGTTATTTGATATGGCCAGCGTCACTTACAGTCATTTTCTCGCTTTTAAAAGGCAGGAGATGCTGCAAAAAATACTTGGAGTCCGATACAGGATATGTTAACGGAGGTGTACGTCTCAGAAGAAGTAAAGAACCTTGGGACGATCGAAATCAAAGAGGGGACAACTTCAATTTCTCGCTTCGAAAAGGCAGGAGATGCTGCAAAAAATACTTGCAATGCCATACCAAATATCACAACGATGCTGGAAATCGGAAAACCAATGGAGATGACAGAGGAGCCTTTACTATTTGAGGATGACACTACTTCAACTCTACAATTGGACCAAGAGTTGCAGGGGTACAACGAGGGTTCATCTCCACAATTAAAAGAAGAGTTGCAGGGGTACGACGAAAAGAAGGTCGTATTACCTCCACAATTAGATGAAGAATTGCAGAGTGACGACGTAAAGAAATTTGTTTTATACCCACCATTGTACCCAAAGTTACAGGGAGACGACGAAAAAATAGTTTCATCTCCACAATTAAAAGAAGAGTTGCAGAGTGACGATGAGAAGGTCCAATTATTACTACAATTATTAGAAGAAGAGTTGCAGAGTGACGACGAGTTCGTTTTACCGTGTCATACCGTCGGCTCTAAATTGGCAAGTATGCGCCATGGTTGTTGGTGATCTAACTAATTTTTGTGATGTTTTGTTGAGCTGCTGATTCCATTTTTTCGTAGTTGGCGCCAGGCCCGAGTCAGCCACAGCTGTCCGAATGCGACCCTCAGTTCGGAAGCGGAGGTAGCAACGCGCCCAAACATAAGGGGAAGAAGAGGGCAGAGCACACGGTCGTGTGTGGCCATCCGTCGCAGGGCTGGAAGATGCCTCGATGTCCTCCTCCACCTGGGGTGGTCAGGCACCAGGCGGCTATGATGAGGGGGGGCATGGGGCCTGAGTTCTTCGGGAGAGGCCCGCGCCCGATGGGACCCGCGGTGCAAGGAGGGCCGGGGTTCGCCCCTGGGCCGCCCCCTGGAATGCAGCCTGGTGGACCACCCGGTGTGCCCATGCCTCCTGGCATGCACTGCCCGCCGCCGCCTGCTTGGGGCTCCATGCCTCCGATGTACTCTCCGCAATGGGGACAACCACTGCCACCACCACAAATGGTATACTCAACATATGGTATCGCTTTTAAGTTGGGCTCATAATGCCACTGGTGCTAAACTTCTCAGCAGCAAACTACACCTGCAGAATTAACATGGCAACTCTGATTGTACAAAAGCACATATCTTTATCTAAAATGTATGGCTTGTTTCAGCAGCCTGCAATGCCATTAGGAAATCATGGCTTCAACGTGCAAGGCTCCAACATGCCTGCAATGCAGTGCCACTTCCCGTCGCCAGTGCCACCGACCCTGCGTCCACCTCCAAACATGTACCAAAATGTTGTGCCCATACAGGGACCACTCCCAGTACCATATATGCCACCACAACCCCAGACCCAACCTCAAAATCCAGGGCAAACCCAGCCCTGTTGCTACATGCCAATTCCTTTCCCTCCCCCTGTCAATCTCCCACCCCCACTGCTTCAGGTGAACAACTCGGCTACATCACCAGCAGTGGCTTCTTCTGCTGCTGTCAGGGAATCGCAGGATGATGCAGGCACCAGGGACCCACACTCATCCAGCCCAGCAACTGATCACAGGAGGTCTCATAGGCGTAGATACAGATCCAGGTCTGGGTCCCGAGGACGCGAAGATGACAGGAGACGCTCTCAAACACCTGTCAGGGATCGGACAAGGTGAGGGTAAATCTCAAGGGCCACTGAACTGACTGACATGAATTCTTGTTGCAGTGAGTCTAGAGAGAGGAGGTATTCTTCTAGTCGAGACAGGGATCGTGAGAAGGACTCGGGAAGGTCAAGATTAGAATCAAGGACCTGGGACAGGCAGTCCTGCAGTCGTGAGAGAGGTAGGGACAGACGGTCACCACCCAGGCCTAGGAGAGAGCGATCAAGTAGCAGAAGTCAGAAGAGTATGTATCGGCCAAGACGATCTGAACACAGAAGCCCTGATGATCAGCCGTGAGTTATTAATTATAATGTTACCCCTCTGTGTATTATGACTGAAGTGTTGAGATGAAATAAGCCTGAATGCTTGAGTAATTGAGTGAATGTTAAAGCCAAGGTTAAAGACATTGCCAGCTTTCACAGAAGGTGCACAATGGACATATTTTCAATTTTGGTTGCTCATAGATTTTAAAATTTAAATGTTTGAATGCTGCTCCCTTTCCAATACCGTAGTACGTTGCTTTATGACACTTTGCTTTGCAGTGCTTTGATAATGCAAGACTTTTCAATGATATTAATTAATTTTATTTTTGGAGCTTGCCTTGCTCTTGGAGTGTACATTCACATTAGCTGAGTCCCAGCCTAATTGACCAAATTAACCAGGTCCATTTTAAATGTGTTTTTTTTTTCCTGGTATAGCACTCCTGCACACTAAATAAAAAATGTAAACATGTTTCGAGGCTTCCATATGGACTAGGAAGTTTAAAAAGTCTGTGATTCACTCTATTGTGACATTCACTTTATGTCAGTGGTCTGGAACGTAAGCCACTGTATTAGCGAGGCATGCCTATATCTGGATTGTGTAATTCAGTAAGGGTAATAATATTTTCTTGCTTTTTCCAGATCAACTTCTGCTGCCACAGATCCAGCTGAACCCAAGGGAGAGTCTGCCAAGCTGCCACAGATGCTTCAGAAATTGACTCCAGAAGAAATGCTTGAGCAGGAGAAGAAGGTTTGGGTGAGATCTGCACCTGCTGATCTCCACTACATACGGGATGAAGAGTAAGTGGTATTCCTTTCCACTCATCTTTCTTGTTGGCAACTAAAGCAGCACATTGGCAAATAATGTTTTGCTGACACCAGTAATTATTATTATTATCAATTGCATTATTACAGGAACACCAAGATAATGAGAGCAACTCCCAAGTTGGAGGCACTCTGCAAACGTTTTGAGCATGATCTCTTGAAACGTGCTGAACGTGTCCGGGCAGCTAAGCCGAAGTTTGAGTTACCACCACGCAGGCAGAAATTGCGGATCAGCAAACACAGAGGTATTTCATGGTACTGGCAGATTTTTTTTTTGCTTTATTAATGCCTGCCTTTTGGAACAGCAACATGCTCCCCCTGCGATAGCAGTTCAGACGATTCCAGTTCAGAGGAGGATGAGAGTGACTTAGCTTTGGAGGAGCTGGAGAGAAAGAAGCAGCATCCAGACCGCCTTCATCCAGAGCTTTGGTATAATGATCCTGGTGAGATGAATGATGGTCCGCTCTGCAGGTGCTCCGTTCGAGCTCGGAGGTCTGGAATTCGACATGGTATTTATGCTGGTGAATCAGGACTCAAACCATGTGACCTACTTACCAACAATGCACATCGATTGCATCACTACCGGATCACTATTTCACCTCCTACAAACTTCTTGGTAGGTTAATATTGAAAGAAACAAAATTAAAGACAAACATTAATGACTATTTTATTTGACAGACTAAAACTCCTACTATAATCAAGCATGATGAACATGAGTTCATCTTTGAGGGTTTCTCCCTTTTGTCACATCATCCTCTGGAGAAGCTCCCTACCTGCAAAGTTATTCGATTTAATATCGAATACACCATTCTGTACATTGAGGAGAAATTGCCAGAAAATTATGTAGTTGAAGAATTGGAACTGTTTGGTATGTGATTAGTAACTCATTGGTTTTTTGCTGTCCATTACCTGAGTGCTTCCATGTTTACAGGCAAGTTTCTCTTCACTGAGTTGTTGGAATTGGTTGATCTGGACATTCATGCTGCAGGAGACAAAGATGGCTGCCCTCGCTTTCACATTATGCCCCGTTTCGTAAGAGAGCTTCCTGGTAAGTAATTAATAGGTGTTATTTTGCATCATGTTCTTATGGAATATTGCTATGCTTTTCAGATAATGGAAAGGAAATATTGTCCATGAATGTGGTTATGGCATACTTGTTGGAGAGCAGCAAACCGTTGATCAATGAGTCAGAACTTCCCCACCTGCTGCAGATGCCTCGGTTTGATTGGCACAATTATGTAGATGAGATTAAGGGCATGATTGTGACCTACCCTGGAATGAAGCCATGTTCTATGCGAGTTGACCAACTCGACAGGGAACAGGAGTCACGCAAGAGGAATGAGCAGCAACTGGAGAAGGAAGGGACAGGAGAGGAAGGAGAAGACGTGAAGGAGGGAGACAAAGAAAAGGTGGCAGAGAAGGATGAAGCACCTCCTGAAGGAAGTCATGCCTATCCTGAGATTGTTCACTTTGGAATCAGGCCACAGCAGCTGAGCTACGCTGGCAACCCAGAGTAAGTTGAACAGAAACTCATAAGTCACTTGAGAAGTTGTATAAGCAACTGGTGTATATGTTTTGAACATAACTATTAAGATTCTATTATGGTTGCATAAACTTATTAGAATGTGTTAGTGTCATGTTTATTAATTTTTCTGCTAGAATTTCATATTGACCACTTGAACTATAATATGAATAATTTGACGACCTGCAGGTACCAGAAAGCTTGGCGAGAGTATGTGAAATTCCGGCATCTCTTGGCAAACATGCCCAAGCCATCTTTTGAAGAGAAACGGAAGCTGGAAGCCAAAGAGAATCGTCTCCAAGAGATGAGGATGCAGAGCAAGATGAAGCGAGACGTGACAGTAGCTATATCCAGCAAAGGATTTTATCGCAGCGGGATCATGTGTGATGTGGTGCAACATGCGATGCTCATTCCTGTGCTGGTTTGCCATCTGCGCTTCCACCAGTCACTGAACATTCTTGAAGATAGCATAGGATACAAGTTCCAAAATCGATATCTGTTGCAGCTGGCATTAACTCATCCTTCTTATAGGCAATGATAATCAGTAGTATCTATGGAGGTGTACTCGGCCCTCTGCATTGACCTGGTCAAAGATGCATGTACTTTTATCAGTAACTTTGTTTCACAATTCATAGAAGTTGTCCTATTTCCAGGGAGAATTTTGGAACAAATCCTGATCACGCTCGCAATTCTCTGACGAACTGTGGAATACGTCAACCTGAATATGGTGACCGGCGGATTCACTACCTGAACACTCGCAAGAGGGGCATCAACACTTTGATCAACATTATGTCCCGATTTGGAAAGAAGCAGGAGACTGAGTCCAACATCACTCACAACGAGCGACTGGAATTTCTGGGTGATGCAGTGGTTGAGTTCCTCTCATCCATTCATTTGTTCCATATGTTTCCGGACCTGGAGGAGGGTGGATTGGCCACGTACAGGGCTGCAATTGTGCAGAATCAACATCTGGCAGTGTTAGCAAAGGTAAGGTTGCTTTCAAGTGAATTCAATATCATCGATTAAGTCAATAAGTTCTTGAGATGCATTTCCAAGAAGACTTGATTGATGGTTTGCTCTCAGTGTGGTGTCTACTTCCTCTTTATATCTCTAAATTTCTAGAATTTGAAGTTGGACCAGTTCATGCTCTATGCTCATGGTTCTGATTTGTGTCATGATCTGGAGTTGCACCATGCCATGGCAAACTGCTTTGAGGCCTTGATGGGAGCTCTGTTTCTGGATGGAACCATTCAAGAGGGTGACAAAGTGTTTGCCAAAACATTGTATGGGGATGACAAGGATCTCTTGGATGTGTGGGTCAACTATCCACCCCATCCCCTTCAAGAGCAAGAGCCCAATGGTGATCGCAAGTGGATTGATTCCTTCCCGCTTCTGCAGGTAGCACTTGCATTTGTTGTATTGTCATCACTGGGTACACTCTGAATCACATAAGTGTGAACCTTTCTGGATATCCATATGCCCAAGGGGTCGGTGAGCTGCCGCGCCGCAAAATTAGTCGTCCGTATCTCTGGCTTTCTCGAAGATACAGTGCTGGTATCAACAGTTTTTGAACTGATGATACATGTAATTCAAATGCCTAATTATCATGGGCAGCCCATGCAGTAGCTGCAGCGCTACACAAACTGCACATTTTGTTGTGATGAGCGGTAGGACCCGGCATGTTGGGCACTACTTTCGGGCGGTTCACCGACCCCTCGGGCATATACATATCGAAAAAGGTTCACTCTTATGTGAATCGGAGTATATCTAGTGGTTGGACAATCAAGCCACTTCCATGCAATTTATTGATCTTGTGTTGGTCTTGTTTCATTCTACAGAAACTGACAAAATTTGAGGAAGCGATTGGAGTTGAGTTTACTCATATCAGGTTGTTGGCACGTGCATTTACCGATCGAAGCATTGGATACAACAATCTGACACTGTAAGTAGTGGCGATTTTTGTTCCGATCATCGCCTAGTTTCTCCAACATTTGTTTAAGCTTTAAGGTATATGCTAAGTGTTGTACAACTGCATGCATGGAAAGTAGAGGTTTTGACAGCAGTGCCAGAATATTTATTTGTGCCTATTAGTACTGTAGGTTGAATTTGGGATAAAATTTAACAGGATTGCATTGTGGAATTTGAGTAAGGAATGTCATGAACTCCTATACTAACCATCACAACATACATTGCTTACAGGGGTTCCAATCAAAGACTGGAATTTCTGGGTGATACAGTTTTGCAACTTATTGCTTCTGAATACCTGTACAAGTTCTTCCCCGAGCATCATGAAGGCCACCTTTCAGTGAGTGATGTTCGATTTTGTGTTTTAATTTCGGTGGTTTGACGATGGCTTTGTTATTATAGTTGCTACGGAGTTCATTGGTGAACAACCGTACTCAAGCTGTGGTCTGTGATGACCTTGGCATGACTGAATATGCCCTCTACTCCAACCCCAAAGCTGAACTGAAGACCAAAGATCGTGCAGATCTCCTGGAAGCCTTCTTGGGCGCCCTGTATGTGGACAGGGTTAGTGCGGCATGAATTAATGGAAAAGCAGTTGGTAATTAATTTTTTATTTGCAGGGCTTGGACTATTGCCATGTTTTTTGCAACGTTTGTTTCTTTCCTCGACTGCAAGACTTTATCCTCAACCAAGACTGGAATGATCCAAAGTCAAAACTGCAGCAGTGCTGCCTAACCCTGCGAACAATGGATGGTGGAGAACCAGACATTCCTGTGTACAAAGTAATTGAGTGCAAGGGTCCTACAAACACCCGTGTATACACAGTGGCAGTATACTTCCGGGCAGAGAGGCTTGCTAAGGCATCAGGCCATTCCATACAACAGGCCGAGATGAATGCTGCCAAAGAAGCACTGGAAAGATCTCAAGGTAGGAATTACTGGAGCAGTTGATAGACTTCAATACTTTCCATGGATTGGTTGTGTATCCTTAATGCCTTTTTCAGATCTGTTTCCTCAACTGACCCATCAACGTAAAGTAATTGCGAAGAGCATGAAGAAGCAGAGGAAACCTCAGAAGTCACCAGCATCCAGTAAGGGAAGGAGTCGGTGAAACTGATGATCTTCAAGTTTTGGATGAAGGGTAGATGCCGACTCCTAACTGTTTCTCACTGATCCTCCCTTAAGCAAAGGTACTCTAAGACTCCTTGTGCTGAATCACAGAAAGCAGCAAGCACTGGTAATTATGATCTCATCTCATTATCCTGCTGAAGGCTGTGATGTAGTGATTAGATTTTATGCTGCTGGGCAGGGACTTCTGTGTTCTATGTGATCTGCGACATTAACCACTATTCCACGGCACGCCCGCGCCCTGACTACCAGTAACTGACTGGCAGCCGGCAGGTGACATCAGCATTATGCAATGACCAAAAGAAAGCAGCATAGCTCTAGCACCAAACTATCTGTATATCATCAGAGAATGGGGAAGGCCCTGCCCAGCGATAAAAATTATCAACACTATTTCACTGCCTTGAGCTGAATAAATTTGTGGGACTAACTTGCTGGGGCTTGTCTGGGTGCATGGTCTTGGAATACTAAGGTCTGGGCACTCCCTCTTATCACCTGCCGGGGCGTTTTGCATGAGGTGCTCACTTGAGAGGGCCATGAGACAGCTTTTCACTGCAGTATTATGTGGCGACCCTACTGGACTAAGCTGAACTAAGGTAGAAGATAAGCCGCTACATGTGGGTCCAACATGGCCACCGGCAGCCATGTTGGGTCCCCCAATGTGGCACTTCCCTTTTGTACCTATAAAGTTCAGCGTAGTCCGGTAGGGTAGCCACATAATACAGCAGTGAAAAGCTGTCTCATGGCGCTCTCAAGTGAGCACTCGTGCAAAACGCCCCCGGCAGGCGATAAGATTGTAGGGGAAGTGTCCGGGGGCTGTCTGGGTGCATCATAAGGCCCTAGACATGTCAATATATTATGTTTGTGAAAGTCCTTAATGTGACTGTGTGTCCTGCTGCAGATCTCTGCAAATGTCAAGTGTCATTCTTTATCTGCAGGTTTTGTACCTGCAAATTCAATCAACTGCTGACTGGAAATATTAGAAAATAACAGATACACATGAGCAGTTCTGAAAATGAAAACTTTTTACATATGATTTTATTGTAATAGGTGTCATACGTGATCTAGAGAGGATAAAAATTTAAAAGCATTCAGGACAATGTGTGTGTATTTTATGTATACAGTATACTACCCCATGTACTTGAGCATCCAAGGATTTTGGTGTTCACTTAACTTCCCGAAACCAATCCCTCCACATCTGTGTAACCTCAATTTTAAAATATTTTGCCGATGAATGATTCATTAATGTGACCATCAACCAAAAATCTTTCTGCTGTCCAACTGTGCTTGGGTATACTCGCCTTTGCAGTCATAAGTTGCACTCGTGCATTCCCTTGTTTGTACTCTCTGATGGTCCAATAAATGATGGTGTAGGAGCTAGATTGAATGGAAACGATGCACAAAGTACTCAAATCATTTTAATGGCACTTTTGGTTCCAAACATGTTCAACCTGTCAGTCCCATGTCATCAAAATGCTCCATTTGTACGTCATGCAGTGTTTTTTAAAAAAAACCCTGGATCAGTCAGACTCTCTTGAAGTGCAAGAGAGATGCAGCAGCTTCACTTCTCCTTCAGGATTGCCTTGATTGACTTTTGTGCTTCCCCCATCTGCTGGGTCAGCCGTTCCTTCATAGCGGTGGTGGTGGCAGTCTTCTTCTTTTCCTCCAGATCCTGCAAAGCCAACTTGTAACCCGTCACATTGTGGAAAACACGCACATGCTTGTCCCCTGTAGTCAGCAGGAACTTTCCCATGGAATCAAAGAGAACTGCCGTGATTGGTTCTGTTGGAAAAAGTGTGGATCAGTAACTTCTGATACACAAATGCCTCATAAATTGTTTACCCGAGTGAGCCTTTCGAATGGTCCTTTCAGAATGACCATTCTTGGTTGAATAGAACCCCACTGTGGTCCCGGAGGCAATGACAATCACACGGCTGTCAGGTGAGATGGCCACGCATGCAGGGTGCTCTGTTGCTTCATATTTCTCAGTCAGTAGCAGGTATGGATCTTGTCCCTTTTCAAATTCAACTAAAAGGGGCATGGGCTGTTAGTGGATTGGTTCATGGAGCAGGGACAATGATGCAGTACCTGCCGTATTAAAAACTTTCCAGCTGCCATCCTTACACACTGTCACTGCGAGGGAAGCATCAGTGTTGAAGGCAATAGCATAGACACCCGAGTTGTGTCCCTTCAGGTCAAAGGCTTTGGATACCTTCTCAAATTCGCCCGATCTGCTGTAGCCAACTTTAAACACCTTGACATCTGGAGTGAAGCCTGTGCAAATAAAGTTCCAGTGCTATTTTTAGTATACCGTACATGTTGACCGCAATCCCCTTGGTCTCATCGGGGTTGTAGGACATGCATGGAGTCCATGCCCAGTGATACATGACAGTATATGAGGTAGATAGATGGTATTTGGGCAACATGATGTTTCAAAATAGCATCTCACATGAGCCAATCATATTGGGCTCTTCACCAGTAGAACAGGGAACCGCACTGCATGGTGCATGCTCAGGAGTCACAGTACCAAATGCAACTACAAACCCAATGCCACTTGCCATTCATCAAATATGAATGAAATGTTACAGCATATCTGGAATCCAAGGTACTGTACAGTTTTGTACAACCTTTCACAGCATTTGCAGTTCTGTGGCATCTTACCCCAAGCTCCTTACTATCCCCCTAATGAGGTAAAATATTACAGGGTGACAATTGTTTATCAATGATTCTGAATACCAAAGCTCATGTTTGGTGCAGGCAAGTCCCAACCTCAAGACAATAACGACAATAGCTCTGTCCGGTTCCCTGTTCTCAGCTAGCTTTGAGGCAGTTCTCGGACTTCCATAGTTGATTTCCTGACTGTTTAGCACAAGTGTTGCTCACCAGAAGTTCCCACAAAACGACAGCAAGGTGATATGGCGAGACAGTATGTATTGAGGTGGTATGTGTCAAAGGTCGCCAGGACGTCCCCATTAAGATTCCACACCAGCACATCAGTCTTGCTAGAACATGAGACTGCAAACTTGCCATTGACAGCGACAGCCAGGTGGACAATGTCGCTCTGATGCTTCTGAAAATTCACACCATTTTTATTTTCTGAATTTTCCACCCACGCATTGTTTGGATGTCATCAGAAGTCTTCATCTTACCTTTTGAAAGGGGAAGGATGGCTCAATATTTCCAGGTGTTCCATCAGGCTTTTTGCCCACGCTGTACACCTCGAGGCTATTCTCCAATGCCTTGTGTGCAAAGAGGGCCCTTCCATCAGGATGCCACTTCACTTTGGTCGCATGATCGAATTCAATTTTGGCACGTGTGGATTTGTGGTGGCCTTTCCTCTCAAAGTCTTTAGTGCTCCAAATCAAGATACTCCGGTCTGAAATGACAGGGGCCTCCTTCATTTCTCCTGATTACGAAGCAAACTGACAATTTCTCCCAAAATGCAAAGCAGAGTGAAGGGAAGTGACTGCGTTCAAAAATTAAGAGCTCTCGTCACAAGTTAGTTATAATTTTATTTTTCCATTTCTACAAAACTACAAAATGGACATGTATCAAAATGTGTGGTAATACTATTCATGATGAACCACTTTATTTTGTTTGACCCCAAAAAGAGGCTAGATATTTAAATGCTACAGTCACACTTTTTTAACAAAGACATTTCTTGAACCATGCTAACAGCATGCGTATGTGAAAACAAGGGGGCTGAACAGAGAAAATAAGAACATTGCCCACCGTGAAAATTGTTAAAAGAATTGGCCATGCAAGAAAATGTGCAAAAATTCCACATAAAACATCACAACCATCTAATGATCCACCAAATTCATCCTAATGACTACAAAAAAATCACATTGTGCCAAGAGCACAACCATCAACACAACCCTTGAAAAGGGCTGCAAAGTACTGAAGGTACACATATCATAAATAATAATAATAAACTGATGGCGCTTTTTGGTTTACATCCTTTTCGTTTCAATGGCACAGTGGTTGAAAGTAGAGCTCGATCCAGTCAAGCACCACCATTGTCCAGGCAAGTTAAAAAATTTATTTTAAAAGATCAGACGACTGTAGATGCGACTTTTGATTTTTTTAAAGAAAGGATTCCTATTGCTGAAGTCCAACTTGGAATGTCAAGTGTAGCCCACTTGCTATGTTACTGAGCGCGATATGACCTTTTTCCCAACACAAAATGGCTATGAGATCACAAAGTAAACACTTACGGACAGTATAAATAGTATAAACAACAATGTATAAACAACGGTAAAACACATGCAAACAGGAAGTTATGTACAGAGTGGAAAACTGTGCCCACAGTTAAACTACCAGACGTCTGGGCCCTTCTTTGCAAATTTATATTGCCTTGGTACAGATTGGCAAAAAAATATGTTACGAAAAATATGGGTGCACAACAGTTGAGCATTTTTGTTGATAACCACAACTTTTCAAAACTGAAACACTCACTTTTAGCATGTGAACTGTCCAGAATCCACTGTAAATGTTTTTTGGGCATGCAAAAGTCTCAGAAAAAAAAAATGTCTACATGGCAGCACTTGTGTCCTTCCTCACTTTCCACAGCATGAGCTCCAGGCAGGCACGTGCATCCTCTAGGCTGTCATGTCCGCCGCCTTCAGTGTCCTGCTGAATATTCCTCCTCAACACTGAGTACACAACGGACTTAAGTGACCGCCGATATGGTAGTCCGTAAAAGTGTGGAAAGACTACCGAGGTGTCCACTACTGTTGGATGCACCATCCTCAGTGCCCGCAAGTCATTCTCCAGACCATGGCCAACCAGAACTGTATCTCTCGAGATGAAATCTAGCAGATCACGCTGTACCTCCCGCAGGGTCTTTCGGGCACAGGACAGCTCAGCGGCAGTGATCCCTGAGAACCTAGTGTTGTAATCCACAATCTCGCCTTCAGGCTGCACTAGCGTGTCATACACTAGCCGTCCATCAGCCGCTACAAGTGTGGCTTTGACTACCTCCATTCCACGTGTGGTGTAGCACATTTCACAGTCCATCGCATAGACTCTATTTGAGTCACGTGATGATGTCTTCACATAACCTTCGTATGGCCCATTCATCCCCGGTCCAACACCGCTCCACACATGTGACGCGGCAATGGTGCACCCAGGTGTATCCTTCCGCTCTCCACAGCACCCGTACACCATTGCAGTAGTAGTCTTTGTCGTCACGCGATGTAGCTTGCCCCAGTGATACGTGCATGTCTCTGAGGCCACATACTCTCCCCCACTACGCACCTTAAACCCAGAACCGCACCGCACACATTTTTTGGTGTCCTCCTCTACCTTGGTGTTACCGTTCATGTCTGGTGTAGGTGAAAACTTCCCATCAATTGCTTTGTACACAACAGCCTTGCCAGGTTGAAGAGTGCTCTCCACAGGGTAGCCAAGAGCTAGGAGCTGCTCTGGAGGCAGCGCATATGCTTTCATCCAGGCGTACAAACCCTCTTCACTCATCCGCAACCGCTGGAACTGACGCCACACTGAATTGGCATTGCGTCGCTGTGCACTGTTTTCCTTGTTGCTGCGCTGAGGGCGTGGCCGGTTTGGCTTCAGAAACCCTTGCTGGAGAATCGGCTGGTTGTTCATCAAGGGCGTGAGTGTGAATGGTGATGACATGTCAGCAAACTGTGGCTCGGCACCTCCAGGGTCTATTTCCTCCATGTCTTGAACACCGTTGGGAAAAGCAAATGGGACCCGACACGGGTGTGCAGACCACTTTTGCGCCGAGTTGGCTACTGTTCCTTAAGAATAACAGTGGCCAGTTACTGATCTGTGTCGGGTGCTACAGTTCCCCACTCCCCAAACCAACATGCACAGGAATTGTAAGTCAACCCTGCCACCACCATGAGCTTATATGCAGTCATGCAGCTGTCTAGGAACAGGGGAGCCCCATTGATGTGCTTATCAACTTCCCAGGAAACTACTCACAACTATTGAGTCAGCCCACTACTTCCTAGACAGCACTTCCTCATCATGAGGTCAGACCCAGTATGATGTAATCCCCCAGTTGCTAGTAATCAGCTATGCCTCATCAATTCCCTTGTAAGTAGAATTTGTAGTGGGATTATAGGAATCAAGGTGGGTCTGTTATCAGTAGTATTACACCCATGCAGGATAGCGAGAATTTAGTGACACTCAAGCCCTGCAGTATTGGAAATGATCAAACATTTAAAGCGCCTGAAAATGCCCCACACATTTATGGTACTGATCACTTCAGAACTACAGGATCCAAGCAACACTAAATCCGCATGAAGCTTTCCAGTAAGTCACTCACCTTCAGAACAAGTGGCAAGGTATTTCCCATTGCTGCTAAGGTCCATGTCCAGGATCCGCTCAGTGTGTCCCTTCAGGGAGGTGGCCAACCACGCATGGGAGAAGTTGTCCTTGTTTTCCTTGCTGCCTTTCCCAGGGAGCTGCTTCTTCTTGGCCTTTCCTGCTTTGGTCGGTGCAGGCTCAGGCACATCCTCTGTTTTCCGCTTCTTGCCTCCTTAAATAATCAGAATATGTGCTGTGATTATAAGGAACAAGACACATCAATGCCTACAACAATTATTAACAATATGATTCCATCAATGAATCAGACTTTCTGGACTCTGGAGAATGTACACCTTGCCTATAATGTGGCTATGATAAACAGGGACTCATGAATGACAAAAGGTACATTTTACTAACACTCTTACAAGGGCTACTTATTCTTACACTTGTGCAAGGGTACAGTTTATTGACAAGTGATGTATTGAATGTGCTTCTTTATACCCAAAACAACACTTGGCGTTTGGTACTGAATACAACAAATTGCAAATATCAAGCTCATACAAATGGTTTCTCCATATGCATGGCAGCAATGCCATGAAGTACAAAAACCTGCTTTCATAAACACAGCAATACAGCAGCTGCCATTTCTTGCAGCTGCTGTCAGAATTGCGGTACCCTCCTTTGTGGCTGATGTCACCTTTGCTCCCATTGTTACTGTGACTTGCTTAGGCAGGGTTGTACCACAATGGGTTTTACTTGAAATCCTGGGGTTAACCCTGTTATTAACTGCTCTCTGACAAATAATAACAATGGTAATCCCGAGGGTTTAACAAGTTACAACACCATGCCATAAAAAGCGAGGCAACCTAAGCATCTACCTGGGTAATTATTGTTGTTGGGTGAATTCTCAAGTTCAGTATAATCTGATAAGGATCCTCTGGAAACATGCCTTCACTTCAACTGTTAAGGATATCCAGACTGTGCCAGAAATAGTTTCTTTTTCAGATTTGCATGCACATATGCACTAACAAAGACGGATGGTGACTCATCCCATTTTCCTTATTTCCATCCACACTCTGTTCCCAGTAGATGGTTGGTAAAAATATCGCTTATATTCCTGGTACCACTACTTTGTAAGAACACATGATTCAAATATAGCTACAACAGGCGCATTTAAATTTGTAATAAAGGCCACTAAGGTCTGGTAATATCCACTCTCCTTTAGCAGTAATTATTTAACTCGGAATACAGAAGTAGGTTCAAAAGCCCAGGGACCAGCCAGACGCCACTTTAAAAATCCATCTACTGAACAAGCATCCACATTAATTTTTCATTCCACTACCAGTCGAGATGCAAATGTTCAACTTTGTATTATTTCACATTCCCATACTTAATGTCCTAACTAGGATGTATGTTGAGAGTCCCTTTGGGTTTGACAATAATAACAGTGTGTATACTGTACACTGCCTTGTTTACACACATGTCAAGGGCTCATTGTGAGTCACACTGCATTGGGTATTTTTCTGAAACACCTGCACACACATGTGAGGATGGTGTGACTGGAATGGAATCACAAGTGTCATTGTGCTGCCTTCCTCTTTGGCGCATATCCTCCTGCATCAATAGCCGAGAGGAATTTCCACCACGTGAGACATCAAGTGCGTGAACTCTTGGAACTGCCCTTCACAAAATGTGTGAGAAGTGGGGAAGGCTGAACCATATGCCTACTTTGCAATGATGCAGCCTACCCATAGCCTTGACATAACTTTGGCTACACGTTCTTTCAGGAAACTGCCTTAAAAAACTTTTGCACCACATCCCTTCCACTTGATACCCAGTGTTTGGAGGGGAAGGAAAATTTATCTATGTACTATCCTGGGGGTGGATTCGTCAAATGTCGTAAGTCAAATTTTCTCGTCAAGTTAATTATTAGTAACTATGGTTACTACTGGTTACGACGAAGATTTACAACATTTGATGAATCCATCCCCTGGTCAGAATGATCCAGATACGATTAATACAACTAGTTGTCCCGATATTTTTTGTGATGTCAGCAATGTGCGCAATTTCGTCACATATGAGGTCTAATTAACATATTACAATGATTATGTAATCAGTAGCACCATGTCAATCTTGGTGCCATCACTTGAGAAAATAAATGATGGGCAGCGTAAGGAAAAGTGGGTTAAACCTGGAACCGTGACGTCCCTGAAAGTTACGACAACTGTGACGTGTGGTCTGTTAGGACCCCATCCATATTTTTATTTTTATTAACTTTTATATAAGACTTTTCAATGTATTGACTATATGCAATCATTCTTCGAACAATGCCTAAAATGATGGCTAATTCAAAAATAAACAAGAACTTCCTGTTATATACTTTTTTAAATGGCAAAAGTTCATTGTAATTATCATCTTAATGCATTTTAATTCCTTTGGGGTCCTAAAAGCCTCCACGTCACGGTTCCAGGGTTAAACATTTTACATGTCTCAGAAATGAATGACAGATTTGTATGTCAAAGCCAATGTGAGAAGTTGTCAAGATTTCCATTGGTTCAAAGCTGCAAAGTTAAATACAAGTGTTAAATAGTCAAGTCTGCTTCTCTCCAACACACAAAATCTCTCAATTTTCAATTGTACGCTGTCATGTCTGGATCCAACATGCCTTGAGAACTTCAGATTCGTCGCCACATGCCCACAACTCCTATTAGGCAAATGTGCAACCCTCCAGTGTTAAATTAAATTACATTTTAAAAGGGCAAGTGTCCAATCACTTGTTGCTTGAGCACATATCTGACACAACCCCCCCATTTCAAACTGGACATCACCCATCCGGCCACAACCAAATCCATCCATTCTAATGCCCTGCTTTGTTACCAATATCTACATGTCCTGTGGCATGGGACATGCGGTGTCCCCCTCCCAGCCAGTATGTCTCCTCACCTTGCTTGTTGTTGGCTGTGTTGGCGTCCCCCGCTCCCTGTCCCCTCTTCCCTTTCTTCCCTCTGAGCAGCCCCTTCGCCGATGCTCCCAGTGCGAGTCTGACCGCCCAGACGACGAATATGATGGCAATCCCCCCGAACAGTGAGACCACCAGAGCCAGGTTTCCCTCTGACTCACTCCGTACCGCGAAACCAGCGTGACTCGACTCGGACTCCATGCTTGTTGGCCTGGCCCAGTCCTGTGCCTTCCTTCCCCAGGTTGCGGTGGTGGGGGTCCGGCTCCCCCTCCTTGTCTACTTGTCTTCTCCCTCCTTCTCTAGGGCGTCATGGGGGTGAGGGGAGGGCAGCACAAACACCACGCGCGCAACTCCCTCCAACTCACTCTCTTCCTCACTACTGCCTAACATCGCCACATCAAGGCGCTGATACCCACTCATCACTACCATACCGTATACGACCGTGCTCAAATACGGTCATTGCCAGATTTTTATTATATTTTAATTTTTTGGCAAAGGTGCGTCACAGTGTGCGCGGGAAGCGGGTATGACTTGGCGCGAATTTGACCTTCAGGTTGGGGGAGCGCATTGGCTCACTTGGCCTGAAGCCATGACTGCCACAGATCAGGGGATGTTTTATTTATGACAGACAGTTCAGATACCCTTTGGAGTAATTTTCAGGGCATGTGTAAAGAGAGCAGGTGATTTGCCATTGCAACAAGGACTTCACATATATCTCTACATAATAAGCTTATTCGACCGAATATCAAAGGTGTAGTGGGCTCGATACCCACATCCATTTACAAGTTAAATTAATATTTCACGCAGCACAAATAAGACAGTTCCTGTTAGACATTGGTTCTTTAATTTTAAAATGTTTAAACTAGTTTTTGGGATGAAGTTGACTTTAAGCTGGCTGTGGTTATCAAAAGTATTACTTGGAATTACAGTATTTGGTTACTTGGATGCTTCCATTTGAATACCTGAAAGGGAGATCTGGCATGAAAATAATGGGTTGACATGCCTGTCAATGACTGGAGTTCCAATTGATAATTTCTAATCCAAACTGCAATTAGAGAGATGATCGAGATGATTCAGTTCAGCTTAATATTGACAGCAGATACTTTTGATAGCCACTAAACTGAACTGTTCCAAAATAACTGTTTAAAAATTGGCAGCAAAAGAATTTCAATTGCAACACACACCTCTATTGCGACCTCTGTTGTGACTGTCAGTCAATACATACAAATATTGATTCAATCGCCCCACTTATAAAACTAAACTTTTCGCACTGTGTAATGCAGGGAGCTACCCAATGCAATGCAACAATGTGTGCAATCTACTTCAGGTGTGCACATAAATCTCAACTTCGGCATAAATACCACAAAGCCGTACTACACTTCTAGCAACTGTTAGAATATAGAGCAGTCTCCCTCACTCCATGTCAGTAAAATAGTTTCAATGTCACTAACATTGTGAGTGTACAAGATGAGCCACTTCTCAGGAACATCCAGCTTCCACAGCAATGCTCAATGATAAACTAAAGACTACAAAGCCACTCTGCACTTTCCCAGCACCCAAAATACTTGCCTTCAGGAGTTCAGGTTATGCAAGAGCAGTGAATAAGGCAATACCCCAGTAGGTGAATGAACACACTTGGAGTTTATTTTTGAGCAGTCTCCTTATTATAACCTTCACCCTGAACACGTGCAGGATTTTGACTTTTACAAAGTTTTGCTTGCTAGAGTTCAAAAATCATTCCTTTGTCTCTTGTGGGGTGGTGAACCATGACCATAAATGCCATTAACTTGGCTAATGACTTGGTCCCTGATCCCATCAGTAGTAATCTGAAAATACAAATATGCTGCATTGTCATTCAGCTCCACAACTATAAGTAATTATCTGACTATACTAGCAGTGTAAAATAAAAGTAATATGGGAAGTTGGATGGACAAATTATATGACAGTACACATTATGATGCATGCTTTGAATCTTCACTCCATGATGCATCTACCTGAAATGGGGCTGTAGCTACTGGACGATGTATTGCTTTCATCAATCTTGCATATCTTTGAGACCTGTCAGAGAAGAGCAGCAATCGTATGTTGCACCCATGACCCCAACTCTCCCCAAGGGCAGGAACCAACTGTGATTCTTTTTCATCAAGCCAAGTGGTCATCTGATTGGTGATCACCATAGCTAGTTTGTACTTGTCTGCCAGTTGAACCATGTCTTGGACCATTCCGCTTAATATTCGGGTTCGTCGTGACGTATTCTCACCATTGTGGCGGAAGTGAACTGCAATGCTGTCAATCACAATGAGACGGACCTGATTGTGGGAGGCCAAAAAGTCTTCCAATACGTTGATTACAGCCAGTAATTGACTGCAATCCCTGCAACCAAAGTAGTAGACATGGGACAAGACTGACTCTGTTGTGAAATTATTCACGTCACCCATGTCTGCCATTGTTTCTTCACAATGTTTCACGCATCCAGCAGCAATTTCTAGGGAGAGTCAAGAATGGTTGAATAAATGAAATATTCTCCACTGTTTGTGGCAACCTACCTTCCAGTCGACGCATAGTGCAACTTCCCTCGCAATCTATCAATATTGCCTCCCCTTCCACTCCTCCAAATTTCGCTGGGATCTGCACATCAACACAGAGCTGTAAGCTAAAAATTACAGTAGTAGCACAAATTATAAGGAACTGTAATGTTTCATAAATTTTACCACATCTGTGTCTTTCCTATTCCAGGTGGTCCACATATCTCAGTTATCTTCCCCAAGGGAATACCACCTCCTAATATGTTGTCAATTCCCTCACAAAATGTGACAATGCTAGGTAGATCCCTCTCCTCCTGCAAATACACATGACATATAGGCATTATAAAATGTAGCACACTCGTGGTGGAAGAGAACTGTTAAAGAGGAAAACAAAGACCACAAATAGTATGGCAATATACCTGGACCAATTGAAGAAGAGTCACTAGCTCCACTACTTCACTGCTTTTTTCTGCCTTTGGAAACACCCCATCGAGAACGTCTAATGCCTCTGCTGCTGAGATGGAGGACACTGAAATAATATTTACATGCAGATATGAAACTGTGATGGGGATTCAATATTTCAAGTGTCACCTTTACTGAGATCGTGTGGTGTCAGTCCATCCAAATCTTCAACTGTAATAAATCCAGCATCATGTAATTTATCTTGTATATCAGGCGGTATGGGGCAAGTGGTGAGCTTTCTGAACATCATCTGCTCAAGTAGAGTCTGCAAGAAAGCCTCAAAATTACTTCAGGAGTCAGTGCTAACAAATAAACTTGTCATTGTGATGTTTGCCACTTCCAAACAATTATTACAATTAAATTTGTTCAATACTGAATAATTTATGGTCACGATTTATTTTGGCCATTGGGCAGACACGTGGGCGGTCCGGTGGACACCCAGTGGCCTTCCTGACAGAGGGGAAATCCCTCGCGCCATCGTAACGCAGATCATCACGCCCACTCTTATCTGCCAGCGAGCAGCAAGCGACCAAGGCGGTGCCGAGACCCTTCCAGTCCCCGACAAAACCCAGCAGTGTCTTCTCCCAAGGAGTACCAAGGTATAATGTACACGTACGTGTATGACCGTCAGCAGGACAGGTAATCATTAGCAGGAGTCCATCCAAGGCAAGATCCGCCAAATTTGCACGGAGGGTCAGCTGTGCCGTGACGTCATCCCACAATATTCAAATCAGTTTGTTTCCCCATGGCCATCGACAGGTTTATATCTCAAAACAGGTCCCTGAGCGCAAGAACTAAATTTAGAAATAAGTCGCATTGAGCAAGGTGAATAGATACGTGTGCGGGTGGGAATGCACCCGCCGCATTGCCAAATCCCTCCTTTTTCTCTACCGCCATTTGAATGGATTGCTGGCAACCCCGCCTGTACCTCCCCCCTCCCCCTCCCATCCTGGGGAGCCCTTCTCCTACTCTATAGCCAAGGAGAACGATTATTTTGTTTGGATGATCCCCGGATAACAACGCACAAATCGTTCCGGGGTGGGCTTGAAGGGAAGGAAGGGGTGATCCATTGATTGATCTGGTTGCCGGCTGGGCAGGGCTGGGCAGGGAATGGCTCCTTCAAGGGTGGGAGGTCGCTGACTGCCCCCCATACAACCATCGTCCTTTGGGTGAATCTAGCCCGTGGCCCCCAGGAACCAGCTCGTCGTGATTTACTCCTGCAGCTGCTGCACAACATACTCCAGGTGAATCTTGAACGTTGCTTGTTTAGTATGGTCCATTTGACTCCCAGTGGCTGTTTGACCAGCTGGTATTGGGCAGATGGGTGGTGCACAGGAGTGCATTTGGACACTTCATTTTGCAATTACATGCATGGCTGAACATATGGGTACTCGGCACTTATTACAATAAAACATGTAACTGCCACCAGCATGACTACTAATTTTCAGCCGTTGATTAATATTAGATGTCAATATCAATGCCATTAACAGCATTATAGTATAGTGGCCTTTGGAGCCATGAGCAGGCTTTCCTGGTGTGATAAGGACGAGATAGCTAGACCCAACGCAAGGGGAAGGCTACTGCATTGCTGCAGTGTTCTCGAAAATTTATGATATTGATAGTGTGCCTAACCAAAGAGGGTCTACATTAGGATTGGTTTACATTCACAACTAAAGGATGGAAACTATTTGTGCCAAGTAGCCCAAGGTTGTGGCTGGAGATTTGTTGCTTTGCTGCTGCTGCTGCTTCAGGTAATATGAGTCGTGAATGTAAGGGGTGCATTTCAAAGGGGAGCCGGAAAAAAGTATCTAGTTTGTTCGAGAAGTAGTAGTGTATCCAAAGTTTTTTTTGTCTGATCATTTTCCTACCACACGATATGCGAGCAGCCCCATCGTCTCCAACTGGAAAGTTCTGCACGCTTCTCAGGTGGTTCTAGGCAGATGACTCAGATCCTGAGACTACAAATTCACCAGTAAGATGTGACTTTCCTGTCAGTAAGGATTGTGTGCGATTTTTATAATACAGTAAGCATTGATGCTGCAACATACTGTGGTGTAAGGGATTTCCATGCACAGACATCTGCTGCTTTGCATTGTCTATCGTATTTTTGCCAGGCAAGGATGTCATTTTCACTTCCGCCCTCCTCACTTCCGCCCTCTTATCTCATACCAGATCTGATAAGGGATTTATATTGTTAATTTCACATTAGGACACAGAATCTATTTAAATTAATAAAGAATAATGATCATCTAAGAGTTTTTATGAAGTAGTCAGTAAAATTGGACTGAAAGAAGTTTCATGTTAATGAATCAGTTGGGGATATTTTTTCACAAAAAATTCATGTATGGGATATGGTAAAAATATAGGAGGGGGAGAAACGTGTGACAATGCAAAGCAGTGGATATCTGAAGCAGTAGGTCGCAGCATCCTTGTTAACTGTAATAATAAATTTTGCACATTTTGTGCTAATACATTTGTTATAACACAGTTGCCATACAAATATCTCTCTATCCATTCTCTAGGAATACTAAAGATATGTAGAGTTTTCGGTCTCCAGAGGTTTTACTCCAATGAATTAAGTTTTGGTGTGCAGGGTCATGACACTCATGAGAAGGATCTTAAAGACAAAATTCCAGCTTATGGCACAGTTACTGCACTGATATGCAAATTGTACCGAAGCAGTTTGGTGGAGTGGATAAGATGTTCGACTGCTAATCGGGAGGTTCCTGGGTTTGAGTCCTGGGGTCGGCAATCCTTACCATGGTTTTCTGGGGTTTCCTACGGTCACCCCAGGAGAATTCCGGGATTGCTCCCTAAATAGGCCACAGCCGCTTCCTTCCGTCCCTATCCTATCCCAAAAAGCAAAGTAAAAATGAAAGCAAAGAGTCCCAGTCAAAACGAAATTGGGGTGAACTCCCCCCCTAAAGAGCCGCCATCTGATAATGGGGTATGAATTATTAATTATTAATTATAATTATATGCAAATTGTACTTGGACTGAAACTACCAAGCATCCTGTGAAGTGACTACCATGTATTGCTACGTAATTAGCAGAAGTTTTAGCACTAGACCATAAAAACAATGTAGGAAATATTGTATACTGTAGTCAAGCCAACGAGTCAAGCGCTCCTTTCATCCTGATTGCTGCTAATAAAACATACACTAATTCCAAAAATTTAACTCCATTTTGCTAACACTAGCCATAAAGTATGACTGTTTTGAATGAGGGATGTTAGCTGTATTTCCTCACATACAACCAACTGGGAAAATAGCGTGAATCAGCGGAAGAAGTCACGTAGCTGCTGTGGTGTAAAATGCATTTCATGGGCATCACTCCCAAATTAACATCCTGATCTCTGTCTACGCAGTCCATCTAGTGGCAGAATCAGGAATTACAGCTTCCTAGAGTAAGAGGGAACTGCGTGTCACAAATGAAAATGTTTTGAACTTCTTACATTTGTATTTTTAGCAATGACTATTATTATTGATACAGTTTTCAAGTGCATGTTTTGTCGAAGTTTCAAAACGTGTTGTTCACAACATACTTAACCTCTCTAGGAATTTTTTGCTTGCTTTATTGAAGCTGAACTGGCGAAATGGTATGATTAGATTAAAATTAGATTGTCTTATTTCTTATTATAATTATCAGCTACCAGCTAACAAGGCAAATGATTGTCTGAGGTGTACGCATGAAGCTTGGTTTGCTCTGGATGTGGCGGTTTGCCATCTGTACTGGACATAAGCCAGTCTTTTTTTTTCACTCCTTTTGAAACCAAAAGGGTAAAGAAAAAAAAGGTAGAGAAGGTGAGGAGGTGGGGTGAAAACAAAACTCGGCAAAAAAGATCATGGGGTTTTTATCCTCTGTCAGAGACATTTCCGGGACTGGGAGGAGTAGGCCTCTCTTTGGAGTGGAAATTGAGCCACTTGGGACCGAAACATTGGTTGTAAACGTGGTTTTAGTGGGGGAGAAACTTCTGGCGAGTGTCCCATCTGAATTACTATTTTTGTTGGGTTCTGGGTCACTGGCATCTGCGAAAAATGGTGGGTGGTTCCTTGTCTGTGTACACAGTGCCTCTAGAAACAATGCATAACAGTGAAATTCATTCCAGGGTCACAGGGGAACCAAGGTGAAGAAAATGGACGACGACACCATCTTTTGTTCGAATTGGTGAGTCGTTGCATATGACATGCACAGGATCCTTAATGTCACCTGTCAATGTTGCAGCAAGCGGGATATCCCCCGCGCCAACTCTGTGATGCACCAGGTCCACTGCCAGCGCAACATTGCCATGTGCCCCGAGTGCGATGAGCCCATTCCACGCTCAGAGCTGGAGAGGCACCGGGAAGAGGAGCACTCCTTAGTCGCCTGTCCTCAATGCAAGGCGAAAGTGGAAAAGAGGCTTCTAGAAGAGCATAAGAAGGATGACTGTTCTCTCCGAATGGTGGTCTGCCGCTTCTGCCAACTGGACCTCACCTCTAAGGATATGCCCGAACATGAGAACTACTGTGGGAGTCGTACTGAGAAATGCGAGTGTGGGGAATATGTAATGCTCAAATACCAGCAATTGCACATTGATTCGAATCATGGATTCCTCAAGCTTGATGATGGTAAATATCATGTTGTAGTGGTGCTGATTGTAATTTTCAAAAATATGGTTTTTATCAATGTAATCTAAGTCCTCTGCGCAGCCTCTCTCAGGAATGTATTACTCTTTGCTTTTGTTCTGATTAATTCATTCACAAAATGTTTTAACGATAGACAGAGTGGCATTATCACGTTCATTAACACCTAACAACTCAGTTTGCTATATTATCTTGCAAATTAAATTTGTTAGTAAGTGGGGGTTGTAAAGGTGATAGTGACAGGTTGTAACAACCCTATCTGGACATAGATAGCTTGCATGTGATTAATGCTTTGAAATCTCCCAGAACCAGGTCCTGCTCGACGTGACCTAGCCAGCCCCCCTCTTCCCCTTCTCACTGCCATGGCCTCTTCAAAAGGCCAACACCTGCCCTGGGAGCAAAATTCCATTTTACCAGACCCTACTCCAGACACTCCACCCCACCCAGGCCATTCCCCTCCAAGCTTCCTGCGCAAAATTCCAAATGCAAGCCAGGACTGGTCCCGCCCCACCTCCTCCGCCAATCGGCTAAGTCCTGTGAAGCGCACGAATGACATGCCTCAAGTGAACCAGCAGCAGCAGCATGGGATGGATGTGGCCAAACGCCTGGAGAAGACCAGCCTACGAGATATGCGGGAAATAGACCAGGTGGACCAAGTGGACCAGATGACCATGGAGCAGTTGGACCGAATATTGGCATATCATTTGGCCAAGGAAGAGGCTGCCAAAAAGATCGCAGCAGTCAGACGAGACAGGGAAAAGGAGGAGTTGCGATGGGACCGAGTGACTAATGGAAAAGCCACTGATGTGGGGAGGAGGGAAAGTGATGGGGAAAATGAGGAGGATGGCGAGGTGAAGCTGCCATGTGAATTTTGTGAGAGACTTATGTGCCCAGAAGAGTTGGTCATGCACCAGGTAAAGATTTTGAATGGTTGTAACTGCTGCCTTATGGGTTACAAAAAAAAAAAGGCCAACACTCTGCATGGATGTAAGAATCAAAATAAGGTTAAAACACTTGTAATGCAACATTAGATCTTGTGCCATGTGGAGTTATGGTTACATAGGTCAGCAAAACACATGCCTCAACTTTGATGGCCACCGTCACTTAACCTCACATGTTTGTGGTTCTAGGCAGAGTGCATGCTGAACCCAGTTCATGGGTCCTTCTTCCAGCCGCTAAGGCCTTCTGCTCCCCCAGCTTATCACCGGGCCCCGACCCCACCTCCCCTATCGGACTTGACTCCAACCCCGACACCTACTCCATCCCCATCTCCACCATCAAGCCCTGTCCTCAACAACCTGTCCACTCACTCATCTGTGCACAACACTGTGATGCTTCCCTGCGAGTTCTGTGGGACTCCTTTTCTTCCGGATAGTCTAATTGCCCACCAGGTAGTGTGTGATCTCAATGAACATGCTGTGCCAGAATCAGCCCTCCACCAGGCTGCATTTGGTCTGAGTGGGAGAATCTCTTCTCTGCATCCTCCACCCCCTCTCCCACTTCCACCTGTCTCGAGGTCTAGTAGTGACGATACAGATATGGTCAATTACAACCTGGGGAATCGGGAGGAGGACAAGGTGCGGAAGGACTTGGGATCCATTGCCCATGAAAAAGGAAGCAGTTATGGCCAGAGACTCAGGAACAGGAATAAGGACAGGTCAGTGGTGAAATTTTGTTAGGTTATGGGCTAGTTTTCACATTTCACATTTTGACGTTGCAGACTCCAGCTGTTTCCTGACATAGCAGTACGAGAAGGACGAGGAGACCACGATGAGCCAGTTGAGAGCAGAAGCCAGTACCTGACGGAAATGAGGGCTGCCCTGCAGAACCGCCCTCGTAATAGCCCTCGGAGGCATGGAGCAGGAGGGGGAGTCAGGATGGGGCAGTCCTCTGGAGGGACACCTTCTGAATCAGACATCCCGCCAGCAGGTTGGGGCAACACCTTGACCTCCCTGGCCTGCAATGCATTCTCCTTACTGTCTGTCATAATCCTTGCTCGATTTATGCATTCTTACCTGCGTCATTTGTATGATAAAAAGAACTGAAGCAAAGGATAAATGCTTTATATAACAGTTGGTGTATTTACTATATGGCTGAAATTCTTTAAACGTCTAAAGCCATACTACAGTCTCTTGAAATTATTCTAATTTGTGATTGATAAGTGGTCATACATTTTCATAATTAATTATCAAACATGTAGACCACTGCCAATTTAGTCAGGTTAAAACAAGAAGCCTGGTTTCATGATCAAGGTGAGTTTGGAAAAAGTGAATAACACTGGCTCACCACTTTTTCTGAATTTAATCTCAATCATACAATCAGCCCTAAGTCTGTTGTACAGCTATACTGTATTATATCCAAAACTGAGTGCAGTGATGCTCCAACACTACATGAAGAGGCATTTCTTGCAGTCCAGCCAAATATCTCGTGGCACTCCTGTTCCACGAACTTATTTGTTGTGTTCTTGCTTATTTGAGTTTTTGTCAGAATATTGATTTGCCAAATGCACTGTTTTGCCTAAATTCACTGTAGCCAAGGATATCCCTTTCCCTGCAGTCAACCATTCGTTATAAGGATTCTTTGTTGCTGATGTTAAATAAACCTGGGTCAAGCCTGCAAGTCCTCACTAAGGCACATTAATTGGTAATGCATGTAGAAATGTGTGTAAAAATGCAAGGAAGTTGACGTGAAGCCAGGTTCATCAATTTACTGCAGGAGAGCAATTCGCAATTAATAGTGCATGTAGAAGGAAGCTCTACATGTGCTGATGTGACAGTAGCAGATAAACAGTAATTGCAAGGAGTAGATTGTATAATCTTGGAAGTATTCCTCTTGTTAGCATAAGGCTAGATGATCTGAGTACTTTGCTGAGAGCTACTTCACTGTGGATGCTTTCAAGCTAGTAATTTAGCCTTGGCCTGCGTGAGAGCGTGCTCGGAGCTATTATCTTCGAGGACCATTACTTGCTTGTGGTTGTACTGTGATGCAATACTTTACTGGATGTGGCATTGTGATAGCGATGCATTATTTTCTATAAGTTATTTCATGTCTGCTGTGAGAACCACACAAAGAACATACTTAAATGCTAGAATTACTGAAATTGCTAATGTATGTGCACGTACATCACAGTTAGTTACATTTAGGAAAAATGTACCACTCCCAGTTGTGACTTCTATGAGCCCATCAATGACTTTGTAATCAGTTCAGCAAGATTCCACGAACAGGATGCAAATTATTCACCATACCAAAATTAAGCCTGTTTGTCCTGGTCCATTTCGTTAGTGAATGTAAATTGAACTGCCTTACCATTTGACTTAGGAGCCCGGCCTAAGCACCACCATCACCATCGCAATGCCCTGGGTGACACCCGGCTGGATGCATCGGAGTCCAGTCCTAAGTACCCCCACAAGTCAAACAATGATGTGGGAGATGGAGGGAGTGGCAGGGAGTTACGCCTGCCCCAGAATAGGGGACCACCCCGAGCAAGGGTTGGTGCCAGCCCACCTGCTGGAAGTGGGTCCCAGTACCGGGTACTGGACACAGTTAACTCCTGGACTGAGGTCAATATCCCACCGGGAGCTGTCCCTAAGCACAAAGTGTGTTTGTGATTGTTGAAGTCCTTGTAAATCCATGCATTTTTAATAACCTTCCTTTTCTCGTTCAGGGCCACTCGCCAAAGAAGAGGAAAGCACCACTCCCACCTGTGCATTTTAAATGAAGCCTGAAGTTTTGCAGATCCAGTAAACGACAAGCTGCAGCCGTAGCAGTTATTCAGAACTCGTGTTTTAATAAGTCTGTGCCTTTATATTCCCGAGCTGCCGTGACATTAGGGTGGCTCTCAGGAGAAGCAAGTCGCCTGCTTTCCAGATGTACTCGTATCTTCTTTTTTTGTAATCAAGCTTTAAGCAGTCATGTGATTTTTCCCTCCCTTGTGTTAATAATCATGATTTGAATGTGTTCTGAGTGATTTATGGTATTGTGTCATTTTTAGAGTGCAAGTCAGTTTGTATCATAATGAGGAGGTGCAAATAAAAATTCAGAGTTCTTAGCAGTGCCTTGTGTGTGCGAGATCGTGTGAAGATCCCTTCACAAATGCAATGTTTTTATTATTCACAGCTGTGTCATGTACAAGGGAACAAAAAAAAAAAGTTTCCAGTACAAAAAGAAATGGCAAATAACATGGATCAGATCGAAGAAACAAAACGCCACTTTTGCCTAATGCATAAGAGATTGCTTGCAGATCGCATTCACTCACTCATGCACTCGTTCCATATGTACATAAATTACACATTCACTGCCACGCAACAAATATTGCCCTGTACATTATTTACATCTTGCTGTACAAATAACGTGTGGCAGTTTGAAGGGCAACGAAATTATTTCCATGTTGCAATCTGTACAGCATTACATTTCAGTCAACTTTGATTTTCCGACTCCCGAGCATTAGTCCTCGAAAGCTTGTATGCCTTTTAAAATCGTCATAATGAATTTTTGAAAAAACATGACATAAAATAAATAGTGGGACCAGCGTCTTTAAAAATCCCTTGGTGGATGCAAGAAGTGACTAGATAAATATTAAAATAAGAATGGGTTTGCTGTCCCATCTACATCAAGGTGGAAAAATGCCTGAGCGCAAAAAATATATGTTCGTCAATGCAAGTGAGCAAGAACGTCTCCTTTTAAAAAATGATTGTTTTCAATGTTGAGACCCAGTTGAAATTTTACATGGCGGAAGACGAATCCCTTAGTCGCAATTGGTGCGTTTTGGTCTCCAAAATTGTTTTTTTGGCGTCACAAATGAGCATTTCGTAGAGAGACATGGTTTGTACGAGTGAGCGGTAAATAAATTATGGCAATTGCTTCCTCAGTAATAATTTTTTAAAATATAAACCAAGTCAGGTCCCAACCTCGTGTCAAAAACATCTAACGGGCCCTTCCTCTCACAGGACCCTCCTCATGTGGTGACTACTACAGTACAATAAGTTAAAAACATGGGGTGGAATGGGTGGGTAAATGAAGTGTGTTGTGGGAGGAGTGGGGGTGTCAAACAGTAAAATGAGAGCGCAGGCATCTTCTTCAACAATCAGTTGAAGAGCGGCAGGTGGTAGAAGTCATAGCCACGTTTCCCCTTGACTGCAAGGTATATGTAGATCACATGGTAGGCGCCTGGTATGAAGCAGATGGCGCCAGCGATGAAAAAGACAATAGCTTGAACTCCGTGGATTGGGAGGCTGACTACTATGATCCCTGTCACAACTAGACCTGTCAAAATACCAGTACATAATTTTAGTTAAATTGAATAGGGAGAGCGAATAACACTTGCATATTTTCCTCATTTGCATTCATTCAACAACATGGATTCAATATTGGAGATTACCATTAATTTTCTTTCAGACAATCAGCCTCATGAGTCAATCAGGTGAATCTTTGCAGATTTAAAATGCTTTACAAATGCCATCTGCCACTTTCACATGACAAAACGAATCATATATGCTGATCAGTATGCATACTTGAAACACTTGAAAATCACTGCAACATCTATGACTATTAGTGAGTCAATGACCACAATGACCTTGCATGCGCTGGAACCTTAGTCACAATCACATTATCTTATGAGTCACCAGGTAAATATTTGTTACAAAATGAGGAATTAATGTCTTTCCACATTAGTTGAAACATGACTGAAAATGTTGAAGTACAGCCTTTTACTTTAGTAAGAAATGTGTAAGGAAATCGTTACTGACGGAGATATTTACAAAGACATGATATATGCAATTCCTTGCAATAAGTAATTGTGGCCAAAACAATGCTCACATTTTTTTTTGTTTGATGGTCTTGTACCATGACAAGATCCATGTCAGTGATAACATACTGGATGGAACCCACCCTTCACCTATTCTATTGTGTGCCATTGTATACCAAACATACCGACTCCGATAGTGAGCAGGATGAATGCGGCCATCACCATTTTCCAGTTCTCCCTGATCTTGGGATGCTGCCACCAGGACTGGGAGGGGTCAAACATGTTGTACGATGCGCTGCTCTCCTGAATCAGGGAGTCGCTGTCCTTTGACGCGGTCTGGACGGAACAGATGGGTGAAACAAATCCCTACGGTTTGCAAACAGGATCTTAGGTCAAGTCCGGTTCAGGCACAAAGCACACCATTGGGGGAAGCAGTGCATCAGCGCAACATTATTACAACAATACTTACATCGTCGGTGAGCTTGAGCTTGACAGACCCTGTCAGAGAAGAGTTTGGGGTGGACACACTGGCACCAGCAGACGCGCCCCTGGGGTCCTCTATCCTGACCGCCGTGGGGTCGTCCCCCTGAGCATGAGCCGCCGACCCATTGGAGGTCGCGCTGCCCGGGGCGGACCCATTGCTGGATGGAGGACCAGCCCTGGTCTTGGGCTTAAGCGGGGACCTCTCCGTAGTGGACCCATACACCCTGATGGCGTCATCATGGTCCTCCTCGAACGCATCATCGATGCTGAACTTATTCCGAGGGGACATGGACAATGAGGAGCGGGCAGACATGGCTTCTGGGCAAGGACACTCACTCCACCCCCAGTCACTGACTGTCGCCCCCGAGCCTGCCCGACACACGGTCGTAATGGCGGCCACTAGCAGCAGCAGCAGCCATCCAATTCACAGATGGCTCACAGATGGCGCCACTGCTCTCATTTCCGTATGACCCTACCGTATTCTTCAAGTACTGTACAATTTGACCATAATCTGCCATAAATTGCCCATTTGATGGGATCAACTTGGTAGTAAGCCGAAGATTATGGGCCGTATTCAGAGTCAACAACAAGAAGTTAGTGCAGT
Source organism: Catajapyx aquilonaris (assembly GCA_000934665.2). NCBI lineage: Eukaryota > Metazoa > Arthropoda > Diplura > Dicellurata > Japygidae > Catajapyx > Catajapyx aquilonaris. The sequence continues at coordinate 107,072 of KZ537960.1, forward strand.
GCTTTAAACCACGTGACCCAGTTCACTACATTCAGAGTCGCGCTTTAGGACTAGTGCGGGCCTAGTGCGGACTTAGTGCGATCCTGTTAAAGCGGTGCACTAAGGCAAAACTTAGTGAAGGGGGACCTATATGTTACACAACTGCCCTATTTGGCAACAACATTTCTAGAAAACACCCCGCGGCCCGCTTTAATGACACCTCCAGTTTGTCGTGCTGGCGACTCCGATGTTGCAATTAAAATGACGCTTCGATTTGGGACGCCCTCCAGATACACTCTGGCATGCAGCGTGTCGTTGCCTAATGCCTCTGTATGTCATCAGTGTGGGGGAGGCTGATTCGAACCCAAGGTGAAGTATCATCCTGACCGGTATGCAACCCACATGCCCAAAGAAGTACCACTGAAGAGTGTCCTCCAATGTGTGCAATGATGATTAATAACCGGCGCATGAGTATACATCCGTAAGGTACACGCCTACAGCCTCCCTTTTCTCCCCGCCTCTGCCAGCCCCTCCTTTCCTCATCCCCCGCCTACTTCCCCGCAGCTCGCTATATTTAATTCCGGTATGGAGAGCGTCCAGGAAACAACTCTGTGGTAGTGTCCAGTGGAACTTGGGACGAGGATGAGTGTTCTTCGAGCGAGCACCTGTTGACTTCGTTGACACCATACCAGGTATGTCCTAGTGTACCGGCCAACTTGATTAGATACAAAAAGTCACTTTATGAAAATGACCTTCACGCATTGCCCTTTGACATGCCAAGACTGTTTCACACCAGAACCTTCGAAGGTGTTTCACAGTGTGTACCACTGTATTTTCAGATCAAGATGAACTCGGCTGTGTACTACTTTGAAGAGGAGTGCACCCGAAATGGTGCTGAAGACCAACAAGAAAATGGTTTCATCGAGTTTGCACCACCTCCTAGGGAAAGTCGAGTTAAGATACTTCGTGATAAGCTAACGTCGTCGTTGTCTCGTGACGATACGCAGGTGACAGACAATGGACAGAGCCATCAACCTGAAGATGGCCAGGAGCATCGGCAACAAAGAGGCGGTTGGGGGAACCAACTGGATTTTCTCTTCTCTTGCATCAGCGTGTCTGTTGGTCTCGGGAATGTATGGAGGTTCCCATACCTTTGCTACAAGAATGGTGGAGGTACGTACTTTGTCAGCCTTGAAAAAAAATGTGTATTCGCAGAATTTGGTGATAACATGCGAAATGCTGTACCAGTCACGAGGAATTCTAGACAAAAATTCTTGCGAATCCTCATAGTTTGGTCCAATCTGAGGCGCCTAGAGGTTGCTGACCCTATTTATTTTCCGACTTTTTGGAATGCGATCCAAACACAAACAGGTGGAGGTGGCCGACCCAGACATAGACGCTTCTTAAGATTTTTTTTTTTTTTTACTGGTTTCTTCCTTCGCCCACCTGGCACTTGGCCCATTTTGTATGAATGCTGGAGGAATTCCCAGGAAACTTCGTCTTGTGATTTAACACATAGGAGGCCACAGATAAACACATGTCTCTCAGGGTCACTGTCATTGACATAGAGTGCATCAAGTCGTTAGTGATTTTTTTTTTCATCCAATACAATTTTTTGCTCGTTTATTAGATAAGGATTTGTGACACTGATGTAGAAATTAACAGTCAGGGTCATTTTGCTCGGGTATATTTGGGTCGAGATCCTTGGAACTGGTTGCTGTAATCAGCTGCCCATTTATATGATATCCTTTGATCATGACTTCTTTGGGCACGATTCAAATGGGGGGCAAAGATCATAATTAAAATACAAACTTTGACCTTTTGATTATTTTCAGGTGCTTTCCTGATCACGTACACCATTGCTATGCTCCTATGTGGCATCCCAATATTTTTTCAAGAAGTGGCAATTGGACAGTACTTGGGCTCCGGTGGGATGACCCTTGTCGGACAACTATGTCCTCTTCTAGGAGGTTAGTATATACGAATGTTATGCGTGAAAAAAAATAATTCCATCACTACGTGATTGCTTGTCTCCGCACATCATCCGACAGTCCTGAGAATTGACAAGCTAGGTCATCGAACTGCGCTTCCTACGCAAACAAGTTTGTCTAAAAAGGCCCCCCTTTTTTTCACCATTTTTGGAAAAATCCAGCTTTGACGCCGCCTTTGAGAAACTCATTCACAAAATGCAATATGAGCGGAAAAAAATGGGATTGATTTCTCAAGATGTTGATAGCGTGTATCTATTGACTGCGCAATATTTGCGCCTGATTTCTGACCTTTCTCAATGGCATATCTCTTTGTCCGCTATTCTTTTGTGTCCTCTTAAGCATTTCCGGTGCTTCCATGGAAACGGAGCCGCTTTGAACAAGGCCTTTTGAAGGTTTCTAAAGGGACTCCAAATAGTGCGTAGGTGTCAGTAAATGCGTTCTCAGTGACACAGCCAGTATTGAATATTATTTTACCACCTTTTCTAAAAACTTGAATTGTCTTTAAGGTCTGTCCATGTCACGCCATATCCCTGAAGACCTCCTTTTTTTTTGCTATAGACATAGTCCATCTCTCCCAGACCTAACGAGAAGGAGACAAATGGATCGTCGTGACTTATAGACACGTACGTCTCTGCAGGGGGTTTTTCGACTAGCGCAGTATAGTGAAGTGGTGGGCTTTTTATTCCTTCCATCCGCACGAGTTGTTTCATCTCGTCAGCTGTTTGTCCTTCGGCAGTGCGCGTCCGCCCGTGAAAGAGATGCTGACGGAGGCCGCTCTCGACGCAGCACAAGCAGCGTCAACAAGTGGCCGCCAACACCAAAATGAATCCAGAGGAGAATGTCCTCCTCATCTGATTTAATTTAGTCACCGGTTACAACTAGCACGGACTTTTTTTTCATAATGGAAAGGCAGATATTAGAGCGGGGGAGGACAAAGCGCCTGGAGGTTATACAACGGGTGTGACGGGGTATGGTACAGTATACATTCTAGGCGTATGTTGACGAAACGGTGTCATACATTGACGTTGAAAGAAATGTAGACTATATACTGCAGGTTGGGTCATAGACGAACAATCACACTTTTTGGTACGGTAATAAAAATGCGGTTTGACAATGCGGTCATGTTGTTGTCGGCGTATGTCTTATCGCGAATTTAGTGTAAACTCTCTTTAAAATGGTTACTGGGCCATCAACTTCCTGCCATGAACCGGATGATTGTGAAAGCCACCTTGTATACATTTGACTTCCTATAGTGCTGTGAACTCTGGCCATGGCCATCAAAACATACTGACTGTGCTCCATGTCGTTCAGGTGCAGGCTATTCCACGATGACCATCGTGTTCTTTCTGGACACCTACTATTGCATCATCATTGCGTGGACATTGTTCTACCTCATCAACTGCTTCGTGTCACTTCCTATGCTGCCGTGGGAAGACTGCGGTAGGAACGCATTGTTGTGTCTTCCACCAAGATGGACACTGTGCGCTAACTCTTTGACCTCTGACTCTGTGTAGGTAACTGGTGGAACACGGCCAGCTGCTTCAAGGGGTCCGAAAATGAAAATGTCACCTTCATAGCAAACAGGACTACCACCACCCCGGTTGAGGAGTATTTCAAGTAGGTACACTCCATGCCCTTCCTAAGTTCTGGTGTTTCAGTTCGACATCATTTTCAGTCATCGAGTGTTGGGAATCACAGATGGACTGGAAAATATGGGAAGTATGCAATGGGAACTTGTTGGCTGCCTATTTTTGGGATGGATCCTGGTCTATCTCATTATCTGGAGGGGTCTACATGCCAGTGGGAAGGTGGGTCAACCATCCTGCCCATGCCAGCATCTATATAAAAAATGTGCTCTCTCTACAGATCATATGGTTCACAGCCATATTCCCTTATGTCATCATGTTGGTTCTTCTGGTCCGGGCCGTGACCCTGGAAGGTGCCGCTGAAGGTCTAATGTACTACATCACTCCAAGATGGGAAGAATTGGGTAAAGCATCGGCTTGGATAGACGGTGCGACGCAGATATTCTTCGCGTACAGTATTGGCACCGGTGCATTACCAGCACTTGGATCCTACAACGACTTTCATCACAATTGTTACAGGTCAGTCGTCGTAACTCTTCTTGACTGTGAGTGTTGAAACGAGTCGAGACATGCTTCCCTAACGGAATTGGGGGCACTGTATAGGGACACATGAGCCAAACGAGGATGCTATACCAGTATTCGAACCTGCCAAAGCCCTAAATACCACGCTTTTACGCACTGTCCCCATTCTTGTAATTGCTCTTTTGTTGGGCTTAATTAGCTTCAAAAAGTGGACCGTATTTGTGTAACTCACGCTAATTTTGATCGCGTTTGATGTGGTATTGTTTGAAAATTAAGCGTTGTGTCAGTACAATTAAATTGCGACTAAATGATTTTATTAAAAATGTACAGTACGTGACACTAGGGGTAGCCTCCAGGAAAGAAGAATAAAACGTTACCTAACGTGGTTATCGGAAGTCGTAGGATGTTACAGCATATTGTACACTCGTGATGCCAACTCTGTTCGCGTACTCCGGCACGGAAAACAAAATTGCTTGGCTGTTCGCCATTTTTTGCAAACCCAGTCGACAGATACGACCAGACCTTTACTCTCATGAATGTCGGCTGCTGGTATAGGTCATGGTCCTCACTGGTATTAGTTATAATAAGGTGGGGGCTAAAAAGAAACATATCATTTTAGCTTTAGGTTATAGCACCTTTTTTTCAGTGGGTAGGATTTGGCGCTAGAAAAAGGAACAGAAAGAGATGTCCTTGGAGACAATTAAGTGGGTTAGTAACCGCTTCCAAAACCTTCTTTTCATGCACCTCAAATAACCCATAGGACACTGCGCACTAAGTAGGACGCTGAACTGTAAATCACTCATTTAAAAATGAAAATAAATCAAAAGTTACGAGTTGAATTCCTCTGGACTTCACAGAACACTTGAATTCCATGGTATGCAGTAGGAGAATGTGTACTTTTGACCCCCAAAATTTGGGCAATGATCATGCATGTAACGGTGCTATTCATTTCACCTAGGAGTATACAATGTTGCAAAGGGCTATTTTTGCACATTTTGTGGAAAGACGCCAAATGTGACGTCATCAGTATTCGTTCAAGCGACTGATTATTTCTCGAAAAAAAAAAATTAGAGTGACAACAGCTATTTTACAAAAAGGCAAAATGATTTTCACCGGTCTAATTTGGAATATATTATTTTAGAATTTTGAAATGTGCAACAAAAATATTACTGTAATATGCTCTGCAATTGCATCAGCTATTGGCATCTCTGTTGGTCTTATGGTCCAAATCAGCTAAAGGCATTTTGTGAAGAAGGTAAAGTATGAAGACCTTGCTAAGAAAATGTCTTTTCTACATCATCGCAAATTATTGTCAAATGAGGCACCCGACATGAATTCCAAATATTGGCAGTTTGTCAATTAAAGGTTGAATGGATATTGCCCCAGATGTGCGTCAGTCTGGAAGTGGCGATGCCAAGCCACAATTATATCAAGCATCCAGGAGGGACGAGGAGGTCATGGTCCATCCAATTGCTTCTACTGCCGACTTTGACATAATTATAGATCATAAATATATGGAATCTTCTTTTTGCTACATTGTTCAAGTCTCCCAGACAATTTTTTTTTTGGTCCGTTTCTTTCGTATGTTGACATTGACCCCAAAGTTATGTTCCATCAAACACACCCTGTACTAAGTGAGTCACTCTGCCAGCCCAAGTGACGACAACTCCCGAATGTGATGCAAATAACGCGAACTGACAAGTGAGTTGGAGCAGTATTTTTACCACGCCTTAAACACGTGGCTACAGTCCCACACAAATCCTTTTCCATCCGAGTGATCCTGTACTTCTAATAGCCCAGTAGAGTCACATCGAGTCACATTTCTACAAATATATTGGCAAACCTGGGTTTATGAGCGTGTCTGGATATTTTTGCGGTTGATCAACCTGGGTTGGCAACAGCAATAATGGTGGAAGAAAATAGCAATGGCACATCTCCAGTTTTAAAACAAATCTCAAGATTTATTCTAGCGCCCTGCTGTCGAGTATGCAGTCTCTTTGCGACACTTCAGATAGTGCCAGCTGGTACTTGTTCATGCTCTAACAACAGTACTGGAACCGGTCCATTAGAGTCAAGTTCATGCAACTCATTGAGGCTATTGGAGATCAGTTTTCAACTTAGCAACTGTCTATCAGAATTAAGACTTTATGTAAAGAAAAGACAAGGAACTAGGACATTCTGCCAAATGCTATTTTTTTTGGCCTGACTATTTGTGTGTCTATTGTGTCTCTGTTCACACGAGCTGAACCATTATATTTTTAACTGATTTCAGAGATGCGGTGATAACTTGCATAGTGAACACTCTGACGTCACTGTTGGCTGGGTGCATCACCTTTTCCATTTTGGGATACATTGCACATATCCAGGCAACTGAGGTGTCTAAGGTGGTGACGAGTGGACCTGGATTGGTGTTTCTAACATACCCAGAAGTGGTGTTGCTGTTGCCAGGGGCGGCTGCTTGGGCCATCATCTTCTTTGTCATGCTGGCGGTGAGCAGCAAATGCGAATTTGAATAAAGCAGATTGGATGATATTTTGGAGCTATTTTCAGGTGCTGGGAATTGACAGCGAGTTTTGCAACGTTGAGTCTTTCATCACAGGAGTGGTGGACAATTGGCCTGAGCTGCTGAGGCCACATAGGAAGATATTTACCATTGGTGTTTGCTTCCTCTTGTTCCTTCTGGGGTTGCCCATGGTGTCGCAGGTCAGACACATTTCAACACATCTACTGGTAATCAGTAAACAAAAACAATCAACTTTCAGGGAGGAGCCTTCCTGTTCCAACTGATGGACTTCTATTCCGCCAGTGGCATGTCCCTCTTATGGGTTTGCTTCTTCCAAACCATATCCATTTCCTGGATATTTGGGGCCACCAGATTCGGCGATTGCATTGAACAGATGACTTCGATCAGGCCCAACAAGTTCTGGTACATCTGCTGGGTGTACCTGGCCCCATCCGTCATGATGGTAAGCTCTGGTCCAAATTCATCTTATTGTATGTAACATATTTAATATTTTTTTGTAGGGCATCTTCATATTCTTCTGCTTCCAATACGAGCCTGTGAAGTATGGGAACACATACGACTATCCCTGGTGGGGTGAGCTAATGGGATTAGGGATGTCTCTCAGCTCAATGCTATGGATTCCTTGCTACGCCCTTTATTACGTCTTCACCGGATCGGGGTCCATCATGGAGGTAAGCCTTTTATCCGAGTAATTCTTTTATGCGCAGTTCCACGAGTGGTATTGGAGTTGGCTTGATGGCAAAATCTAGGTCTAACTGAAGGCCACCTGTGGGCGTGATAATTGACGGAGATAATCATGGGGGTCGAGACGCCAACATCTATAGGCTTAGACAGCTGTCTAATTCAATCGAAATAATTGCATTCTTGCGTAGTTCGAATTGCTATTTTACAATGGAAATTTAACCGGATCAAGACGTCATAGCCCATAAAGAGGCTATCCAAGAATGAGCATTCATTAGGAACATAGTAGCCTTGAGGATTGTAAAGTGCGATTGTTAACAGTTATCTTTTGATGAGAAGTCAGCTTCAGCCAGAGGCAAACCTGCTGCCAAGTGGCTACAAAAATAGCTGCGACGCAACTCTAATAATTTAATGCAGTCCCACAGACACGTGCCTGAAATAATCTTCCTAGCATATATCGCAATGCAGCATTTCAGAAATTCTCAGAAAGCCCGCGTACCGGTACCGGTACGTGCATACAACCCATTATGATAGTCTTTCATATAGTAACTATGTACTCTGTCCACAGAACATTCGCACCGGATTGGTACCCAGCATTGACAAGACGAGGGGCAAACCATTGGACAGCGAAAGGGCAGGGGCCATACCACTGTCCGAGAGTAAAGCTGCCCTCGTCTATTCTCACATGTAGACGGCCTTCTTCATCAGTTTCGGTGCAGTCTAGTCACATATTTTATTTTTGAATGAAATATTATTTTTGTGATGGGCGGACCATCCAGATCGTCTTTCCTGCAACAGGAAGGGATTCAGAGCTACGTACGGTTACAGATCAGTGGCGTCCATCGACAGACACGGGTGTGAATCGAGGTTCTCTTGCGACTTTGAATGGACCACATTTTTAACCCTTTTAAGACTGCATCCATCTGCATATGATAAGCAGCACAGTAGCTCACTCTCGAGCTGATGAAACCCCATACTGGTACCGTTTAATGTTAGATTAGCTGGTAGGGTCGCAATCAGTGTAGTTTGCTTCGTAAAAGTGTCAGAATTTGACTTTTGATAGTGTTGTGAAGGAGTGAATTATTAGTCGATGCTGGTTGGCTAATAATGGATATGATATTTACGATTGATATTGGCGATTATTTTCGACTTCAGACACTTTTGATTTTACATGAAATTTTTAGTGACTCCTGTATGTTTTCGTGACTGTACTATAGAGAGGAGCTGTCTGCATGTGGTAATTACTGTATGGTGTGACAAATGGATGTACTCAACATAGAAAAAAAAATGTTTATGATAACTAGAGATTTTATAAGTGTTTCTTGAGTGGACATTACTGCAGAATTTACAGTGAGACAATGAGCGATGGCCTTTCAAGAAAAAAGTCATCGACTGTGCAATTAATAATGCTACTCTGGAAAGAACTATTTTTCTGCTCTTATTATCGGATCCGTCGTAAATGAAATCCTATTTTGTGCCAAACATGCAAAGAAAATAATGATAACAGGTTACTGAAGAATCATATACCCAGATGGAAGGAAATATGTTGGAACGTGTTACACGAATTTGTACAAATCATATCCAGAGTATATTAAAATGGTGAAATATTGGCTTGATTTTAAACTGCATGTATGTAATGAAGATGTCAAAAACCTATTGCAATACCACAACTTTCCTCGGAACAGCAGTAAGTGTGGTGAGGTCATGATCGTGTCATATGCATGGGTATAAGTTAGATGGTGACAGGTGTGTTTAAATAAGAACAGCTTGATCATATTATTGGCTTTTAATGGGAATACCCTGTTTTTTTACGCCAGCAGTTAATTACAACAGAGTTGACATAAGCTTTGCGCTGTATCAGCGCCTAATGATTACATACAGTCATTATGGTCATCAGCACTTCTTTATTTAGGCTTTAGACCACACATAAGTAACACATGTGACACCATACCTTAACTCATTTCTGGCAGCTATATGTGCCAGGGATGCTCCACATTAACCCAGGATTCCGACGGAATAATTGAGACTGTATTCTCTTCATTTTTTGAGCAAAATCATTGCATCGTGTTGAAACTGTCGAGGAATATTATTATTATTATTGTTGATTTAGTTATTGCCAAATAGGTCGGCCTTATATCTTAGCCTATGAGGCTAGAATTGATATTCCGTTTCATCCGAGTTAATGGGAGCTCACGTAACCCTCACTAATTCCGTTGCACAGCAACGAAAGGTTTAGCATTATCTCCGGGATTCGGATACATGCTCTTTGACACAGGCTCAATCTCCAAATGAGACGAGCGTACGTCGTTTGCATCACCAAGCTGTCCATTAGAAAAGTGAGTGTCTGGAAAGGAGGCTGGAGATTTTCAGATACAAGATTCAGGCCTACTTTTAAGTGCTTGCTGTTTTGCGGCCACACTTTAGGCCATTGGCACAAAATTCATCACCTGAGAACATGTTGTGACATGCAGCATGGGGAAATGGGAGAAGCAGTTGGCACGCCTGTGTCAATATAGGAAAAAGAGCCAATCAGTGTTAGCGTCCTTTTCTCTACCAATAAGGTCTCATACTTCCTTCCAACCAATCAAGTGCTATCACTTTCTCCAGGAGCTATTCCCCCATGCTGCAGATCACAACTTAGCTGCCACACATTATTCACAGGTAGGCCACATCTCTTTCCAGACTGATGTTTTAGAAAGATGCGGGAGAGTTGAGAAAACCGAAGCTATAAAATAGGCAGCAATAGCACAAGGTCACGATATTCTTACAGCTATAGTTGTGACACTATACACACAATATGTACAAAGAAAAGAAAGTTATACATGTCAATAATATATTATTATTGGTAGTTGGCACTTGGAAGATGCAGTGCTTCGGAGAAAGTTTCCTATGAGATTCTTGTCAAAATGCTGTGCTGTTTATTCTAGGAAGACTTTATTGCTATTAATGACTTTTGTTGTAGTTATGCGTGTGTAATAATGTGCTGGAAATGCCAAACTAATAATGTTTCAGGAATGTTTTTTTCCCACGTATTTGGCGAAGGTTATTTGTCAACAAATATTTGGGTACAGTGAAATATTATAACGTAATATTGTTATCGATGAATTTAAATGCATAGCAAGATATATTGTGAAAGTAAATCATGTACATTTCGGACTGAAGTTGAAACTGAAAGAATTACTCGCAGGTCAAAATTACGAAAAATAACGGTTTGCCAAGCAGGTCAACTTTGCTGGCTTTCGAGGCTAAAATCCTGGCATTTTTTGTGCATAAAAAGTACAATAATTTTGTGAATGTGAGCTTTAAGTCTGTAGAATATATTGTCTTAGGTCCACAAGTGGAAAATGAGGGTTATCTGCACTACTCCTTAATCCTTGTAAAATGCATGTTGTTCAATTACATTTTCCATATCCAAGGAGAGTTAAATACTTGCTGAGATATCCTCCATATAAATAATCTGTCTATAAAATGTACACGTCTGCACCAGGAAACTCTGTCCGAAGCACTGCTGAGATTCACTATAATGAAATAGACTCTTGCAAAAATTATCCAAAATGATTGCTCGTCAATCACATGCCAGTCGACCATTCCTTTGATGGAAATTCCTCACTGCAACATGATCGACCTGTTCTGATATGCCACTGGTCGATGTCAGACTTTTCACAATTTCGTACAAGATCTGCAAAAATTTTACCAGTGGTAGCCAATACTAACATGTAAAAAGTCATCCAGGCTTGAAAAGACCAGTGTAATTATTTTTTTTACCCTATGTCCAAACTAATATTGATCCTGTCCATGAGCCTGGTAGTTATGATTGAAAAATGTTCAGCCAGATGCAATGGTGTCCCAATATTTCTTTGTCAACTTGCGATATTATATGAGATACTTTTTTCCTCGCTTGAGGTGACAGCGACATATGGGTCTTGAGATGGCCTATCCTACTCACACTTTGTAAGCTGTTACTTTTTCAAAGTATCTGTCTCACTAAATGCTTATGTAACTGCTTATTTATTATTAGTGCTTTATTTTCCTCCTACAATAAGTGTCAGAGTGGAATATTGTTAATCAGCAATTGTATGTGCCATGACAAATACTTCTAAAAAAAAGTAACTGCTTGCAAATGTCTTGCTACAAATGATATACAGTGCAGCATGATGCGACCCCCTTTGAATAGTTGGGTACACCAGTGATCAAAAGAAAATGCAATGCGAGGAAGTAGTACTTTTGGTCAGCAGTCTTAAAACAGTTTTGAAAATAATTGCTATTTTTTTATATTACATGATTTTCGTTTAACTTGCGTTTACCAAACAATGAGGCAATAAGACTCAACAACTTTGCCAATTTTTTCTTTCTTAGGCACATCAGATGGGCACCGTATCACAGCACCAACTTCAGGTAGCCTACGAACGTTGTCTACAGACGTCAGCAAATCCATGCTCGTAAAAATTGGGTGTTTTAAAATTGTGAGACTGGTTGCATATGCTGACGTCTGGGATCATATAATAGCATTTATTTTGAGGGTGGCCTGAAACACCACTGCAAGAACCTGTGTGAGCTAAAACACTCGTCTTCTATACCCATTGTAGGAGGTGTATCCTGCACCTGCATCTTCCTTATGCACCAACTGAACTTTGAATATATCAATCTATCAATTATTACAGCTGGTTTCCAATTTTGACAATGCCAAATAGCCACGGTGAATCAGACTCATACTTGTTCATATAGGAATTGGTGCATAAGAGTAGGTGCAGGAGCAAGGTCAGAACGCAACTGGATGCACAGAAGGGTCAGCAAATCCAATTTCTCAGTGCAAGACTTAAAATAGTGTGTGGTGATTGGTAGATGCAATTTATATCTCTGGCAGTGAAAAGCGTTTACCTATTAATAAAGATGCAGCAAGGAAGCTGCGTTTGCAATTTTTGAGAGAGAGAGAAAAATAGGACTTGTTGGCCACCCTGCAACACACTTGCCAACCAGACCTGTCTTTCAGTGATTTCGCCCATAGTTGGGGCCATCTCGAGCATAAATAATAAGACATAAAAATAACAAATGGTTTCTAGGCATTCTACAGCACAACTACTCACTCGTGCTACACAGGGACTCATGTGACCCTTCCCCGAAAAACTAGAAACCTGCTGGGGGTTATCCAATCCAGCCTTGGGCAACTGGGGGGCCTCTCTTCTCTCATTCTTCCATGCCACTGAGTGCCACGTTGCTGGATCTGATGAGGTGACAGGTGGTGAGGGGCAAGGAGACACTTATGGAGTGAAGAAGGAGTTGTTCTTGGCTAGAAGACCAGCACTGCTTTCAGACATCGGGATCTGGGGTACCTTGATGTCGTTCTTTTGGGATTTTGTGCGGTTAGCACATTTAATATTGGGGGTCAATCCTTTCCGAAGATTCTGTAATCAATAGTGTTGATGTTAGGTCCTCATTTTATAGTCAAAAAATTGTAATGTGTTATTGGAGTAATCGTACCTCCTTGAATGTTCCAGGAGTTGTGATGAGATAGTAGATGGCATATGCGGGAATCCATATCATGGATGATATGCTCATTCCGAATCCCATAACTTCAGCCCAGGCCGGATACTGATATTTGTTTCCATAGGTGATGGGCTGATATTGAACACAGTAGAAGATAAAGATGCTCTGAAGAAGAAGAGAGTCATGTAGCCCTGTAACATTGTCCAACCATATCAAAAAATAGACTCGGTTATTGTCCTTACCACCATGACCACTGGAGCCAAACACACCCAGCAAATGTACCAAAACTGGTTGGGTCTGTTTCCTGTCATCTGTTCTATACAGTCGCAAAAGTTCTTGGCTCCGAAGAACCATCCGATAGCAATGGTCTGGAAGAAGCACACCCACAGGAGGGACATCCCACTGGCCGAGTAAAAGTCCATCAGTTGGAACACATAGGCACCTCCCTAGAAACATCAATTGATCATATTACTATCACATTCATAGCCTTCAGTCAGAAGTGTGAGCCTGGAAATTCACAGTACCTGAGTAACCATGGGCAACCCCAACATGAACATGAAGACACAGATCGCAAAAGTGAACTTCTTGCGGTGAGGACGAAGGGTTTCTGGCCAGTTGTCCACCACTCCGGTCACAAAAGACTCCACGATGCAGAACTCACTATCAATTCCCAGAATCTGCAAGTACAGTGTCACAATCAGAGCTCTGGTCACACCTTTCCAGTGTAACAGTTCAGACAAGTGCACTTACCACCAGCATGATGAAGAAGATGACGGCCCAGGCTGGGGCCCCAGGGAGTTTGAGCACAACCTCTGGATATGTGAGAAAGACCAGTCCAGGACCACTCTTGACCACGTCCTGAACCTCTGCTTCTTGTATGAGAGCGATGTGTCCCAGGATGGAGAAGGTGACACACCCGGCCAGTAGGCAGGTGAGTGTGTTGACAACGCAGGTGATCAGGGCGTCTTTGTAGCAGTTGTGGTGGAATTTGTTGTAGGATCCCAGGGCAGGAAGAGCGCCGGTACCAACACTGTAGGCAAAGAAGATCTGTGTGGCTCCGTCAATCCATGGGCCAGGTCCCAGGAGCATTTCCCATCGGGGGGTGATGTAGTAGAGAAGACCTGTAGACGCACCTTCCAGGGTCACAGCACGACCCAGGAGGATGAACAGCACCACATACGGAAACAGGGCAGTGAACCAGATGATCTGTAAGTAACATTGAAAATTGTATGTCCAATGCTGAGTGAATGCTTAGTCAAATGAATCTAAGCAATATTGGAGAACTTATATGGAGGCACCCTTCAATAACACTTTCTGGAGAGAAAATGAAGCTCCTAAAGAGAAAATGTAACCAATAAAATCAGGTAAAAATGTTTCCCAATTACTGCGAATCATAAAGTCTTCAACTGCTTTAAAAGTCAGTAATGATTTTACAGTGATTTTATGTGTTATTTTAATATATTCTGTACCATGTGATTCTGAATGTTTGTTGCTTTTTAAAAGGATAACAAAGGATTGTTCACTGTGTACACTACACTTCACGAATTGCATAACTTAATGACTGAATTGATTCATGAATGTTTGAAATTCCTGTCAGATTTTGATCATGCTGAATTGAAAAACAGTGTTATGTTTTGGTTGATAGAGTAAGCCATAAAGCTGCCAAGGCAACATACATTTCAGCTAGTGCAGTGACATCTTACATTTCACAATGCCTCTATCACAATCATATTCTACAGTATAATTACCCCAATAATAACTTGACCATTTCTGACACCACCGGTGTCAGTTCAACGTGTCATTGATTCATTCACCATATGCATCTCTAAAATTGGTTGCATATCACTTTTTCCTCTTCCTATGATACCTTAAAATATATGGCAGGCCCAATGGTGACATTTGCGATAAAGTGGAACCATCTCAATGACGCACTGGACTTGAGCAACTGTCAGTGATCCATACCATGTTGCTGATCACTGCATTCTTAGAATAATTACCGTACTGCAACATTTCCTCCAGATAATCTAGGGATAGGATTATTGAACCACTAGTTTCTGGTGACCTCCGTACCATTTTCGGTTTTTAATATTATTATTATCCACATTCCTGTTGGACCTTACCTTTCCACTCTGATGTAGTCCTCGCCAGATGATTAGATATACTAGGATCCATCCTAGAAGTAGGCAACCCACCAGCTCCCACTGCATCCCTCCAAGATTCTCGATTCCATTCGTGATGCTCAACACGCGATGGCTGCAAGGCAACAAAGATGAGCAATAACAAAATCATTTTCAAATCCAGTCAGTACTGGCTCTGTCAAGACACACAGAAAAAAACAGAACCCAATGCTTGGGCACAAGAGATGCTTACTCCCAGTATTCTTCCACAGGAGTTGTGCTGTGGTTGGTACGGATCAGTCCTAGAGGGCCGGAGGTCTCGTTTGTCGCAGGGTTGAAGCAGTTATTCGTGTTCCACCAGTTGTCTGCACGGAAGGTAAACAGATTTTTTAAAATGGCGATCAAAATATTTTTTCCACAATATTAATTTGATATTTCTTCAAAATTAAAGAGATGTTAAGTTGGTAGCACTTATTATACCAACCTTTTCACCGGAAAAAAACATACATTTTACATCCTGCCTGGGGTTATTTCCTTTTTGGTTCAGATAAAGTTATCATCGAACCAAAAAGTCACACTTTTCTACTAGATCGAAAATATTACACTTACCACAGTCTTGCCATGGAAGTCCAGGTAAATCAACTAAAGAGTTGATGAGGTAGAAAAGGGTCCAGGCTATAATGATGCAGTAGTAGACGTCGAGGAAGAAAACAATCACCATTGTCGCATAGCCAACCCCTGCAAATCAATGAAACACACATTTTTATCAGAGAATCACAGGAAACTTGATTTCCTCCTGAGTATTGGTTCGACCCAACCCAGCCTGTCGCGTATTCACTATTCAACTCTCAACTTCAGGGTGTCACAGACCCCCCCTTGATTTCTTGCAAGCTAAACAGGCAGTAACTTATAAGGAAAACGCACACATGTCACGGTCCCTTTTGCCATTAGGAATGGACATGCCAGTTTGCAAATCGTATCCTGCTGTTTGATATTTTTTGAAACGCATATGCTTAATTTTTACGAGACCGACGCGACGTGATAAACGTTTGCAACCCTGTATGGTATGTGGCATTGGCGGGATTCTAAAAGTGTAATTGGAGCAAGAGTCTGAAACTGTCTTGACTTTTTGTATGTAAATCCTAAGGCTCCTTTTCATTGTAAGGTTCTGTAAAAAAATGTTACGATATTTACAGTTTTTTTTCGAGTTTCCAAATCACTTGAGTAATTTGGATGCCCTTCGTGCGCCATTTTTTATTGCATGTGATAAAAATTGAATTGGCTTATGACCCTCCCAGAGGACATTCGCAGCTGAAATTCTTCCGATTGCATGTATCTCTAAGGAATTTGCACGCGAGCTTTTCCGGAAGGCTCGAAGACCTCTGTCGCACAGGGTGAAACACCAAAAAAAAAAGTCAGAAAAAAATAGAACCAAAAATAAATGAGCCTGCGTGCCTCACGCACCCGGTTTTGTACTAAAGGGAAGGGGGAGCTGTGATTGATGGAGGTTTGAGTTAAACAAAATGTCCAGTCGAACTTTGGTTGGTTCCTATACCCTCTAATGTCGAAATCTTTAAAAAAAATGTAATTATTTAAAACCCGATTTCCCTTTTGCTCGATCCGGTTTACGATTTAGAGTATTGCAGCAATGCCTTTGTCTGCTGCATAAAAAATTGCGATGGGGATATACACACACAAAAAAAGAGAGAGGCAATAGGTAAAAAAAAATGAGAAGAAAAGCTCACCTTGCAGCATTGGACACAGTTGTCCAACTAGGGTCATTCCTCCAGAACCCAGGTATTGTCCAATGGCCACCTCTTGAAAAAAGATGGGTATTCCACAGAATATCATGGCAATACCGTATGTCACCAAAAAGGCGCCTGAAAACAAAAACATATTATGAACACATGCCATCGAGTCATAATGTGGCAGATAAGCATTTGGAGTAATTAGTCTAATTATATCGGTACCTTAGTTTTTTTAAAAAAGTTACGGAGATAGTTGATATATGTATAGAAAAATCATCGTGAACGTGTGTTCGACAAAGAGTTGGCGCCGGTTCCAATCATGTTATTTTGGGACCTATCTTGAAACCAGACATCTATCTCAAGTGCGTTTTATGGGGCTCTGCAGTCTCAGTCTTTTTTATCTTTCCTCTCACAGCTAGCCGAAGAATAATGACCAACAAGTTTTCCTCGTTGTTTAGCTCGGTACTCAACACCAAGGGAACAATGCCACAATACGGTCATTATGATTTCAAAAGCATGGATGCCAAGCTTCTGATGCAACTGTCCCCAAATATCTTAAAATATACCCAGACGCCATTGATTTTTGAGGAATTCGTGAAACTTGCCTTTGGAGGAATCGCGGTTTTTCAACCCACAGTGAAAGACATTGTTCTTTAGATCCCTCGAGGAATTTGACAAGATGGAATTCCAGGAGGTCGTTGCCTCTTACTCCCCCGTCCCGTGGGTAGCTATAGGGAGATGCTGGCCAAAAGGGTAATGATATGATCTATCGAGTCATAGACATTTTTGATAGACCCTATTTTTCCTCCTGGTGTTGTCATTGTCTGGAGTCTTATCTCATTAACGGTTGGTAAACTTCTTGTATACGACCAGACATGATGTCATACATGCAGACGGACGATGAAATCACAGGATTGAACTTGTCATACTGATCCGGCACCATTGTTACTGGCACAAGAATATTCCGATAAAACCATGGCCATTTCCAGTCTGAAAGTGAAACGGAAGTAGGTTTCGAGTGACCAAGTCGTAAAGGTCAGGTCGGCGGTTCCCATCGAGTCACGGCCACAAAGGTGACAAAGGTCATCTCACGTCCACTTTTCCTACTACCAGACGGTGTCGTCTTTCAGTATTGCGCTTCGGTGTCCCCAATCGGACCTGCACCTCTTCAGATCAAGAACCTGCCAAAGGTCACCTTGTACAGCTGTCCTCGTCTCATTTCAAAGTCCAGTACGGTATTGGCCTGTATAATAATATTGGTCTTCCGGAATATACCTTGTGCCAACTTGACCCCGCAGAAAGGAGGTCAGCGAAAGGCGATTTCGCCCCCTTCTAATTCCTTTTCTTATACTCAAGTGCTACCACCAAGACTGGGCTGTGTTGGCGGAAGTGTGACCTTTTCAAACACATGCACGTGGGTGGGATTAGCGTACGCCATGCATAGAAGACACGGTTTTTCCTAGTAATAGAATTAGCAAGTGGGCCATCTATCATATGTGAGGAGCACACACTTGTCATATTTGTACAAGACTAATGATCTCAGGGGTCAAATATTCTCATTATGCATATCTGGATGTCCTCTTTTAGCATCATCTATTTTTTTTAATGGTCATCTTGTCTAATATGAAAGTCAAAGACCGATTTTTTTTTTACCAGCCTAGATATGCATGGTATGTCGCTGCACATGCACATCGGTGTCCTTCAAAGTGCATAATTGACAAGGTAGTTCAACCTACATTTTGATGCAATCTGGATGGCTTCCTTGTACCGTTACAGGGAACGTCAAGGATTTCAACTCTTGCATGGTGTGGTATCAAGTCACGCCTTATGTCCTTCCATTCAGACCCATAATGCCCACCTTTCATTCATCAAATTTCCGTGATTACTTACCTCCACCATTTTTGTAGCAAAGGTACGGGAACCTCCAGACATTCCCCAGACCAACAGAGACGCTGATGCAGGAGAAGAGGAAATCCAGCTTATTGCCCCATCCGCCTCTTTCTTCTTCGGCGGCCTCTGGGTCCTCCTCAGCAGTCTTGGTGACCACCGGCCCCGGGGTGGGCACCAACCCATTAGGTGCCGGCTGGGGGGCTTGAGACCCATTGGTCGCTTTCCGCTGCTTGGCCTCAGTTGCCTTGGCACTGGGTGAGGCTGATGGTGCCTTGGTCGGTGAAGAAGCTGCGGTGCTCTTGGCCGAGAACTCGATGAATGCGTCGTCTGGATCCACAGCCTCTTGCTGACGATGCTCCTCGTCCCAGTAGTACACCTTGGAGGACATGGCCCTTGAGCTGTCTCCCTTACCTTGCTTAGTGGTCGCCACGTCTGCCGTCTGAGTTGCCTTTTTTCTGCAACAACAAAACAACAACAATCCCATTAGCACGTGTGCTGACTCATTCCATGATTGTACAGGAGGACCCAAACTCTCTCAGGGGAACCTTGTCCTTCATTCATTCTTCGGGGAGACAACCTTCGCCCAACCAATGGAGGCTGGGAAGAAGCACAGACGTGGTCCGTGAAGGAAGACGAAGAAGAAAAAATATTCATTCAAAGAATGGTCCCATTCATACCTCCCTTTTAGAGGGCACAAACTATGTGGACATCAAACATCCGGGAGTTTTGAAATTTTTATCGTGTTTTCTTTTTGCTGTGCTTGGTAAAGACAACGGGATTCTTTGATGGTGAACACCAGTCGTCGTCGCCAAACTTGACCTGACTTTACCCCAAGGCAGATTCGAAGCAAGTCCATTGACAGGCTGACGTCACGGTTTGGCTTGTACTAGTTTGCATTTTTTGAATCATCCGGATGGTATTTGATCAATTATTCAGAACATTGGAATGCTGCATTTAATTAGCACTCAGAGTACGTCTTACATTAATGTTTATTGTTTATAATAAGACTTATGCTGGGTCAAAAAAAAATGAAGGCGCCAAGCTGACGAACATCGTCCTATGCAATTCCCGGTCCATATTGACTCTCCCAAAGGAGTTTTATTGCATTCTTATCTTCCGGTACGCACATTACTTTCATAGAATCACATTAGGCAAGGAAGTTGTGCACGTGTGAAATAAAGGCGTCAGACGGCCGGAAATAGTCGTCTCTATAGGCTTTTTAACGTTCCTTACAAAGTGCATCTAACTGAAAACTCATCATTTATGGTAGGTTTTTTGGCTCAGGGGTATGCACTTAACTGCATTTCCTTCCCTTTGTGCTTAGAGGCCAAGAAGTCAAGGTGACAAAAAAGTGCAACGCGATTCAGCTGAAATCATTGACCACCCATGTAATTAATTTGAAGGTGATAATGCATTGCCATACCATTGCACAAGGACTTGCTTGGCTTGTTGTATTGCAAGTGGCAGGAATTTAGGCTGTAGATGACCTTATTGTTTTCTGATTTCTTCATAAGTGTGTACCAGGCTTAGTGGTAATAAAAATTGTGAAATTTTAGTTTTTCTGCCCAATTTTCTAACTAAAATTACGATTAGTTAAGCCTCTAATCACGAAAAGTATTTGATCAGTTGTGTAACGTATAATCAGCCAGGGCCATATTTAATCCTTTATGTACTTAATGATAATCACCTAGGCCATCTTGATACATTTTGTCTTTCAAAAAAAACAACCCCGCGGTATATCCTCCTCAATATTCACTAACACTTACGCATCCCAATGTTTGTCAACAAATTGTTGACAAACAATATACCGCTATCAC
This sequence comes from Catajapyx aquilonaris, assembly GCA_000934665.2. Lineage (NCBI taxonomy): Eukaryota > Metazoa > Arthropoda > Diplura > Dicellurata > Japygidae > Catajapyx > Catajapyx aquilonaris. Next base: position 127,411 of record KZ537960.1, read on the forward strand.
GATTCATTCATTCAACCGATAGATCCTATAGTGGATACTTAGTGATTCTCAGACATCAGACAGATGGGGATTTGGGCCAAGGGAAGAAAAAAAATATGGACAGGAAATGCCGTGAAAAGATGCTGGAAACCTGATCCTCCTTCACCCTCACCCCCCCTACCATCCCTACCCTCTTGGCATGGGCACCTCCCGAAAAGGCGGGGCTGTAGGACCTAAACAAAACACGTTTCGTCTATACCGCGTAAAAATGTTTAAAAAAATGACAACTTACCATACACAAGTCCTCTATCGATGTACTCACTTTCACACCAGTGATCAAAAATCGCGTTTAAAAAAAAAAACTCAAATGACAAAAAAAAAATTTGAGCTAATTTCAAGTATTTGTACGATTAAGTGTTGGTTTTTGAGTTTTTTTGAGCGAATTTACGGAATGTTATGCGGAGTTTAAAAAAAGCACATGTGCCATGGACTGAAGTTTCCCGCGGAATGAGTTTGCCTATGCCTGAACAGCCTCTTTATAAAGGGGGTGCGATGTTGTCACATTTGTTTCCCGCTCTTAGCTTGAATGAGTTTTTTTTAGTTGGTCTGTAGGAATTTTTTTGTTCCTTTAGAAAGGAGCGGCATTTTTTTTTTTTTTCGAAACATTTTTTTGGGTGGTTAAGGGTGGCCCATGTTACGGTCCGGTTCGAGCTAACGTCATAGAAAGGGGATATATATATTTTTTTGTATAGGTGCGTTTGGGGGCCACTGATTGGCTGGGTGGTCAATTAGATTATCTGATAGAAGAGTAACGCTAGTAATTATTATTCTTGTTACGACATTGTGAATATGTTTCATATGAGTTGTGTTTTTGCCTTTTTTTATCTGATGAAGTGAGAATTTCAGATTGTAAGGTGTGTGATTACCACATCCGCTGATAAGTGTGGAAACATAGGTGGCGCCCATCAAATTAATTGCTAATCAGCTAACAGTTGGCCCGTACTCAAAATTTTGATAATGGCATCACTGGCATTGTCGGCGTCGTAAACTAATATTGTACACTGTAGATAGTGTGGAACCTATTACAGTATATTGCCGTTATTAACTGGCACGCTTATTATTATTATTATTATTATTATTATTATTATTATTATTATTATTATTATTATTATTATTATTATAGCTGCTGATAAAAGTGGCATGTAACTACGTATAAGAGATCTAACCTGATGAAACCAAGTTCTAGGATTGCAATCCACCGGAATAAACGTGACTCTAGTAATTGCCAATCAATTATCAAAGCCCCCATCAAGGAGCCTTTGACGTATATCCCCATGCAACCAAAGACTAATCTTATAATCTGCGCATTTCCTCATAGTCTGGAATCGAAGTGACAATAGCAATTGGGTATACAGTCTATGCAACTGATGCTTTCCATATACCATAGGCTTCAGACATCTCACGTGCACTCTATTGTTTTGGCGAATAACTTTATTCAAGAGTGTGTATAGAAGCATGTCACACACACACACAAAAACTTGTCTCGCCAAATGTATGACGCAGTGCATTGATTCTGCATAGGTACAGTACCCATGTCCACAAACATTATCACCCAATCAATCAACCCCGACATGAATGAATGTGTGAAAGTTTTAAGGAGCCCAGCCTGCCACCCATTGCTCTAAAGGCGGGAAAAACCTTGTAAACAAAGGGCAGTGACATTGAAACGTGTTGTCCTTGCGACCACCAGCCCTGAGGATACCCTCACCAAACGCCTGGCAGTGTGACAACCCCCTGCCCGACACGTTAGTTTGGGTCACATACATGGAAGGGGCTAGTCTTGTAATGGGGGTCACCGAATGAATGTTTCAGCCTTGGAAGGCCCCTGCAAAGGCCGTATGTTGACCTTGGCTGGGGTTGGGCATTTTTGTTTGGGGGGGAATGGAAAAACGAAGATGGGTTGGGCACCTAAGGAATGCCTACAGACTGCCCCTGCCACTTATTTGGCCAAGTTTGGGGTGTGGCAAGTCAACTATGCTGCTCCCTACCACCTCCCCCTTATCCACCTTTTCCTCGACCTGGCCTCCTGGGGGCACTTTCTTCATGCCCCGAATGCCAATGACCCAAAACTTGATTTTACAACTACGCATCGGATTTTAGTCGACTAATATAGTATATAAAAAAATGAAACCTGTCATCCTATTATAAAGTTACCCTGCCAGTATGTATCAGGAGGCTAATTATTTTAGGGTGTTTATCTACTCAGATTTTTTGAAAGTTTAGAAAGCAAGTCTAGACGTAATTTATAATGGAGATGAGCTGGTTAGTAGTAGGCGTACCGTTACGTGTCTTGTAGGTTACGTCTAATTTTTTTCAGGTGCAAAAAAAATGACTGATTTTTTATGCGCAGAATAAAGCAGATCTGATTGACATTTTGTTCCAAGGGCGGATATATTATTCTTCTGCTGATGCATTCTAAGTCATGGCGTCGCGATGCTTACACGAATCTGGGTTGTTGCTGAATAATAAACATTGGTGTAATAAACTACTCTGGAAATTATGTCATGGGTCTGGTTCGAAGAATTCAAGTTCAATAACTATTGGAGCGTGCTTTGATTTGTGATTAGTAGAGCTCACGCCATATATTTATGCAACGTAATTAACAAAAATTATGTTGGTCGACATTTCGTCGTTAAAAAAAATGCATATGGCAGAGTTGTATAATTTCAAGTTTCATTATATGGTACAACGGACAAGTAGGTTTTTGTCGTGCTTTTTCCTCATTGCGTGATGTCAAGTGATTCTTAGAATTCGGAATGACAAGTTTTGGAGAATTAAAACCGGCGTACGTAGGATGTCTTTGGATGCTGGCCAATTGATGCAATCCAGGATGAAATTTCCTAATTCGTATATGGCATTGGTTTCATAACCTAGCCTAAAGGTGTATGATTCTACCATTGCACCTGTTCACACATTGTCTGAGTGTTTGACTAATTATGTAATGCGATCACTAGATTATAGCTGAAAAAGTCCACCAGTGATTGACACATGAACGGATATGAGCATTATCCCGTACTACAATGGCGTAACTCCATTTTTTTCAAATGTACAATATTTGTGTATACTGGTTGCATTATTGAAGCCACGATGTCTTTAAACTCTACGTGACCTGCGACCGCCTGCGACATGACGACATCTCTCAAGTGTCGTCATAAGTAGCTCACGTGACTTCACCCGATAGCTTTTGCCCCCCAGAAGAGTTTTGGCAGTGACCTTTCCACTTACCCTTTTAACTCTTGACCTATAATAAATGGAGGGGGGGGGNAGTCGCAATTCGATTACAGAATCTGCGTACATACTCGTGACGTCACAAGCCGACACTCCCCCCTCTTTCCCTACCTCCTAACCACGCCCCCGGGTAGTTAAATATTATGGTATGGGCCTACCTGTGGTATCCTTCCGATATACCTGTAAAGCACCAAGACTAATACTAACACCAATAAACAACAACGTCATCAATGTGCAATAAGTGACATTGCCCGACATTGCCGAAGAGTACTTGGTACTGAGGAAAAAAACATAACAATCGACTTTGTTTTGCGTACATGTGCATAATTGCGATTGTTAGTGTGACAGATTAATAAGCGTGTATTGGTGTCAATAGACGTCAATGACACTTACGTGCGGTCACTGCGCCATCTGCCTTGTGTTTACATGATGGCAAACCCCACTTCCGGAAATATTGTTGCTAATGCACTTGGACACATGCGGGGGCACACACTACATACATTTGGTACTACAACACCATTGCCGTACCCGAATAACGACATACCTAAAAATCGGTTTGGCTGCAACCGTCCGTAGCGCAAGTTAGGCGCCAACTGCGTCGCCGTCAATGCCGTCGAGTCTACGAGACATCGACGCCGCCGACGCACCCCCCACCCCCACACCCCATTCTTTAAGAGCAGAATAATCAACATCCGAGTCAAAACAGCATCCCGAAGAGTATGTCCGATAAATGTTACTTACAGGTCGGGTTGTAATGTGGGTTGTGGGCATCCCAGGGGCTGGACATCGTTGGGTGGTACCGGTACTGTCGGTGGTGTATTGCTCATGGGGATCTGGTTTGATCTCGGTGGTAAGGACGCTGGTCGATGCCTACGTCCTACTATACTCCGAATCGATTTTGTGAGGGACCAAAGACCCCCATCAAAATCCCCCCCTCGTCGCCTGCACCCACGCCACCCCTTCTACATTCGCCCACAGATGCCACACTACCCACGTGGGTTTGTTTATTGCGCAGATTCATACCTTTTGACTATATAATAATTAGATGCATCTAGGAGATTTTGGATATGAATGGATCTGGTGGAACTGGTTTCATGTGCGACGATTGTGGCGGAAGTTGTGACGCAATAAAAGATTTGTGTGAATATGTGGAAAATCCGGTGACTCTCTTATAATCACTGGGTGATTGCAGTTGGTTATTGATTTATAAAATGTGTGGCTAATGCTGGTTAAGTTGCGGGATATCCGGCTGGATTGCAAAAGGTGTCTTACCGGTTGATTGATTTACGGGAGATATGACGGTCTTGGTGACGCTGAGACTCGCGGTAGTGGCGTCACGTCGTAAAAGACAAGACGCAGATTACTGAATGGGATATGAGTAATGGTATTATTGTGACACCCACATGCTAGACAGATAAAAAGACTCCAAATCCTCGCTTTTTCAAGGTGCATCCTCCCTCAACCCGATGGACCATGTATGGATAATCCTACTTGGATGTTGGATCACAATACCAGCATTCTTGGAAAACTTTAGTCATATTTTTTTGTCGTTTTTGCGTTAACAATATCATTAAAATTTTAAGGTAAATGCGCACCTAATGAGCCAAAGAGCCGGATCGAAATTAGTTTTATTGGGCCATATAGCTACGGTCCCAATAATTCTAGATTTCCTCCTCTTCTTATAAGAGGAGGAGGAAAAGAAGAGGAGGAGGAAATCTGAGAAATAAGTCAGAGACGGCTATCCTCTGCAGATGATAGTATTGCATGTTTCCTGATGGAACACTCCCTTGCAAGGGGAAATGGCAGTCAAAGTCAGATATCTGTAGAGAGATAACTGAAAAACGGTTATCCTCAAATTTTCAACAGGCTCTAGGTCAATGAGTAAAAGAACCCTGATTTTGTTGAATTCCGCCAATCATGACAGGTATAAGTTCTCGATAATGGCATAATGAAAATAACAATTCTTAACTTTAAAAAGTGGCATTTTCTGGGAATGAGGTTCGTTATGCCCTTGACTCTACATTTAGTGTTTAATGATCTTATCATATTGCATAAGATCGAGACAGGTTGATGCCAGGAATTATTGACATTGTAAATTGGCAAAATTGCGACCAAGCTTTTAATCATTGTGTCTATACATATTGTACTGTTCACCTGCAGATAATCTGGCTAGAACTTATATCATTTTTAGTGCATATCTGGTGATGAGACACTTCTTGCGTAATTTCGTATACCGTGACACACACTGTCGATCAGTCTTTCTGAACAATTCATGTCACTGCTGTCATTATTGTTATTGTTGATGTTGCTATTGCTATTCTTGTTATCTGTACGAGTAAGTTATATTTGGATGTTATGATTGACAACAGCAACTGCAATTAATTTTTATAGGCCTATTGTAGTCGTGAGAGGCCCGACGAAAATTGGGAGTCCATTAAAATTTTCAAGGCCTACTCGCTACAATGATTATAATATAGTCAAAAAACTTGCCAAATTCATCTCACACATTTTGCACCAATAGTATAACTATCCAAGGCGCCAATTCTTACGTCCACTATAATTTTATTTCGTAAGAGTGTACACGTTAGTAGGCTACTAGGCTACTTCTTATCCGATTGATTAAGTCTTAAACTAACATTACACCTAGAAGATGCTGATATAAGACCTGATCAATCCAGAAGTATCCTGGTCGCACAGAAATCATTTAGGTTTAGATAAACTGTATAAATACATTTGAAGTACATTGATACAGGCCTATCAAAAATAATTATTATCAATGTACGCTCAAGGTCATATTAATTTAGAATAAATGGTTGAAAAATTATCTCATCGTCACATTTACATTTGGAGCCATCGATAGTTCACCTAGTGAGCCATGAGATGGCAGTGTCCCCCTGCACCGACGTCTCCATCTGCTGGCTGCGCTTGGCTCCATTCGACCCTCTGGTTGGTATGGTCGACGTCTGTGTCGGTAGCAGACGGCTGTCGTCTGAACCTGACCCAGTGCCAAAGAGAAGGAGGCTGCAGTGATACGTGCCAAATAATCAGCTGTTGCATGACAACCGCTCTCTGCACCTGCTAAGTGTGTGAGGAACACTTGTTGCCGTACACTGTTACCAATACATATTTATTGCTATCTAGGGTGGTGGTGGATTAAGCTGTCAGTTGTATATGTTGAGGGATGACATACGCATAATAATTGCCTATGTACATCTCATGAATGCGTTACAAATCTGAATGATAATTGAATATTTCAACACCATCCTGCGGTGCAATGACAGTGATTTTTGCCGTTACCACCTTATTGCCTCATTTTGTAGGGTCAAGTGGGATTCTTTAACGTTTCTTGATCAGTCCTTGACATGGGTGTGATTAATGGCTTGACACTGCTTGATAATGGGGAGAAAAAAAGGATTGGATATACGTTTTTCTCCCCCACTTTTGCCTTGAACTCACTTTCTGTGCAGATGTACAAGTCAAAATCACGCAGGTCGTAATCATCTTAGTTACGTCATTCGCTTTCAGAGGTTGCCGCCAATTAAAGCTTCATTTGTAGGCTCCCATATTTTTGTTGGGTGTAATTGCTGTGTGGTTAGCTTCCCAGCTCATCTCATCCTTATTACAGAAGTGGACAAGATGTCAACGGCTGAGGAGGTGCGATTCATCTGGCGCTCGGCTGATGCAGTCTGTTTTGATGTTGACTCGACTGTTTGCCAGGATGAGGGAATGGATGAGCTGGCCAAATTTTGTGGAAAGGGGAAAGAAGTCACTCAATTGTAAGTTACAATGTTACATGCACCTTAGTAATAAATTTCTACTTATGACATTATATTATTTTCTCAAGTAGAAAAGTGAATGGATAATAATTAACAGAGTGGACGTAAATAGCACAGTAACTTGCTTCATGATGTTATGGACACCGTTGTAACGTTGACTCTACTGAACAATTATAATTTTAAATTTTATCATGTCTTGATGTCCCACAATTGGAACAGTGCAGATGGAGATATGTCTTAAAACACTTTATTTCAGGACCAATGAGGCTATGAGTGGTGGTCTTGATTTTCGAGAATCACTTGGCAGACGCCTGGATATCATCCGGCCCCGTCTAGAACAAGTCCGTGATTTTGTCAAGGGCAAGCCTCCCAAGCTCACACCACATATCAAGTAAAACTCTTTTCATTATTGGCAATTAGGTACATTGGGATTGCCAAATTTTAGCTTGATCCTCCCTCTCAATTTAAGCCAATCTAGAGCCCATTTACAAATCCAATGTAGCCCTAGCATTAGGTTAGGTTTATATTATTTTAACAAGCATGTGATTCTGGTACCTGCTGGGAATTGGGTACCCATTTGTTAATTACCTGGGTCCTTTCTCTAGTCTTAATTAGGAAGTTAAATTTGCAAATGACAAAAGATATACCAACCCAAATGTTTCTTGCATAACAGGGAACTAGTGATAGAACTTCATCGACGGAGTGTCCCTGTATATCTGATATCTGGTGGCTTCCGAGGCATAATTGGACCTGTGGCACTGATGCTCAATATTCCTCTGGAGAATATATTTGCCAACAGGCTGAAGTTCTTCTTTGGAGGTGAGTTAATACCTGTGGCATGCTTCTGTTGTTCATCGTTCATGATAAAGGGAGTTGCACCTTTGCTAATTTTATCCACAATTGTGCTATAGGGGATGGGGAAGCTAGGATATGGAAAGGTCATTTCGGAGTTTTACAAAGTTTGACTTTGTATGTTTAATAAATTGACTGGTATTATCGTAAGTGTTGGTACAATACAGTAAACTTTGGTCATAATAAGTGGCTTCAGTACCATCTATCGAACCTTGTATCACTTATTGGTGTGGGGAAATGTGATAATTTATAGTCTGAGCCATATTCTGCTACTTTGTAAGCTACAGAGCTTGTGTGCTTTAGGTGGCCTAAAGCAGTCCACTCTAACTGTGCAACATTGCAGGTGATTATGCTGGATTTGATGAGGAAGAGCCCACATCACGCAGTAATGGCAAGGCTGAAGTGATCAAAGTTCTGAAGCGCAAGTTTGGCTATGGCAATGTTGTCATGATTGGTGATGGCATGACTGATCTAGAGGCCTGCCCCCCTGGTGATGCTTTCATTGGATTTGGAGGCAATGTTATGCGTAAGGAAGTGCAGGCCAAGGCACACTGGTATGTCACTGATTTCCGTGAGCTGATTGACTCTCTACATGGACCAGAATGAAACTGATCACAAGCAACAGAAAACAAAGTATTTTCTCTGGCATTACATAACTGTTTTATTTGGAGCCCCTGCCTTTAAAAAATCATGCTGTAATCTCCCCACTCCTCAGCTTGGTCCTCTACTGGTCTGTAAGAAATGTCTAGGTCAAGGTTGCAGTCCTGCACCCGCTGCATGATGAGATCAATTTCTATATCCTCAATTCCTGGATGTGACAGGAAAGCCAGTTCTCTTAATAGTGGACACTTCTCCAAGAAGTGCCACAGGTTGTTACGCGAGAGGAGAAGGCCGCTGTTAAATTTTGCTGATGTCAGATTGACCATGGGATTACTCCAACTGAGCTTCTCAAGTGTCCTTCCAATGAACAGGTCCTCTGAGGTAATGTTCTTCAGTCGCAGTTTTGATATGTTGGGGGCTCTCTTGAGCACCATTGGCAGAACTATGTAGGGGTCCCAGTCATAGCCCACTATCGAGAGATTCGTCAAGAAGGGCCAAGATACATCAGAGACATATCCCTCATGACGGATGGCTTCTGAACTATTTGGTGGAAAAAAAGGCTTTAGAACATGGTCCTGAAAGTATTCTCGGCAATCCAACAGTATATGACTGTTTGTATGCTTGCAGTCCATGGCCCATTTGTATTCAAGTTCTGCAATTTATTGAATAGGCTTTCATTTTGCTATGAATGTGTTCTCAAATATGTGTAGACACAGCAGTACTATTTGACTTCAAATCAACTATTACTCCATTACTGCAGTATATCAATAACAGGAAACCTACAGTATGTGATTTGTTCTCACCCAAGGTGCTCCAATTCGAGTGACACAATGCCCGGACAGAAGGAGGCTATTAGTGTGATGGCAACAGAGTCGATGGGTTCACTGGGGCTAAAGAACAGAGCCCTAATGGTGGGTCCCATACGTTGCAAAGCCCGCAAGGTGGGTCCTGCCACTGGTATGTTCCTCAGTACTAGCTCTGGAAATGGAGGGTTGAGGTCGGCCAGTCTCTCCAAGGCGTTCAAGGTGATGCCTGAGTCCCCATCTGCAGATTGGACTAGCTCCAGACGTTGGATGTAAGGGCACGTCAGTATGATGTTCTCAATGTTCATTGGTTGCGGATCACAGTCCCACATTTGCGTTAATTTGAACAAGTGTCCTGACTGCCAGGGGAAGAGAGCGAGGAATAAGTATATGATCATAGCTGTTTCCTGTGCTACTCATTACAGAGGAAACTCCATATGGCTGGACAGTTACTTCTAGCATATAAGTGAAAGAAACAAACCAGCCTGTCCCAATTACGAGTGATGAGGCCCCCAAGTGCTGTGTATGGAAAGTAGACCAGGTTTGGTAGTCCAAGGAGGTAATGTAAAGGAACCCTCTCATCATCTAGCACATGGCAGCTGGTTGATTGCTCGCAGGACTTGACAATGATCTTCTTCAGCTTCTGGCACTTGGTAAGTTTGATCAAGCCCTTGGAGGTCAGCACTGTTGAACATTGACACAACTTTCCAACAACACAAGTCTCTGGGATGGCGGACACCATTGTGAGTTCCTCCAGCAGCTTGCAGTTCTTGGCCACTACCCGTATCACAGGGTCACATGCTGCGTAGGTGAGGTCAAGAGCAGTCAAACCTGACAAGATGGTGAACTGCATGGACCAAAAGGGATCATAGATGGGCAGCTGGCACTCCTCTGGGCTGTTCAGGTCCACAGTGAACTTGGTCAGGTTTGGATGCATCAGGATTGCCAACTTGATACGCACATCCCTTACCAAGGTCATGTCCAGGTCCTCATCGCAGAAGCGGCGGGCATCGCAGAGATCATCGACCACCTTGTCTGGAGTTGGACACAACAAATGCAGCATGTCTGAAGGCTGTGGCACATACACAAACCAGAATTTCACATTCTAGTCAAAGTGTGCCAGTATTACATAGCCAGTAATCCATTTCCCAACCTGGGAGTCAATTGGGAACACTTGTGACGTTAGGTAGTGGTGCCCCCTCGTGCAACCCCTATTCAATCTAAGTCATTGTTACAGGATACTACAAAGCATTTTCCTTGAAATGCAACATAAAACTTGCATGAAATGAGTACATGACAATAGGACAAATAGGTAGATATAGGGAAACAATCCTAGCATTTTAATTTGACATAACCTCAAAAATATCTCTTATGGTTATATGACTTGTTATCCATATTTTCCTCTGAATTCACATGAGAAAGAAGGGGAGTGGGGCAACCTGCCTTATGTGCTCCTGCGTGGCTAGTACTTGGAAGGTACACTCAGGAAAAGGATTAGTAACCTGATGCAGGAGAGGTCACAAAATTTTCACTAATAAAGACGCGAGCTCAATTCTGAAAGACAGTACTACCAAGCTTTTGAGAGGTTCTTTCAAAATTAAACCTCTATTACTGCCAGTAAATTACAACTTACTTGTTGCATCCCTCAGCAGCAGCTCACTGACGTAGGCTGTGTTGATCTGGCACTTGACATTGTTGTATGAGCCATAAGCTACCTGCAAATTGTGGCTGGATATGTCCACAACGGTTATAATTGTTTCTAGGCACATCTGGTATAGCCTCGGAGGTGATTTGTATGGTGGCATGGTTTGCCAGTCGATAGGCCAGGGGCTTCCAAATAATTAATTTTTCTTGGTCCTAGATTTTGGTTTTAGATGTCTCTTTCTTACCCATGTGTGCAGTTGTCACATTGAAGTGCTACTTGAAACTCGGATGATTTTCAATCCAGCCCGAGGCTCCACAGGTCCATGGGTCAGGATTTAAGGGTGCAGAGAATCATGGTGGATATTTTTCTCACTTCTCCCTTTTTTTTAATTAGCAGTCACACGGTAATACTACAGGAGCCACCCCCTCACATATTGTGTCAAGTAAGGGTGAGGGGGAGGGGGTAAACACAGTGTGACTTAACTCTCTTCCAGAAAAGAAGATCGACAGAAAATTTTCAGGTCGCAAGGCTGAATTGAGCTGTTTACCTAAACTTTACGTTGCTAAGTAGCTGTTGATACTTCAAATGTCTGGAAAACAATAAAAAGAGGAAATTAGAAAATATACAGCTGCAAAACAGTCTGGGGGGGATCCCAATTCCAAGCCAGCTAATATAACAACTTGTAAATGTGACTAATCTTCCAATCGCAGCTATCAACTCATTGCTACATATTTTAACAATTCTCATGGAAGCAGCACAAGACAAAACCAGGCTATGATTAAATTACGATGGCATTATTACTTCATCCTACAGTAGAACTCAAAGCTGTTATAACAGATTCCATCTCGTAACTACCTTCTCCTTTTTCAATCTTGAAGAGATCTTATTTAGAAAACAACATTTTGAACCTTATGAGAGTAAATGCATTTATCATATCTGATATTATCTCCACAACATGTACAAACATCCTTACATGGCAATTACGAGGAAAAACTTATACGTACTATTTGCCCTCTTGCACTCCCTGATGGCCTCGTTGAATCCCTCGCACAGGCTGAGGTCACCCTGGTTCTGGGCGCAGCTCAAGAACTGCTGGATCTCCCAGGCACAGGGACCACCTGCCTGTTGGCCCTGAGCTGTCTGGGATGCTGGTGCAGCTGCTGCAGGTTCAGCTACCTCAGAGGAACCTCCACCAAAACCACCAGTCAGTGCATGACCAATGGTGTGGCCCTGGTGAATCAAACATGATTGGTTCAATCTACAGTATCAGTCAGACCAGCCCCCTGGTTCTGCCAGCCTAGCCCTGTGTTGACAGTAGTTTAATATAAAAGTTTCTGCCAGATGGGAAATTTGGCGCTGGCACGCCCCCACAAAAATCTACTGGGGGGGGTCATTCGGGTTGGCCGCCTTCTGAACCAACCCAAACCGTAATTTCCTCGGAGGGTGTTCGCACACGAGGATTCGGATGGCTGGCAGCGGTCGATTCCTGTGGGGGCGCGTAAGCGCCAAATTCTTCGTCTTGCGGAGACTTTTATATCAAAGTACCGTATCGTATGAGTGACAGGGAGCTGAGTTGGACTTGTCGACATATCACCGTGAGTAACAAAAACTTCGGCATCATTATGTCCTGCATGTTAGTGCATAAGGCTACGTACCACAGCCGAGCCAATGGCAACTCCTCCAGCAGTGGCAGCCATCTGGCCCATGAGGCCAGGCCCCTGGGGCTGCTGCATCATGGGAGCTGGAGGGTGGGCTGGAGGAGCATGGGCAGGGGGTGAAGGTCGTGGAGCTACCCTTGCAGGAACACTCCTGTAATAGTAAAAATTATTAAAAACCTAAAGAAAGTAACGGTAATCATTATCCGATGTGGCTTATCCACATTTACTGCCATCAACAGTTCATAAGGTACACCTCCACTTATCTCAAAACAAAATGTATCTCAAGTTGACGCCAAGCAGATTTGCTGTGACTTTGTCTTTGGACATTTTGATGCACCTTACGCCAAATAGTTACCTCTACATTAAATTGGTGCAATATGCATACAGGCTACAGTCAACAAGCACGGTGTTCAGTTACATAACAAGTTGCAATATATCTATGCTTTCATTTGCATAATTGTAATTCATTACTGCTTGTACCCTACTTAATCCCAAGCAATACCTTGGCCAACAAATGAAATTAAATACATCACCATGCCAAATGCTCATTGCACAACAATTCATTCCTCATTGCATCAGTCACTTGCCCAACAAAGTTTTGGTACGAGGCAAATCACAAATGCACCGAACACTGCCAAAAGGGTCCAGTACCCATCTGGGTACCATACCATACCTGACGGGGCTGGCTGCTCGTCCTCTACGCGGCATATTTGGCTATCCTCTTCCGAAGACGACAGTACAAAACTTCTGCAAATGGAAACAAGACGTAGTAAGCTACTAGCTCGGATTGCAACACACCGAACACAATTTCCGACCGCACACGAATGTCCTGCGGTATGAGAAACACGAAATAAGTACTCACGATTTGGTATCCGGACGGGTTCTACAGATTCTAGAAAAGTCCCGTGGGCCTATGGCCAATAGGCTGGGAAGGATGGGGTGACGTAGGGTGACGTCGACGGTCGCGTGCGCCCAATGACGGTGTGAAAATAGCGCACGTTCTAAGTTGGCAGGGTGGCCAACAGGAGGCGGTGGCGGTGTTTACAGATTTTGAGGACAGATGGCGGGATATCACGCAGCTTGTCATTAACAAGGAAAATAACATTCATTGCAATTAATTAATGGTAACTGTAATTAAGAAATGAATTGCAGGTCCGGTATTTCTTCGGGTGTTGTTGAGGCAATGAATGGCACGAATGACTTCCGGGGGCAGCTGACGTCACTTTCACCTGACAGGTGCTTAGGGCGTGCCGAAGACGATAAGCATTTGGCATATCGTTGTCTACCGGCTGGTCTTCGCAGTTGCAACGGGTGCTGCGTGGTTGGGAACCGGTGAGTGGCAGTGGTGCACGTGCAAGGGACGAGTGGGCAGAGGAGGAGCGCATCTGGATTAATCAAGGTCAGCAATGTTGTGCCAGAAAAGGGCGCCCTTTTAAATGGTGATGCAGACGTGCGATGACTCCCCGCTCATTGTGTATGCTCTAGGATCAGGTGTAAGGACGAGCTTGGAAGATGCCGCAGTACCAGGAGACACAGCAGCATGAGCAACAGCAGCAAGTCAGCATCAACATGGAGGAGCTGGCTAGGGTCAGTCCATATGATTTGACCTTGCTAGTCTTTTTATCATTGGCATGTGTGCTGATGTGTGCTGATGTGTGCTGATGTGTGACTTGGTTGAGACTGGACATTGACGCCATTTTTAATGGCCAGCCTTCTGAAGTGAGTCACTACATATGATGAATTACAACTTGTGTCCCATGCGACAATAACAGTGTTGTGCTGTTATTAAGTTCATAAATGTCAAAAGTAGCTGTGTGGGCTAAATGGACATTAAAACAAAATGCTCAAATTGTAGGGGATGACACATCGTCTGGGGTTCAGATTATTTCATGTATGTGTTTAGCAACTACCGTCTGGTTTACCTCCATGCTGATGTCGTCTGCACCAAGCTGTCCCACATCGCCATATCACCATGACAAAATGATGAGATATGTAGGAATATATGGGGTTGCAAGAAGTGTTGAGAAGTTAACTAAGTTAGTTTGTAAGTGGTGTGAGGATCACATTTCTCAAATTGTTTTTTATGATTCCAGGAGTGGCGGCCCATCTTTAACAGAGTGAGTATCAGTCTGAATAAATAATTAAGCCTAAAGGAAGACCATATACATGCTTAATCATATTTTGGGCAAAAGACATGTCATTTTTATTTGTAGAAGATTAATTTAATATTAACAGATCTAAGGTGATTTTTATTACGTCATATTGGACAGATCCTAAAGAGCATATGTGCCAACGGCAATATTGATAAAAGTTTGTAATGAAAAGCTTGACACGAGTGATTGGCATGCAAGCTGGGGAGTAATACTAATCTGACTAATGAAGTGCCTATTGAATAATGCAATCTGTATTTTTAAAGAAGTAGCATTTGTTGTTCATGTGAATAATAGATAATGCATGTTTCTATTCCTTGTTAAAGGTCATGGTACTGTTGGTGAACCATAGGGGATTAATTAATTAATGACCATGAGATTTCCTTCATATACATTCTGTGCATGATCCTGGTTAATTGAAATCATAGCCTCCATAAGTAAGTGATCTATTAGGCAATAATTTGCTATTGCCAGGAGAAAGAATAGTAAAAGTCTTGAGAACTTGAAATCAGGGCATGCAGAGGTAAGATAGGCACATTGTCATCCACTAAACAATTACCAAGTTCCTCTAGGCTAGGGCCTAGGCAGTTGTTATTTCACTTAAAGGTGAAAGCAGTTACTATAACATTTAGTACTTATATTTTCAACAGTTTGACAGAGACAGAGATGGTGTGATTCCACTGGATGAATTCCGAGATATGCTGCATTATGCTGACTACGAAAAACAACTGCCAATTGAAGTTGTTGATGAAATACTGGAGTGGGCAGATGCAGATCACAATGGGAAGATCGACTTTAATGAGTTCCTCCACATGGTACACCTGCTTCACAATGCTCATTATAGTTTGATAGCATGGAATTTTTTAAAATTCAATTTGAAATACTTTACAGGTCAAAGCACATGAGTTTTCTGCTCGTCGTCCAATGTTCAATAAATTCTTGGCCTTTGCTGCTTATGTTGCTGTTCCACGTAGTCAGAGAAGGCGCACAATACGTCGATATATTCAAGAATACAGTTGCAAACCTCCTCCACTTTTCATCATAGGAATCAGCATTGTTGAAGTAGGTACAGCCTTGATTTAGAATCTGAGTCTGTGAGAAAGGCATATACCTTTCAAAAATGTGTTTTACCAGCTTGCAGTATTCATCTACTATGCTGCAACTATTGACCCAGGCAAGGGCTGGGACATTTCTGGTCCAGTTCCGGTTAATTCTCCTCTTATCTACAATCCATATAGAAGATATGAAGCATGGCGGTTCCTCACGTATATGCTCATACATGCTGGGTGAGTTCAAGTACTTTCTATGGGAAGGTGAATTTAATATAACATGATAGCAGTACTTTATCAGTAGCGTGAAAAGTGTGATTGGAAGCCAGTGAGTCGTAGAGGAATAAGGGCTCATCATGCTGCCCTTCATTCAATTGAGGATGTCATTGGAACCTTCACTTCATTCACCTACTTTTTGCAGTGTTGTCAAATTGGGATGTTCATTACAAAAGACGATACATGATCACTTCTTGGGGTGTCAAATGGTTGCAGCCTGCTGAGCAACATCTTCAGGCAACCAAAATAAAAAAAATAAATTATTCTAATGATGACCCCCCCCCCCCAAAGAAAATGGCCTTGACGTGATATAGCCATGTGAAGCAGAACTGAACTCATCGAATGACCGTATAATAATTTATTTGTAAAAATTCAGTGAATAATGTGAAGTGCATGTGGTTGTAATCCTGGAATTTAGCTACAAACCAGAACACAGCAATAAGTGACCAGGTATTTTGCAAAATAGTCCATGTATGATGTGTTTCATAAAATATTTTCTAATCTGCGCACTTTGCATGTGGCCTGACATTTTCCATCTGGTTATGCTGCTCTTTAGGGTCTACCACATAATATTCAACCTCCTGGTACAGCTGTCACTGGGAATCCCACTTGAGATGGTGCACCACTGGTGGCGCATCATGATAGTGTACTTCTGTGGTGTCATCGCTGGCTCACTGGGTACTTCCGTAGCTGATCCGGGAGTGTTCCTGGCTGGAGCTTCGGCTGGGGCTTATGCTTTGATAACTGCTCACTTGGCCAATGTTATCTTGGTCAGTTCTGACAAATGTTATTTTTGCATGTATGATTTGTGGTTTTAGTTGATATAAGGCTTCATATCACTAATGCTATTCTCTTGGGACTGGTTGCACATCAACCAAGGGTGTTGATGTTATCAATTATTGTTGGTAGCAATTAATTAGTAAGTGACAACATCCATTAACAGTGGTGGGCGATATTTGAAGTGGTGTAACTAAAAAATAATAAAATTAATACCGGCTTTTTAAAAACCACAACCATATGGTTGGACATAAAATTGGTGTGCAAGTTTTGAAAGCTCTCTAAATATACTGACGTGTGAAAGTATAAATGTGTAATGGTCAAGATGTATTAGTTTCTCTCATGGGAATGTTTATGAAGCTGCTTTCTTTTGCCATAATATTTTTCTCATGATAGCATTCTTGGATGAGGCACCTGACATGGTAATTTGGAGCAGGATTAATAATTTAAGATTTGCATGTGTGTATCAGATGTGTAATTTGTAATAGTAGGCTTATTTATTTCCCCTTATCTGTTGCTATTCTTGGTAATTACCAAGTAGTGAATTCTAGACACTATACGAGACCCTGATCTTGGTTCGTGATATCCGGAGTGAATGTAAAGTTGCAGACAAAAAGTAGGCACATAGTTGCTAATATAGACACCAAAAGTAATCTGAAAACCCCCTTAGAGCCAGTTGCGCCAAATATCACAGCAGAGCGCACACGTGATGATTTGAAGCAAATGTTGTACATAATATTCTTGCATTTTGTTAAACATGTGATTTTAAATGTAGTACCGTAGAGTTTCTCAGCCACCTGGCATTTTGTGCCTCAGTTTAGTGACTGCACATGACGTACGTTAACAACCATATGAATCAATTTTTCAGAACTGGAATGAGATGGATTTTGCCCCCTTTCGACTTGCTGCTATCTTGATCATCACTGGGTCTGACTTGACTGTTGCCATTTATTCACGTTATGTAAAGAGAGACGAGGACAACAAGGTAAAGCTATTGACACGGTGAAGGTTCAGCTGTTTGATGCAAATTTAATGGCTGTTTGAACATTTACAGACTGGATATGCTGCTCACTTAGGAGGAGCTGTTGCAGGACTCCTCATTGGAATTAATGTCCTGCGTAACTTGAAGACATACAAGTTTGAGACGATCATTTGGTGGACAAGTCTGGCCATATTTTGCCTCTTGGCACTTGCATGCATCATTTGGAATGCTGCCTTCCCCAACTATTTTCCCTCTTCACATTATGGTGCCCCTACATATTGAGGTCAGAACATTGGCACTTAATCTTATCTGATGTTAATATTGACATGATAAGGTGTATTAAGTCATCATTCAAGGAGTAATCAAGAAGACATTTTTTGTAAGTCAATAATCTGGAGCCAGATGACCTTCATATTGTACATTTTACTTCCTATATTTGCTAAGCTATTAATAATACCTTTGCCTTCATGATAACAAAAAAAAAAACCAAAAGCTGAACAGGCAATGCCGTCCAAGTTAACGTTAATTGAAGCATAGGCTACCAATAATATTTCACTGTAGAAAGACACCCTGGAGTGACTTTATCCATTCCTGAATGACATGTGCCTGCTTTCAATGTGGCAGCTGCAACTTTCGCAAGCAATAATTCTGATAAGCAAGCTCTGGGGCCTCTGGGGCCATTCATAAAACAAACCTTATTGTCATTACTTTGAGTGGGGGAATTAGCTCTCATTCTCACCCACATGAATCATACTGAGGAAATTCCTGTACCATCAAGAGGTAGTGTTAATGCTTGATGCCCCAGCTCTCACAAAAATGTATGCTTCCCATTCACTCCCAAAATACTGACAGTTGTGAATATTTAGCTTTGACAAATAACTGGGGTGTAATGATGTCTGTGAGGAATGTTCAGTTTTATAAAAGTTGCTGAGTGTTCACCTCTTTGAGTGTGAACCTTGACATCCCTGTGTGATATGTTTACGGATGGTCATGCAAACGTGAGTGTAACTTAGATAAACTGGGTGTCCCAAAAGCCTGCTAGCATCTCTACAAATGTAAACATTGCATTCTGCTCATTTATTATCTGGCTGGCATATAGGGGTGAATATCCTATCGAAAGAGGTGAATATTCACTCCAATAGTGTCCAAACGGCAAACCCAATCGTGCTACTCAGATGTGTGGCCAGTTGGTCATTGAGCAGTCTGACTTCTGTACCTGTAAGGATGTGATCTGACTTTTTGAACACCATATATTGTTAGAAAAGAGTACTTCTGTGCTCTCTAAAGATTATTGTTTAGTGGATATGTTTATTGCAAGCTTGTATGTTGTTAACAAATTAACTTTGTGGTTGTAAATTGACTTAATTTTGTACCAGTATTGAACAAAGCTGCTATTTTTGTGTCGCAGCTATTGTTGCAGCTCCCCCCCCCCCCCCCNCCCCCCCCCCCAAAAAAAAAAGCATTTAAGACGCACAGTATTTATATGGCTTAGCAGCCAGAGTGTTGCATTGTTGACAACTGGAGGGCCTTGACAGTGACAAGACTGGTTGATTTTTTATTTCCCAAATGTCTGTACCAATGACAAATAAATTCCACAAGCTGTCTATAATATTCAAATCCTAAAGTGTGTGCAGCAACCTTCTGATTAGTCTGCCGCTTATTGTTGCCCCCACCGCTTCCTATTGGCCTCTGTCCATTGTTACTGTGACGTATTGTTACCATGACGCCTCCAATTGGCCCCAGTTCTGAGCATGCACAATGGGTGGAAGAACGCCACAATCTCTTGCTGGACACATCTTTCCTGTGAACACCTCTCTACCCTTCCACCTCCTCCACCCACGTCACAGTGACCTGACAACAGGGGCAGACAGGGGATAGGGGGAGAGGAGGGCGGGAGGAAGGAGTATTGGTCGAATGGAACATAAACAAACTGGATGGAAGAAGGCTCAGGTAATGGGTTTCTCTCCGGAGAGAAGCCAAATCAGTTGATGTGTTTCTCTCCTGAGCGAAACACATCTGCTGAAACGGTTTCTCTCCGGAGAGAAGCACATCCGCCAATATGGTTTCGCTTCGGAGAGAAACCAGTTCAGCTGATGGGCTTCTCTCCGGAGAGAACCACATCAGCTGAAACGGCTTCTCCCCGGAGAGAAACCCATTAGCATAATTGGCATCTCTCCGGTGAGGAGCACGTCAGTCGACAAGGCTCCTCTCCGGAGAGGAGCCAATTCAGTTGATGGGCTTCTCCCCGGAGCGAAACCTTGTCTACTGACATGCTCCTCTCCGGAGAGATACCAATTATGTTAATGGGGTTTTCTCCGGGGAGAATCCATATCAATTGATGTGCTTCACTCCGGAGAGAAACCCATTAACTGATTTGACATCTCTCCGGAGAGAAGCCCATCAACGGATATAGCTCCTCTCCGGAGAGAAACACGTCAGCCGATACGGAGTAATTCTATAGAATGGTTTCTCCCTTTTACCTGATGGTATTGCAATATTGCTTCTCTACACATTTAGAAATGGCCTATCAGTGCTATCACCCCTTGTGATATGCCAAGATTTCGACAACGCGTATAATGGACTGTTCCGTGGGGCTTAACGTCGGCCTAATGGAATGAATGAAAAATTGTTATTTCCTTCCAGTAGACCTGTCGTTTCCTCTATACATTCATGTCCCTGCTGGATCAAATCTTAAATTTAAAAAAAAATGATAATAATAATTTAGTTTTAAAGTTGCACTTCATCTGTCGAAAAAGGTGTAGAGTAGCACAAATCTGAAAACAAAGAATATTATGTAGGCTAGGTCAGGATGTTCTTTAGCAGTGGTTCCAACTCCAGGAACATTTACGAACAAAGTAAAATAATGCCAGTTTTTAAAACAAGACCTTTTCTGTCACCCCCACAGAGAGAGTTGGTAAGCAGGATTGGGCGCGATATTGAAGACTGAACCCGGGGATAGGTCGAGAACGTCAAAAGAAAGTGTCGGGAAGAATGAAACCAGTGTTTTGATCATCTAATACTAACACTGCAGAGTTCCATGGACGTTTATAATAGAGGGGCGTTATGAGCAGTTAGAAAAATGAGATGTATAATTTACATCCTGGGGTCAACAACATTGCCTGGACTGGAGACGATCAGCAACTAGCACCTTTGGGCAGGCTTTGGGTGAGATGTCGTCTTCCGTGGTGACTGCTGTTTACATCGCCCGTCGAACACATCAGTCTGAGGCTAGCTGGTTCTTGACTATTGACATCCTGGGTCAACACCATCGCCTGGAGACGATCGTCAACTAACACCTTTGGGCGAGATGTCATCTTCCACAGTGGTGACTGCTGTTTACATCGCCCGTCGAACACACAATTTCGTGCTGGACATTGTTTTTGCATAATTTTAATATGAATTTTTGTATGTTTACATGTGTACATTGCATGAGTGGTTATGTGTCTGTATGTATATTCATATCGTCCTATCCATTATATCCTCTGCGTGGCCTGACCAGTCACCAGAGGTTTCATTAAACTGGTCGTACGAGATGGCCAGGTGGATTGTACCTGGTCATCACTGGTAATCCTATCTTGGGAATATGCCGTGAGTGTAATGAATGAATTAATTAAAAAGAAAATTATATTATATAATTTAAATACATGTGTGCTAGTGCATGCAAGTAGAAGCGGTAGAGATTGTGAATTCCTGTTCATACAATAATAATTGTGGTCTTAAAAAATACAAACGGTATTGGTAATTGAGATGGACCAATGCATATTTCCCAGCCAATGCAAAGCAAAGGTGGGATTGCAGATGGATCGCAGGGTACGGAATCACGGATATGTGAATGCACAGAGGAATGGGTGGGGGGTACGCATATGATTGGGGGATGGGCTATAAGTCCAAAGCGATTAAAAATATGGTAGGGACTGCAGGCCACAGGCCTGGAAAAAAGAGAGTGAAGCGAGAGTTTGTCCAGTCCGCATATAAAACCTCTATGTTTATTCAAAGAAACAATCCACTAGCAGTATAACAAGTGTTATCAAAATTGGCAGCGATCAATAAAACAGTCTCTCAAGGTATCTGGAGGTGTTCGTAGAACCACAGAATTGAGTTGATGAGAGAGTCAACTTCAACAGGCACTTTATAGAGTGGGTGGGTGTCCTCGTACAGCAACAGCCTGAAGTTGAAAGACACATCTGTAATTAATGCAATTACCATGCACAGCAGGCCTACCAGGCTTACCTAACAGGCACGTTGTGAGCTTTCAAGGCATAGTAGTACTGAAGACTCTGGGTGGCTGGAACTCGGAGATCAAGTTTTCCAGTTAGGAGTAGAGTTGGTGCTTTCACCCTATCAACAATGGCTAAGGGTGACATTTCCCACATCTTTTTGAGGGCATCTGCATTTGCAATGGCCCCTTTTTTGTATGTCATTCCAGTTTCAGCCCAACACCAGTCTGGAATGTCACTAATACCAGCCATGGCAGAAATGTTGGTCACTGGATTCCTCGTTGCTACTGCTTTGCAGAAATCCTGGAGTGATGTGATATCATCAATGTCTGGTTTGTCCAACACACTGCCATGACACATTATCTTTCTGATTAACTTACAGGATACTGAGCACTAAGATGACAGACAAGGAATCCTCCATGAGAACCCCCAAACAGCACAACCTTTTCAGCATCCAGTGCTGAAAACTTCTCTAGTGCAACATGAGTAGCATGATACACATCTTTAACGTCAGTGTCGCCGACAAAGCCCAAAAGGGAGTTTATTCCATCTTCACCTGCACCAGAAGAACCTCTGTAGTTCACAAAGAGTACACCAAAACCTGTAACCCAACAGGAAGATCAGTGTCATGTGGATAGCACAGGCTGTGTGGTTGACACACCTAATTTGGCAAATATAGCAGCATACATGTTGAATTGGGTGGTGCTAGCTGAATGAGGGCCTCCATGAGGACACACAACCAAAGGCACTTTCTGACCCTCCTCCTCTTTTGGACCTATGTACAGAGCTCCATACTCAAGATCACCTGCAAAATAGACATTAATTTTATACCAACCATGAAATTATTATAAAATTAAACATCTTACGATATTCAGGGAGTGGATGATCAGCTGATGGCTTGAGCACCATTGATTCCCAGTACATTGGGCCCATTATGTGGTTCAAATCGGATGCAGGTACCAAAACCATTGCTTCTTCTTTTTCAATTCCAGGCAGCCGACCGAGAAGAAGTCGTGTTGGTGACACTGGACTGCTCTCCGCCACAGCAACCAGGTCTTCATAAACATCCAGGACAACACAACTTGAGGAAGAATTAATTTTTGACACCTTGCCAGTGACAGTGTCAATTATAAAGGCACTAGCATCGTTCATCTGCACAGTGTTGAGCAATAAGCGACGGCTATCTGAAGCCCAGCAACGGACAAGGAGTCCAGCAGAAAATATGCCATAAAACTTCTTGTCCTCTTCAATATTGATGGAGCGCTTGACAATGTCTATGACCATTTTGGTTTCCTTAGTCTCCCAGTCACATTTCATCAGGCGGTGGCAGGCATGGTGAGGCCCTCCTGCTTTTCGCTCCAACCAGACCAGTGTCTTACCATCAGGGCTGAACTTGGGTGAGCGAACACTGATTCCTGCCTCAGTCAGCGTTTCTAAGTGGAAAAGGCATATCAGTCCAGAGGGCTGCTTGTGGACTAGCACTGATACTTTTACCATAATTCCCATTTAGGGTAGCGTAAAATATTTTTCCTTCTCGATTGGTGCAGTAAATAATTCCCAACCTCCGTGGATAAGTCTCATATGCAACCCCAACTATTCCATTTCCATCTGGAGTCCAAACGATGAGTCCAGGAGAAACTGACTCAGGGATGTGGCTCAGTATGGTCATGGATGCAGAGGCTACTTCCATTACAACCACAACTGGTTCATGTTTCCCGACCATTTGCTCTCCCCAGTCTTCATAAAAGTCAAATTCTTTACCCTGTCAAAATAATGAGAATAAAAGTTGCAAGACAGTAGAAGAAACTGTAGTTTTTGTTAAGAATAATTGCAGCATTTGAAAACCTGGTAGCATTTGTAGCTATATGCTCTCAAAAACAATATTTTGTTTCATCATACACTTACCCTTCCTTGTTCACCCACTTCAAGTGAATCAATGGTGATTTTCGACACTTTGAAAAAAGGTTCTGCTTTGGGCCTCTTCTTCTCAGCAATGTAAAGCAACTTGGTTTCATCAGGTGACCATGAAATAGATGCAAAGTCATCTGAAATTAATACAAAGGTACGTTTTAACTAATGCCTTATGCCCACTTATTTCATTTAAATTACCATCAACATAAACACTCCCATGTGCATCCAGCTCCTTCAGGTCAATCACTTTCACCAGTCCATCATGGTCCCAAAATTCCATGTACTGCAGTTCTTCTCCTGACATGTTCCGAAGCTTTCGAAGAATTGCTCTCTTTTTGCCAGAGGGAGATGTTGCCGAGTATTTCCTGCAGAGGTGACATCACATCAGAATTACGGTTGGGCCATGTATTGGAAATCTCAGGAATTAGTTGTTAGCCTCACTCTGACGAGACATCAGTGGCTGGACAGACAAGAGTGGCCTTGAGAGTGGCCTTGTCAGCTGTGTAGACCTGCTGAAATCTGGCAGGCTCTCCTCTCGGGATGTTCCTCTGAACCCAGGTAGATACCAAGGTCACAACTGAATTGTTTTCAAGCAAGGGGACCATTGTGGCCTCTACCAAGGATGCCACAGATGACACTGCACCATACACCTGCACCACCCTGTCCATCTGCGCACAACAGAAGTGTTTGGAAGTGGTGATATTAACGCATGAAAGCATCACGTAGTGTTTGGGGATGAGAGAGAGGATTCCTCTCAACATCTTGGGCTCAGGTTGAATTGGCCTGCATTTGTAAAATTTAAATAAGGACTGTTCAGTATCGGAGGCAAAGCTGACTCAGTTAAAAATCATGAATATGTAGATACTAGTAGTGAACCCGTTGCCAAATTTTGGCAACACTCTCTCCCACCATTGTATGTAGTACGATAGGCCACTACCAGTTGGTGCATAGACGCTCCCTCTGCACACTACTGCTGCTCTGGCGCTTTCAGGGGGAAAGTAGTACTACGTGCACATTGGTGATGAGTCACCGCGCGGACAAAGCCCACCAGGGCAGTCTTGCCCAACTTGGGACACCCTTGGTTGGGACACACTTGGTTGGGACTCCCAACCTGTCTGTTCGCTATAGAGAGCAAATCTGTTATGTCCTGTCATTATTGAACGGGGAAAGTGATAATAACCATTATAAGACTGTGGTGGTAACTATGGTAACTACGTGCACCTAGGAGCTAGGACCTAGGTGATGAGTCAACGCGTTTAGGGATGGAGTTACGTTGAGCAAATTCGGAATGAGGAGGAGGATCATTCTTCTAGGATCTAGGTGAATTATTATCATCCATGAGAAGGATTGAACCGCCAGGTGAATTATTAGCCATGAGTAAGATTAACCTATTTGGTGAATTATCATCCCTGGGAAGGATTAATCTGCTAGGTGAATTATTATCCATGAGGAGGATTAATTTGCTAGGTGATTATCCATGAGGAGGAATAAAACACAGGATTAAACCACTAGGTGAATTTTCATCCATGAGGAGGATTAATCTGCTACGTGAATTATTCTCCACTAGTAGCGGACCCATTGCCAAATTTCGGCAACAATGCTAGATCCCCCCCCCCCCCCAACTTGGAAGTAGTACGATAGGCCACTGCCAGTTGGCTTATAGGCTCTCCCTCTGCACACTCCTGCCCCTCTCAGGGAGAAAGTAGTACTGCATGCACGTTGGTATTGAGTCAGTGTGTGGTCAAAGCCCACCAGGGCGCTACATACTACTTTCCCCGTTCAACAATTGGAGGTCAGAAGTGAAATCTATGGTTACTACTAGCTGCTACTAGCTAGGCCATGAGTCAACTTGTTTATAGGGTGGTGTCACACGTCATATGATGGTTACAAATCAGTGCTTACAGGAAATCAGCAGAAAATGGTATGCACTCTAAAAGCACTAAATGTTATGCACATGCCAGCAAGATTGACATGGTAAATCCTGCGTATTGTCAGGTGCCACCTGTAACCTATTCATGAGTCAGCATCTCTGGGTGCATATCACCAAACACATGACACAGCCACTCCTGACAGTCCATAGACTTTTTTAAACCCCCACTCTTTTGCCCATACTTCAACCCAATTGTTGGTACGGGTCCGTACGGGTCCGTCCTCACCTGTTGGGAAGTCATCCCGTACCTGCACCGCTGTGTGCAACAATGCTCCCTACAAAAATAAATGTGTATCTGCGTCTGCAGCTTGATAAGGCAAGAAATGGAGTGTGGACAGGTCGCCAAAATTCGCCTCCCGCCACTAGTTTAACCCCGCATTAAGCCAACTGCCCCCACCCTAGTTACCCAACCACATGACGGGTACCGAACCCCCAACAATGCCGCAACACTAGTTAAATGTCCTGCCGCGACCGAATCCCCGCCTCCTTCCGAGGTGTCTGGCAAGTCGCCTCCGATTCGTACGCGCCCATGTCCAATCCCTCATCCTCGGCTGGCTGCCAGTGGCCGTCACTGGGTGTGTGTGTTCCGCGGATTCTCTCTCTCTCTTCCCCTCCCCCGGCAACCAACAGCAGCTGCAGCCTTGCACTCTCTTTGCCCGTCTCTCCCTCCCTCCCTCGCCCTCTCCCGTAGCCTGCTCGATTTTGCAGGCGGGTAATCGATTCGGGTAATGGCAGATCGACATGGAGACCCGGGGCCAAGAGGGGGCAGGGAGGTGGGTGCCCAACAGAAATCAGTCGCCTTTGCATAAATAATGCAACCTTGAAGGCCTCTTTGCATTATTAGTGGCCGTCCTCGTCAAGCCCGCCATCCACGTCTGTAAGTGCAGGTCGTGCAGGTGGTCACTCTTCAGGAGTAGGGGCTGTTCTGATATGTGGAGGTCATGGTTTGGCAGTGGTAATCGGCAGGGTTGAATCATGACCTGCACATGTAGAATAGAGACAGATCGCTGCGATGTGGGCATTATAAACCGGGTTCTGCGTTGTATTCTTACAAACAGCATGATGTACTAAAGTACTGTATTTATAATTGCAGGAGAGAACTACGGTGATCCAGACATGCCATTGACATTCCGCAGGACTCGAGTGTCCACTATCAATTAAAATGTCAAGGTGAGTGATGTGAACTTGTTCCTCCAATGGCGCAAGACACAGAGCCCAATATTTTGGTTGGTGGCTGGGACCACACTGACAAATCTCTGAACTGACCACATGACCCAGAGCCTCTCGTTATCTAGGTGCAAATGATAAGGATAGGGCAAATCTCCCATCCCTTCCTTTCCTGTCCTCCTGATTGGGGCTGCATGGACTTAGATCTTACGGCTGTAATATGGGAAGGCTTAGAAACTTCTTTAGGAAGTCCCCAAGTAGAAACAAGAGTTGCAGTGATGATGAAGAGCCAGTGCTGCATGTTCAGTGAGTGATAACTATGCATGCGTTCCTTAATCTTGGGAAATGGTTTAAGAGCATTTTGTCACACAGTGGCAGTCAAACTGTGAGTCTCCATGTTGGCAATGTCCCATTATTTTTTGTTTTAGCTCCGAGCTGGAGATAGTGTTTGTTTATGACACCGAGCACTGCAAGCGTGAAGAAGATGATCCCAGAGAAGCAATCCTGTACTTTCACCCACCTGATGTTGGGGAAGGGGAGCGCTTGGCAATATGCGGGCAGCTGATGGGTGTCACCCAATTCCTAATCAGCACTTTCAGCTGCCCTAGAGTTATTTCGCTGGAACGTGGGAAATTTGCAGTGAGAGAATTTGGACGCTATCTTCTGGTGAGTATATTACAAGATGGGTGTCATGCTAGAGAAATGTATTGTGCCTATTGAATTCATAATTACCAAGTGAATGGACGGGTGTGTGCATAAGTGAACCATCACGAAAGTTTGTTGTGTGAAAAATAACTGTACCTCTTGTGGTGTGTGAAATTTATTATTTCCCTTCGAAGGTGATGGGATGTAATGATTCGACAACTGAATGGCTACTGAATCAGCAGATGAGCATCCTCACCTACCTAGTGCAATTTTACCAGAAAGACATGGACACAATGTTTACATCTGTTAGCCATGACAGGGACAAGTTTCGGGAGAAGTTGGCCACTCTCTTTGAGATGTATTTACCAATGTCACGTTACCAAGGGGACACCCTCTCTCTCACATTTGGCATTGTGCCTACCCTGACTCTTCCAAAGGTAGGTCTTATCTCACGCTGGGAAATCCCTTAGAATTGAATGGATCTATCTACATTTGAATGAGTCTGATTCCAAATAGATACTTGGGTATGACTGTCCATTGGGACCCATTCAGAATTACCTATGTATCTTAATCACCAAGGTCCTTTTACTAGCTATGGACCTAACATCTAAGTCAACTCATTGCCATGTTAATGTTGTGCTTTTTTTCTTTGCAGAGTGCCAAAAATGTATTCCTTGAAGCTTCACTCATTTTGCAAGCTTGCCAGCAGAAGAAGGGGGCCTTGGGTGGGAGTATCTTGTTTCAAAGCAAGTCAGTAGATCACAGTTTATTGGACAGTTATTGTTGAATTTGAAATTCTATGTTTCATTTCTTGTCTTGCAGAGTTATCGCCACGCAGCTGAATGCTGAGTTGACTAAGAAGTTGGCCTTCTTCAAACCATATCCTGCCCCTGTAAGTTTTGCAACATGTATTTTAAAGTGAGGGTTGTTTCACTGGTGTTTTCTTGCACAGTTACCAGCTGAAACTGTGCAAACGTCATTCAGGACTCCAGTAGGTGTCCAGCTACTTCAGGTGTACCTAACGGAGCAGGAGATATGCATGCTTCAAAGAAGCTCAGGATGGTACAAAGATGCTGAGGTGTCGAGGAGTGTCCTCAGGAAAAAGACTGTCAAGCAGCATGAATGGGTGTGTAGAATAGAATGCATCAATTAATTTATTATATCAGTGCTAATGAAGGGAAAAACCTGCCTGCTTTTAGGAAAAGCCATCAAGGTTTGGCATAATGCCTGTACGCAATGATGGGAAACCAGTGTTACCTATAACTGAGGATTATGAGGGGGAGATGGGTGCTGCCATGGGGTCCTGTGCAGCCGGGGACAGGCCAGTGCCAGAGACCCTATCAGCAGTTGTGCACAAACTGACGGACCTTTTAGACACTGAAAAGTCCACCAACCAGCCTGCAGTACCCTCCCAGAGTGATGGTTCAGTGAGAGTGCGTGACTTCAACTCAAATACTGTCCTTCATGAGGGACTAGTGTCTGTGTGTGATGGACTTGACAAGCAGCTCAGCTTTACCAAAATATTTTCACCCAAAGTGACCTCTCCTGGAAAAAATAACCCTGCCAATGCCAAAAATGGGGACAGCAGGACTAGTGCTGAGAATGACATCATACGATTTG
Source organism: Catajapyx aquilonaris (assembly GCA_000934665.2). Classification (NCBI taxonomy): domain Eukaryota; kingdom Metazoa; phylum Arthropoda; class Diplura; order Dicellurata; family Japygidae; genus Catajapyx; species Catajapyx aquilonaris. The sequence goes on from KZ537960.1 coordinate 156,736, forward strand.
GGACCAATTCATGGGACAAGTACAACTTTATACTTATATTTTTCACTTCTCATAGTACACAGATTTTTTTCAATGTGCTATATGCCATTGGTCTTCAGTCAGTGATCCAGGGTGTTATTGGATAGCGTTGAGCCAATTCCGCATAAAAAAGAAGGGTTCTGAAATTATAATAAGGCTGAAGACCACTGTCACACAGGAATCATGTGCAATTACTATGCTGATGTGGTTGTGTATGATGTTACAGATTTGCCAACAAGAGCTTCAGCCTGGATGACCTTCGTGAGAAGACTCTTCTGTCAGCTCAGAATCCATTCCACTTCTACAGTTTTGGGATGCCGTCACTTCTGTCCAGAAAGTGCTGCAAAGGAAAGGATTCAAAAACATCTCCCAGTGATGAATGGGGGCACCATGCGAGAGGAGTGTGGTTTTACAACAGCATTGCAGACCCATGGAGCCCAATATTCCGGTCAGATGGAGTTGCTGTGTCAAAGTACCTTTATGAAGAGTTTGTGGAGGAGACTGCTAACCTGTGGAGAGGAATGATCTCACCATGCCCAACCTTGGATCACAGTCTGAGTGAGGAACTCCTGGACTCAGTGGCTCAAGAAAATCTTGCAAATGGAAATGATGAGCCTGACAGAGACATACAGCTTCAGAAGCAGGCTATGAGCCTCCCATTAAATGGAACAGACTCTCCTAGGACAGTGCTCACAACAGCAGAGAGCCAGGCCAGGAAGGGACTCTTCACTCTGCCACTTGATAAGGTGATAGACGATCCTCCTTCTTTATCAAAGAGTGACTCCAAGTTAGCAACTTTCAAAGTAACTGCAACGTCATCACCAGAAGAAGAGTCAGATACAAATGCAGGCTATAGTGGCATCAATGGAAATACGTCAGATCTGATATCGTCAGGGTCAAGCACCAACCTAGATGAATCGCGGCACTCATTTCTGGACAGTTTCAAGCGTGTTACCAGCAGTGTCCAAAGTCCTATTGCTGCATTGGCAAAGAATCTTGAAGCTAATACTGAAGCTTCAAGTTCAACAGAAGTGTCAGATTGTGGGGTGGAAAGTGCTGCACAGGTGGAGCCTGTGAAAGCTGTACCTGAGTTGTATGAGTCAAATTCTGGGGAACTGCGTGGTGTTTCTTTGTATGTGCAACAACATATGAACATGCTGCTGTTAGTCCTACTGGAAGAAGAGGCAGGAAAGGAGCCAGAAGTTATCCATTCTCTTGTAAGTTTTTATGTTGTGAGAAGACAAGTTGCAATGGAACATTGTTGGTCTGTAATGTAAGGTAGATTATGTCATACAAGGTAAATGTTGGGAGATCGCAGCAAGCATGGGACAAAAAGTAATCAGGAATTGTGCCAAATGTTTTTATACACATCTACAGATTAAGTCTTGAGACTTCTGAAGAATTGTTTAAATTATATTTATGGCCGCTCAATGAATTAAAATAAACAATTCCTGTTACAGTGGGAGACTGGCTTGTCAGTCCTTGGTGAGCTGGAAGTGACAATCCTGAGCTGCCAGGACCAGCCCACAGCGCAGGAGCAGGCCGACCCATACAGCTACCTCTCCTTTGAGCCCTCTTGGGGCACCCTAACCAAAGGTGGCAAGGAGGAGGATATGAACCTGGACGTTGTGCAGTCCATACACAAGAGCTTCACAGAGTCCAGAGATCTGACAGAGATGATTGTCAGGTATGTGAGACAAGGAGTTCAGTAAAATTCAAATATTAAACTGGAACAATTTTTGCAGGTGTGAGGATTCCGTAGTGTTTGGCCACCACTCAGCCGATTCTGAAGTTTTTTATCAGCAGAGTGCTGGGCCAAAAACTGGTCTCCCAATGCCTTCAGACCTAATGGGGAAGGTTCCACTGAAAGCTCGACGACGTCTAGAGCGGGACCACAACATCATCATTCTGTAGATTGCAAGCAAGTTACTCAAGAAAAATTATGGAGTGGTTCAGGACGTGATGGAATAACCTTAGTCAAACCCAAGTCTCTCTGCTTTGTGTTGCAGGTTGTGCCAAATAAGCATGTTGCAAGACTTCAGAGTATGCTCATCCCAGTGTTTGTTTAGAAAAGTTGAGACGGCCAGAAGCAAAGCTTGGCATTGTTTGTTAGTAGTTCGATCACAATTTGACGATTGTGAATGACGAGGCCATTATTTTATAGGCATGCAGGCTGAAACAGATATACAAATTTCATTATATTCGTCCATCGGCTTCAGATCGCACACCAGGTGCTCACTTTATTTTGTGTCTGTCACTTTTGAGTAACTTATGCTCTCTTGAAATCATTACATTCCAAAATGGTGCCAATTGAAAATAACATAGAAGAGTGAAAATGCCATTTAAAATAGTAAGTTTTATCATAAGTACAAGGCTTCATTTTTCCAGAGAAGGGATATCCGTGTTGCTACTGTAAATGTTGTTGGCCTACATGTGATCAGAAGAGTCTTTCCAAACTAGTAGAAAGTAAATGTGCTACTCTGTGGAGAAGGAAGTAGGATGTCAATTTTCAAATGCTTGCTTGATGGAGAAGTCACACCACTAGAGAGACATTTTTTTTGCATTTGCCTGGCAGCGAAGTTACCCAAGACATTGGTTGTGTTTTAGTGACAAGGATATTTTTCCAGTTGAGTTTCAGTGATTTATGTTGGTTGAAGAGGTGGAGTGTATGCTGATGCTGAGTAGGATACCGTAATAGTAATTTATGTGCCGAAGAATATGAAAGATATGCATTTGACTAATCATAGTTAAGGTTACAAATGATGCTTGTAAATTTTTATATGAGTGCAATCAATTATAGAGAAGTTAACTTGTACATTATGTGATGCATCTTCAGTGTTGTTCTCGGTGTGAAATTGTGCAATATTTCCAAGCACTGTATTTAAAGTACAGTACTGTAATTATCACAGTCCAAGGATCTTGTGACCAAATGAATTTAGTATTTGTTTTAAATATTCCAAGTCTGTACCTAAATTGCATTGAAACATTTGATTGTGGGTGTGGTTGTGAAATAACAGCCGAGGAAAGTTCTTGATGCGATGTTTACTATTTTGGGACTGCTTCCACTCATCAAGTTATATTTTTTGTACACCCTACATGCAGTGATTATTTTGTTGAAGTATTGTGTATAAATGCTCTGACTTGAAGGTAACTGCCAAATCATAGTCGTGAAAGTGATTGGGCTACCACAATTGTTGAAATTTTGGTATAGGTGTGGATTCTTGTATAGTCACCTGTTGCTGCTTATTCTGTATTCCAAAAAGCTACTGTCATGTGATGTTAATGTACCCGATACCTATCATGCCACTACCAATACCATTTTCTAAATTGGAATTACTTTCAAAGGTGGCCCTTTCACTATTGGGAAAACAGCTTTGAATTGTAAATATGAAAAGTCAATTAGAATAAAAGAAAATCTGATGGCATGTACATTAATAAAAATGAAAAATTCAGTACCTGTTTCAAGTACTGGAATTACTGGAGTTGTAAAATTTTTTAATTGCAGCATGCTGGACATTATTACCTATAATAATTGTATCAGGTTTCCTTTTACACTAGCTTTCTGTAAATGACACCTTATTTCTATATTCTGTCAGTTCTGTGATTGAACTCCTTTGGTGAATTATGACACCTTCGCAGAGCAGAATCAGTTTCTTCCGTGAAACATTTCCATAACACAAGTTTTGTGCAGTATCACTAGATCCAGCTGCCATTTATCACGGAGAAGAAGAAAAAAAATAGTGGGAACCTGTTCTCTGTTCATAACAGACTGGATTAGGTACTTATTGACTGAAATTGAATTTTTTATGGCCCTGGCAGAGACGATGATGTATTTATTGCATGTTGACACCTGATCAGTGTGAATCACCACGTTGATATTCATTACCACCTGCTGGACTGAAAATGAACTTTGACCATTTTGATAAGTACCATTACCATCAAGCTGATTATTATGGAGACAACCTGCAATGACCAGCAATGACTCATGTTACATGCACCTTTGGTGATAAAGTGGAAAATTGCACAAGTTGCACTGTGTTATTGCAGCCAGATATGGTCATTCTACACATAATATGCTCCAGTATGCTCAAAATGCATTGTGTAACAACAAAAAAGTTGTTATTTTGTGTAATCATAATTATAAAAACCGCCAATGCAGTGTACTGGAAATGGCAACAATCACGACACTTTTAAATGCTACCAGGACTCAGCTGTAGGACAGGGAAGTCAAGGGATTCTTTGACCAACAGCGCAAGTATGGCAGCGTTTGAAGAAGGCCGCCATGATGACACCTACAATACAAGTCAAATCCTGTCGACGTTCAAGTGTACAAATGCTGCTGGCCTATGTTACAGTCACTTCAAAAAGTTGCCCCACAATTTTATTCTCCACACACATTCTCTTTTTTGCCGTATGCATCTGTAGTAACAATATGAGCAGAAGGCACTGCATTGACTCTGTCAGTGTTTGATCTGCTGGTGCTTCCCACTGTCGGTGTGAGCGGGCAACATCACCCGCCTGCTGCTGCTGCCCCTTTTCCTCTCCTCTTTGAGAGTAGCCAACCAGCCAGAGGCAGCCGTCAGTGTTCCGAGTCGATCGTGCGGTGTCGGTTGTGTGCGTGCGTGTGTCGTGCCGGTGGCGCCGCTTTTGTTCGCCTGTCAAACCAGTGCGGGGACAGTGGTGGCAGGGAAGGGGGGAAAAGGAACACAAAACCAAGGAGGAGGTGGGGCCAGAAGAGGACGAGATGGGGGTCTGCCCGCCTAGGGGCCTACAAGCTGCTGAGAGAGACTGACAGACTGAGCCAGAGAGAGATAAGGAGGGAAGAGAGGCAGCTGCTGGTTAACATGTTGGAGACTGATGCCCCCCCGCCGTGCTCCCTGGACATGAGCGTGTTCAGCGACTTCAGAAAGGCCTGGGGACAGAGGTTCCCTGGGAGCGACCTCCCTGCAGCCTGGGAGGAGGACGTCAGGGCCAACCTAGCCAAGCACAAGGCCAGGGTGGCCGTCCTCAAGGAGGAGCTGGAAAAGGAAGAGTTCTACGTCGAGTACCTGGAGAGGCTGCTGGACGACGTGGAGAAGCACAAGCAGTCAGACACCAACCCTGGGGCCACCACCACCAATGCTGAGGGAGACCACAGCACGAATGGGGATGCACTTGGAGATGGTGGCGGTGAGAAGGGGTCGCACTCCTATGTCACCGTCATTGAAGTGAATGGGTGCCAGAAGAAGGAGGCAGAGGGGGCGGCGCAGGGGTCACCTGCAAAGAAGGTGCCACCCAGGCCACCACCCAAGCACTTCAGGAAGGGGCTCTCCTCATTGTCCAGCCCCTCTGAGGAGGAGGCACCAAAGATTGAGGAGCAGGAGGCTGCTGTCAAGGAAGATTGTGGGTCCAATGGCACCCAGGAGCCTGTCGCTGAGGTAGAGGTGCCCAAGGCAGAAGCTGTTGAGGTTGCTGCAAAAGATCCATCTGACAACAGGAGTGCAGGTGAGAAGGGCAGGGGCAAGTAGACAAATCTTACCTAATCCACTCAACTAGCAACCCTCAAGATGACAACCAGTCTGATTAACTGAACTTGTTGCAAAGAATGGCGGCCTTGAAGGGATGAATTACCAGTACACTCGACAGTTCACATTCTGTGTTACCAAGTGTCTGTAGGACACACGTGATTCCTCTGAAAAATTTGACAGTCAAGTAGTTCATGCATTTCACGATTATGCACTGTTTTGCATACAATAGAAAGTCAACAGTACAGTACACGCAGGTTTGACATTATCATGCTACAAATTTCATACCAAAATGCTGTAGTTGCATTTTTCAATATTTAATGCAGATTTATTTATTTTCTGTAGAATTTTTAAATGAGTGCTGCTTATATTTTTGTTAACACATGATTATTTCCATTGCATGCCAACAGAACCAGAAAAGGAAATTATGCCAGAACCAAGTGCCCCAACCTTGCCACCACCGCAGCGAAAACCACCAGGAGGAACTGCCAACCCGAACAACGAAGGGGTGCGATCCAAAATCCAGGAGCTGCTGCAAAAGATGGAAAAGAGTGATGCTCCACTCCTGGCCTCCCAGGTGCCGGCAATTGGACCGAGGCGAATTTATAATCGGAAGGACCAACATGAGAAAGCTCCTGAGAGTTCAGAGACTGAAGTGGAGTGTTCAGAGCCCCTCTACGACACTGTGGCAGCAGATCTTGATGCGGGGGATTATGTGTTGCTGGCTGAGACAGCAGGGGGTACAGGTGTTGGGGCAGTGTCAGGGGCACCGTCTGCTCCTGAGAAGTGCACAGATACGCTTCAATCTGGAGCTAGTTCAAACGATTTAGATGGTGAAGCCACATTCAAGTCACAGGCTTCTGTGCTGTCGGGACACAGTGGTACCACCAGTTCCACCACGGACACAGAAGGGGCTGCCGGGAGCCCCCTTCCGCCTGAGGGAGACTCGCCAAAGTGCTCCAACTACGTCAACATTGACTTCTTCCTGAAGTAAGTACAGTACCTATTTCCATGAACCTTGTACACTGCGGTGCATGGATTCTTGCAAATAAGCGGTTTCCCCACAACGACTATTTTGGTGAACGCCATCAATTCAACACCACGTTACATGGCTGGAGCCATTGACCTCATCCACACACCATGTGATTATATATGTTTACATATCATTTGCAGCATAATTATGAGGTTGATATTAAATTGATAGAATCGTAGCCAAGTGCATGTTATACCTGTGTGAAAGTTAACTTTCATTCTGCTCTGAGCTTGTGAAAATTATTTTCAAAGGCCTCTGACTTCTCGCAGAAAGAATTTGTATTAGTGACATACTGACTCCTTGCATTGAGGCCAAGAATATGTGACATTGTGACATCAGGGCTTGTATTTTAAGTCGGTGTGTGTAAAGTGGGTTTCTTAATAGTTACCTGAATTCACTTGCGCTATGTGACTTTGTAATAGCAGACTTCCGCTATTGCCCTGTGTTGAAAGCAGCCAAGAATGTATCAGATAGGGCCATGCATGCGTGCTAATAAGAGTGACAAGTGGATAAGAAAACGCCATTTTGAAGGAGGAATATTCGTGTGTGCGAGAAAGGCGTAGGTGTGAACCGGCCAAGGTTAGACCGGGTGGAGCATAATTTTTATACGAGCAGTAATGCGTCCTTCAGACTCCGTTCCCAGACAAGTATTGTTTCAGAAAAGTAAAGGAAGACGTACATTACGAAAAATTAAGAGGCGCGAAACTTGGGTTGCACATCCTCCTTTTGTGCCATGAAAGTGACAGCCACAATATTTTTCGGAGCTTCCTGCCCATTTTTTTGCAAAGCGACAACACCCATGTCACCCTTCTCAATGTCACTTTTGGGATGGAGTGACAAGGGGATTGGAAGGAACCAATAAAAAAATTTCGGGCTTACTTCCTGTAAAGTCAAAGGGTATTCAACTCTGGCCGGCAGTCATCTGCATCGGTCTAATATCTGCGACGATTTTTTGGGGGTGACGTAACGTATATTGTTGGGCTGACGTCTAGTGCATTGGAAAGCGAGGTGTGAAGCCAAGTGAAGTAATTGCGGGGGTGTTTTTATTGACACGGGCCTAAAGACCGGATCCGGCCGTTTTAGGGCGGACCCACAGAAGAATGGGCAGATTAACCTCTTCAGAAATGGGGTCGGAAGCCAGGATCGCCTTGGGGAGATGGGGGATTCACACTGACCCCTATTGTTGATTATCTGGTGGGTTTCAAGAGGTTTTGTGGTGTGTTTCCAACCCACTTTTATGTTTATTTGTTTAGAAAGGATGTGCGAAGTTGGCGATTTTTTTTATTTTCATTTTTTTGAGGCTGTGTAATGATTACCTGGCACAATTTGGAGGGTATGGGTTTCAGCTAACGTGCACTAATTGCTGGTATTACTATTGATCGTTAGTGAGGGTAGCGAGCGAAATTTATACACGGAATAGGGAGGGATTATAATAATGCGCGACCATATGAGATTGGGGCACCAGAGTTTGCGTGCCACTGGAACAATAGGTGAGGAGCCGATAATTGGTGTAATTGCAAAATACCGAAACATGAGACTCCCGATGAAACAGGATGGTTTGTTGAACCTTCCCAAGTTTGAACGCAATAGACAGGTTCCAAGGCTGATCACATACTACGTAAATACCACTATTCACATAATGTTGGCTACAGACCGTATTTTTTGGGGAAATATCCGTTCGCTGGCGTAATTGGACCTGTGTGCAAATCGAATTTGGAAATCTCTCACCCAGTATCTAGGCCGCACTATTGCGTCTGTAAAACACCATTTAGGGACGACAGACACATGTTCCTGAAATTAACCACGGTAAGAAAACGAGCGATAGGATGGCTCCCCGAAATAGACTTAAGTTTTAGAGCCAAGCAGCCGCATAATTTTCACAGCTCAGTAATTTTCCCCTGGGAGGAAGTGAAAAATATATATCTCCCTTTCCATTAGTCTTCCTCGAATTTTTTTTATCGCTCAGCAGTCCCGTAAATCTGCCAGCTAAGGATCCTAATCCGGGCGGAATGTTTTAAACCGGTCTTATATCCCCTCCCCAACTCCAAGACGGATTTCCTTCCACCAACTTGGCAAATTGTGTGGCAATGCTTTGAGAAGACCGAGATATATCCAATCTGGAGATGGTCGTATCCATCACAATAAGGCGAAAAACCCATGCAACTAAAAAAATAAGTACAAAAAAAAACTGCAAATGGACTTTTCTGGCTCGTGGATCATCGAGTGGAAGGTCTGCACAAATTGCTCCGGGTCTGCGTTCGTCTCAGATATCGGCTGAAGTCCTGAGGGAGAAAAAAGATGGTGGAAAAGGGGCGTCTTGAGGAGTCGCCAACCTTTACAAAATGCAGGCAAAGTGCTGAGAAGACTCGTCATTTATCATTTGGAGCGACTACAGCCGGCTCCACACCCGGTCCGTTCGGATATTAATATGTGAAAATGCCAGCTCAGAAGGGTTGGTGGTATGGGTACTGTGGGGGTCGTCACCCCGGTCACACTCTGCTGGTAGCGGTCCCCCCCAAAAAAGCAAAACTAGAGTGACGTACATAACTAATGAACCGAATATGTTGTTGTTGTAACGAGAGATGAAAACAGTGGCAATGAGACCACTTGGGAACAGCTGGGCTGTATCACAAGACATATTATGATGCCCCTCCTGGTATGTGATCATTACACAAGGCATATCACAGGCACCTGCATAATTCATAGCGATTGCGCGAGATGTTTGACATGCACCCTGATTGTGAGAAGGAAAGTTCGGTACAGTTGAGTGCGTGCTTTGAGTATTGAAAAGGGGGGGCTGAAGAGCAAAGATTCCATAATGATGTTAATGAGGAGGAGGCTTTGATCCGGCGGAAAGTTGCAGCTGGGACTTTCCCCCCTCTAGAAAATGAAAGTCGAGAGGTGAGGTAGCCCTGATTGATGCTGTTGACTGCATAAAAGGAACGTCATAGTTACACCTGGAGGTACAGTACGTTGATACATATGAAACTGGGATAGGACAGTGATTTATGCGACAAAATGACGATTTACGTTGGTGCAACAGCTGTCGAATCCGTGGCCCCGGATAAATTAGATTGGAGCAGGCAGGCAGGCAGCAGCCTCCAGTTTTGGATTTCGCAGCTCTTCGATCCAACATTGCTGCAGGCGCCTGCTTCCATGGGGAGCTATGCTGGAGAATTATAACGTCGCACGGAGCTCGCCGCCAGCAGCCGGCCTGTATATACCTGGGGAGTTGAACCTGACAGCGTCAATGACACAAACTAGGACCAGGGAGTTTCTGCCGAGGGCTGCTGGATAACTTGAGGGCAGGCAGACAGAAAACATGAATAAGCTAGCCTCAACCGAGGCTGCCACTGAATAGACCACAAACAGCGTAGCCTCTTTCTCAGAAACTCCAATGGATTTGGCAGGGAGTGTCCCGCAATTTGTCAAGTGTCAGGAACAATTGTGGTTCCATAAAGTTGATTACACAAAGGCAGCAACTCAGGACTGGTAATTGCTAATTAAGTGACGATCTTGGGATTATAAATGAATAGTGATAAGTTTGCCCCTTAGTAACGAGCCATTATACAGGCCTGAAACTTTGGCCATAAGTCCCAATTATCTCGCACGAGAGCGTTTTGCAGTCGTCGGCTCGTGAAATAACCGCCTTGTTTGTGGACGGTAGATAGGGCAGAATTCTACAGTTGGTGACCTTCGCTCCAATTCACCCAACTTTTTCCTAAGAAAGTGTCTCTCTCTCTCTCTCTCTCTCTCTCTCTCTCTCTTGGAAACGAGATAAGAGAGAGGTTCTAACGAAGCTGCGTTTGGCTGAGAAATATTGGGAGCTTAGTGTTGCTGAAGACATAATACTAGGGAGGGTACGCACCTTTTGTCGTGTGTTTCGTAATGGTGTGTGGGCGAAGAGAAAGTTGAGGAATCCGGGATGCTTGCTGGGCCTTTTTCTTGGGCGATTGGGTACCCCTGAAGGCACGGCGAGGGAAATCAAGCTGCAGGCCGTGAAAAGAGCGTGGTTTTAATTGGAACGGAGTCGGAAGGATGGTGATTAACTGGGTCGTTTGCCTTGCCTCCTCGTTAAACCTTAGAGATAAGTTGGGGAGATGGAGATTTTTGCAGTGGAAGCTCGAATATTTTGCCTGAGTGAGCAAGCCGTTTTGTAATAACAGAATCGAATTCCCCACCTTTTTTTCCTTAGCCAGGAAGCCATGTCTCTTTTTCCATATCAATTCCCAGATAATTATTACTCATGCAATAAAACGATAAGTGCTATAAACTAGGGGCAACAGGATATCTAAAACACCGTACTGTGTTTTTCGGGTGTACTCCCACGTTGTTCGTAGCACAATGAAATATCACCTGCGAATAGGGAGGTATCCGGCAACTGGACCCATTACCTCAACTAATTGACGCAATCATTATTGTTGATGGGAGCCGAATAGTTTGGAGGGCACATGCACGGCAGGGGGGGGGGGGGTTTGGCAGTGAATTTGCGGCGGAAGAGAAGCAAACGTGTGGCCCCGTCACGTTCTCTCCATTACGCTTAACCCTCCATGAAATCCGTCGTCTGTCAAATCTGGACATGCCTGGGATCAGATATGCATGAGAGTTAGGAATATATTCTGCATATAATTTTTTTTTGTGACGAAGCGTCCGGGTCGGATATATGATTCAGACACACCTGGATTAAACCACATTATCTGTAGATAATAGTATAGTCATACCGTAATCTAATCATGACTGGTGAATATGACGGATCCAGTATGTGTGTGAGGAGGTCCTCGTGTGAATGGGAGTTGGTGCTGTTGCAAGAGGGAATCAAATTATGTTGGCAAGGCTTTATTCGTGGCGATCCCATGGAGCCTTACTAATGTGATCCTTTTGTGCTGTTGCAGGAGGAAGGCGAGGAGGAAAGGAGCATCAGAATTGGAATCTCAAGGCGAATCTCTGGAATCGGACGACGAGGTGCCTCCGTTGCTGAGGACCATCTCTAGTGATCGTGAGGAGGACGATGCCAGGGACTCCAGGGATGAGGTGTTCGACGTGGATTCGGGTGAGTGGGTAGCCCGCAGATTAGCATGTCGGCGGATTGTCATACATTGGCGGCGAGGCTTGTAACCATATTTGGCCTAGCTCCCGTACCCATTGAGGTCAGGGACACGCATAAATACCTCCGCAAACTTCGTTCCGGTTGGTGTTTGAAGTCGGTGCATGACTCCTGTGGGAGTGTATATACACCGAGGCGGTTCCCTGATGATATGAAAGTAAATGTAATGAGCGTGACGCAATGGGCATCGATCGGCCTGCGGGGAAGATGTATAGAGAGGGCAAGTGGCGCCAGGGGGGGATGATGGATGTACAGTACACAATGTAAGATGGAAAAATGGCCTGTTTCCACAGTGCCTAAGATTTGACTGAATTCTTCTCCCCTCCAAGGAGCATCCATCTCTGGACCATTTCCAGACGGTTGATCTTTCCCTCCATTTGGGAGGGGAGCCCTGGCGCCAGGACAGCGCCAGGCGCCTTCCTTCCTGCCCTTCCACCTCAGATCGAAGATGGGTTAATCCAGCGCACTCCACAGATTCAATTTGGCTGCTGCCGAGGCCCTCCACGGCACATCTTTTCGGCCAGAATGCAGCTTCTCCTCTAGATAAAATTCGGCCCGATTTCTCTGGAGATCCGGATTAATGGCGGGTTTTTGCAGGGAGAAAGCGGGGGGAGAAGGAAATTGAGGTGACAAAAGCTGGGTGTATTAGAGAGACAAAAACCGGATGCGGGCCTTGGCAGTGATCATTGCGAACGGTCAGTGCCACTTTCCCCTTGCACGACTTGAGTGGTATTAAAAGGTCTTAACCAAGTACCTTCGACGGACCGGGCGGGGTTGTCAAGTTGCGTTGGAGTTTAAATCATAACCGGTCCTTATGTGAAGAAAATATACGAGCGGTTTCATGACAGAAAGCAAAAAAACCGCAGCCAGGTTATTTTCGGTGCTGACTACTTTCTACGTCAGTTTTTTACTGGATTTAACGGCTCTTGTTTGTGTAAGGTGACTTCATGAAAGAGGGCGGTATTCTGGATACTTTCACCGGGCGATTAGATAAGCGCCATCTGTAGCTTGATGGGCATTGAGATGCTAAGGGACGATTGGGTGACCCCGAGAATGAGCTAAATTGTGGGTTGTTTATGAGAGGGGGTCTACATACAGAAGCACGTGCGGGGCTAGGCATCGGTAAACAAATGTGTGACACATCCTCTGTGGATTGCCATCCCTTCCTGAAACTGGAGACCTTTCAAGCTTATCGGAGGAAAATCTGACGTCGGTACTTCCACGTAAGATACTGGTTGTGGCTTATGTAGAAAGTGTAACCTTGCAGGTGCGTGTTAGTGTTGGTTGACAAAGTGTTTTCTAATACGGGCAACACATGTGGGGTACAGTTTGAATCAGAATCCTGGAAATCAATGTGGCGTCATAAATTCGGACACAGTGAAGTAACCAAGCAGGCGTTATTCCCCAGGCACGAAAATGTTCTAGGGAAGACCACGTCCGCATAGTTTACTAGATTCACACATGACGCCCCCTTCCATTATTTTTTTTTTCATTATTAACGGAGACATGGATGCTCGATATCAGCAAGCGGAGTTAACGACCCGGTCACTTGGCATCGGCTTGAAAATAAAACGTTGCTCAGTCAGCGTTCCAGAATTCCTGGCTTAGTGTTGGATAGGTAAGAGAGGAGACGAGGCAAGCATAACGGTTCTGCTTGCATCAGCATGGAAGGATGAGAGGAATAAAAGTGTCTCCAAGTTTTTCCTGTTTGGAGAGGCGCCTAAGTGCTCCACGTGGTCGTTTTTGTGATGGGGGTTGTTGGCGACTTTTTTGACGTAACACTTGCAATAATGCCCTTTTGGAGTAGGTCATGCTCAAGGACGAGCTAGTCGCACACAAGGTTGCGTTACTTGTCCTGGCACACATTACCCGGACAGTGCACCGGGGTGGATTATGTAGACTGAGGCAGGGGTCTGGCCAAAATATTTGCATACGGCGAATCCTGGTGGAAATGAGAATATCCTGGCGTTTTGCTTGTAGGCGAATATTTCATTAGGACGGGGTGTCCGAGGAATTAGACCGAGAGCGAAGGGTGCATGTGTTTTGTAAGTCAATTTCCGATGCCTTCATGTGCTGGGAGATTGGTTTTAAATGTGGAGGAAGTTGGGGTGGATGACATCATAACATGTTCAGTGTCCGGAAGACTAAACTGTTAGCCGACATGATTAGTAATCGATTTTGTGAAGGCCCGTTTCACTGTTAGTGCCATCTTAGGGAGTAGCACAACTGTGGGAAACATATGCTGGAACCGTATTAACATAAATAGAAGCAGGAGCGAATATCATTAGTGTAAGCTGCGCGTATGAAGCTGTAAAAAACGGGCAGTGTTTTTACAACCTGAGCTTACGTGCCATGTAAAATGCGATATGAGTCGGACCACGTAGGGCTTAGGGCCTCATATGTAATTCAGAATCCTTAATGAAGCGCGGCTTGTGTGGATGTGCAGCAATTGAACTAGTTTAAATATGTGTAAATGCCAGTGACGTCAGCAAACTTGTGGACAGTCGCGGTGATAAGATGGGCGTTCTCAGTACAATGTTACAAAGTTGGTTCGTGTAATGCCTTGTAATAGTGTATGTCATTCATAATATTATTATCATGCATTGTGTGTGCGATAAGGAGGTAAAACGTGCTGGTATTAACAGGGACGGGAATGTGTGCGGTTTTATTTTCTTAGAAAACGGAAGTGCATGTACTGTACAGGTTAAAAATATAGTGTACCGGTACCTATTTTTCTCATTGCGGTTTGGCGTGCGACCTACACACAATTTACATTGTTAACCTATTTTTTTGAAATAAGGGAATGACATCCTTCTTGTTTGCTGTTCATGCAGGGTAATTACGCCCCGTTACACGTATCACCCCAGGTGTGCATCATAAAACACGCCTGCAGACAATGCACGATGCTCGCTTTCTTATGAGGTTAATATTGCTGAGTGATACAGCATTTATTGCGGATAAATCCTGCGACGTCCCTGACTTCAATTGGGATTATCGCCGCCCCTTTTGAAGCGTGACAAAGTGACACACTCCGATTGTTTAGGAAATCTAATACAGAATGGGTTTTTGTGGGAGAATCAATCACTGTCACTTTCGTACCCACCTGCAACCAGCCTGATATCTTCAAGCATGCGAACATAAAATATCAAAAGTCAAGGAATTCCGTGCACTAGGACAGAACCGCAATAAGCCCTCGTTCCACTTTGGCCAGACAGAAACAATACAGGTGAAATATCAGGGGTATGATCTGTACCCACTAATGTTCAGAGTATGTATGTACATGGCCGGAAGTAGCCAGATGGGCATCCTCACCTGCTGGCCCATGGGCAGCTGCATTCCTCTTATGATTTTTTATACCTCTTTTGGGGGAAAAAAAAGCCACCCTATGTAACCCACTCTCATCTGCACATTCACTTTCCACCTGTCCCTCTTTGGGAAAAGCCAATTATCCAGCTGTTGGCCGCATCCACGTTCATCTCACCTGAATGGTATTGGGACGTGAGGTAATTGTGATGTGACTGTCATGGCCGGTACTCAATCTCAGGGATTTTCTGACCGGATGTGCGGGATTCGATTTTTCCCCCCGTTTTTTTTTTTTTTTTTTTTGGCATGATTTCTCCCTGCAACGTGGTATCCGTGCCTATTGATTATCTGCACGATCTGGCCTGCCCATTGTGATCGATTCGAACTGTAGGTGCTGAATGGGATATAGTGCATATATTAAGGACCACTCCCAACTATGCACGTGAATTACAGCTCCGGTTTTTCATTTGTCTAATTGCCTCATTCGCGTGCGAGATTTTTTTTTTTTTTTTTAAGCGAGGGAAATGTATACGAATCGATGTTTTTCAGGGGCGTGTGAAATGGTAGGTCTGAAAGCTTGCGAAATTTGCAGAGTCAGCGTTTAATAATTTGCAGCCGCTTAAGGGCTGACAACTAAACGGTTACGCGAATATTCTCACATGGGTCTGGTTTGGTAAATGGCCACTTCAATTGTGAATGGGTCACAACCAGTTCATCGGACACCACGTCGGGGACCCCTTGTAGAATATTATATTATATAACTGTATATTATATTTATTTCAGGGGTGTATAGCAGCTCGGTGGAGTCGACGTCGGCGATGCCTTCGACACCTCCGACACCCCCGGGCGGTAAGAAGTGGAAGCAAAGCGAGGTAGGTGTTTTTCCTCCATTGAATTCGCCATCTTAATTAAGACGGAAGAAGGAGCCGCAAGGGGCTTTATCAGTTGCAGCAGCATCCGGGAAACAGGCCCCCATCTGCCAATACTCGAGAGATCCTTATCTATTTTGGGGCTGCAGACCCTTTTTCAGTAAAAAAATATGTACGGAGCAACGGAGGTACCGACCTCAGAGTAAATGTCAGTGTGACAAGATGGGTGAACTTTAGAGCAGGCGCCATGGTATAGACGGGAAAACTGCGGTTTGGGTAATGAGGCTAGAAGGTTAGGACGGCTGGGATGATTGGCGAGTTAAAGTCGGACAATGGAAGTGGGTAGGATGGCAAAGTGACAAGCCGCCCACATATGGTTCGCATGTTTTTGACCGCGATAGTACGTTTTTATTGAGACGGAAAAAAAAAGGATGAGCTTCTGGGCGATTCCCATTGCTAATAGCGTGCGAAAAGCCTCCTGCAGAGGTATTCGAGGGCCATTGGGAAGTAGGGTCCCACGCATTTGTCTAAAGGCCAGAAAATTCCTGTTGGCGGTTCACCTTCCGCGTTGTTAGTGGCTGTCAAGGTGGAAGAAAGAAAACGGTTCCTTCCATGGCCTCAAGTCTTTTCCGGTCAACAGGCCTTCGTTGGTTCTAATACTGGGGCAAATATTTTGGTTTGCTTGGTTTAGGAGGGGGTCAACAGCTAAATGTACAGTATGTTGCAAACCACCCCATTTAGAAACTGATAACATGGAGGGGTGTAGTGATAATTAATGAGTAGGATGATGCTTTTATTATGATAATGTGGGTGGGGATTATTCAGAGGCATGGCACTAAGGCGCCTAAGGAGAGGACCAGGAGAAGAATTAGTAATGGATGTTTTGTCTTCCACAGGATGAAGTGAAAGATGAAGCGGAGAGGATGACCATGTACAAATGTATCATCAGTAGCATCATTGAAAGTGAAAGAATATATGTAGAATGCCTCAGCGTTATGCTTCAGGTAACTATTTGCACTCGTAGTGTTATTGGGCAAGCAATACATCGCCTTATCAAATTGTAAGTTCAAAAGGGAATGATTTTGAGTAAGGATAGCTGCCACCATCTGATCCATAACTGGAGAATTTCCTGTTCTTGCCCCACTTCTCATTTGGAACTCAAGATATTTCCTTTGCAATGTAAAGGTGACCACATTTCTTTTCAGTATATGAAAGCCCTGAAGGCCACTCTGACCACATCTCAGCCTGTGCTCACTCAGGATGAATTTGGAGCTATTTTCTTCAAGATCCCAGAATTGCACGCGTTGCATCAGAGCTTCCTGGAAGGCCTCCAAAAAAGGACACAAGATTGGGATGGGAAATTCACCATTGGTGACCACTTCAAGATGATGGTGAGGGCTTGCCTTAAGGAGCTGTTTCATATGTGTGGGCAAACTCACATCATGTATGCATTGTCAACAGGCTAACAAAATCAACACATACGGCTCGTTCCTTCAAAATTACGGGCGTGCCATTGACACGGTGAGGCAGTGCAGTCAGAACAACGCCCAGTTTGCAGACATAACAAGAGACATTCGGCTGAGATCACTGCAAGGTCAACCTATGTCACTGGAGGACCTTCTTCACAAACCAGTTGCTCGTGTGCAGAAAAATGCCTTGGTCTTGCATGTGAGTTGGATGAATGCACACGACTGACTATAGTAACCTTTCCAACAGCTACATGCTCCTAACTATAATCTTTTTCAATGCAGGACTTGATCAAATACACACCTGAGAGTCATCCTGACAACAAAACCTTACAGCAAGCTTTAAAAATGATGCAGTGTTTTCTAAATGAGTTCAACATGATTCAAACGGAAACACTCTTTCCTGTTAGTGGCTCTTTTGTACTTGTTTAATATTAGCAAAAAGGGGGAATGATTTATATCATGATTTGTTTTACAGTCCCATGATAGAGCCCAGAGGCACCTAGTGAAAAACTCATTTATAGTTGAACTCTCTGAGGGACATCGTAAACTTCGACACCTTTTCCTCTTCAATGATGTGATTGTCTGTGCCAAGTACAAGGTAGGAGTGATAGTGGCTCACAAGTTGTATCTGGTAATACTAAATGGGGTGCTTTTTAAATTCAGGCCTCAGGGAAGAATGAGAAGTACACCTTTGAGCTCAAATGGTACATTCCATTGGGAGAGATTGTTGTGCAGGAGGAGCCCAATTCAGAACCAAGGGAGTCTTCTCCTGTCAACCTGGTAGTGCTAAAGTCACAAGCTTCCACTGTGCGGGACCAAATCATGAGGCAAGAAAGTAGAGAAGAAAAGGTAAGTCAAATAATTATGTACTGCTTACCTTGTGAAGTTTTTAGGTGGCCATATGCCTGCATTTTCTCCAATTAAAAATTTATGCATGTGATATCTTCTGCCTTACCATATTTGGTAATATTCTACCAGTGAGACATTAACTCTTACAATTATGTAGCAGTGTACTCATTTTCACTAATGCATAGTACTTTGTAATACTGTACCATTGGCCTATGAGTACATAATATCACTATCATATCACTCTATAATCACTCCATATCCTGAGACATGAACATGTGATAGTTTTCTTGCACTGGGCAGTCTAGATTTTATATGTTGCCAAATTTCAGACTTTCCGGATCCATTTCAATCAGGAATAGTTGGAATTCATTTGGATGGCTGCTTCCTATTCTAAATGAACTGAGACAGGTGCAGCCACCCGAATATTCTCAACTTGTTTGGGGCCATAGACCTAATTAGGCAGAATATGAATGCACCTTTATATGTATAAAGAGACCTCCTAAGAAGTGTTGTATTAATGTCAAATGATCTCAGTCACTTGGAATTATTTGCTCTCCCAGTTTTGCAATTGTGAATCTAAGGATTTTTCTTTCTTCTCTGTAACAGAAGCAAAAGCCAGGAGGGAAAGCAGAGAAGCATAGGAAGAAGCTAGCAGAGCTGGAAGCCCAGCTGGTGCTGGCATCTCCAAACTTGGTATTCCGAGTTGGCCATCGCCATGGAAAGATGTTTACATTCTTCTTATCATCTGAGTTTGAGCGTGCGCAGTGGTTTGAAGCCATCCAGGTCCTGCAGGTGGCCCACACTCCCACTGCAACTGTCCCCACGCTCAACATGTATGAGCTTCAAGCATGGATCACTGCCTGCCGTAAATTTCTCAAGACCAACATGGGCTCATACCTTCTCCTGTCTGGTAGAGATGAGTCACTGTTGGTAGGCGACCTGCATGTTCTTATAGAGGGTCTGCAGGGACTCGCACGCCCAGCAGGTGAGATTAACTGTTCACCTTAGCCCTACCCAATCTTAGTGCAGTCTGACCGTAACTGAAGTCTGTGCTCCAGACTTGTATGTGTGCTTGGAGGTGGACTCGTATGGCCACTACTTCAGAAAGGCCAAGACCAAGATGGTATGCAACAGCACTGAGCCTGTGTGGAACCAGGACTTCATTGTGGAGCTCGAGGGCTCTCAGAACCTCAGGATTCTGCTCTACGAGGAAAACCAGTGCCAAGGGACTCTTCTCAGAGGGAAGGCTACCTTGGAGGTATTTAAATTTGGACTGATATTTTTTGGGTGGATCTAGGCTCGGACAGGAGTATCACTGTCATGTAGGAGAGTTGCAAAATATTTATGGATGCAAATGTGAACTCAATTCTTCTTCATGCTGCATACCATTACACAGCATTAATGAAACAATAGTAACATTTGCTAATCGCAAAACTGAGCGACACATTATCTTTATTTTCAGTTGAGCAGGGTGTGGCTGAATGAATCCACTCTGGATCAGAGGATCCAGTTGCAAGAATTTGTGTTGTCCCTTTCTCTAAAGTTCATCCCCTCAGAAATGACACTGAGAAGAGTACCTGCTGGAAAGCCATCAGGATTGTTTGGTGCCAAGATTCATCATGTTTGCAAGTAAGTGCTGTGTAACATTGTGGTGGGAAAGCGTCACTCCAACATCTTCACTATAATTTCAGGCGAGAGAAGCGTTCTGTCCCATTCATAATCACCAGTTGCATCAGAGAGGTTGAAAAGCGGGGGATGAATGAAGTTGGAGTGTACAGAGTATCTGGTTCTGCATCTGATGTGTCACGCTTAAAAAAGGCTTATGAATCAAGTGAGTATCTGTGCTAGGCACTTGTAGCCATGTTTTCACATCCATTTACTTGGTGTGCAGATTCGTATGAAGCCGAGCAGATGCTGAAGGATGTGGACATACACTCTGTGACTGGTATCCTCAAGATGTATCTTCGTGAACTGCCAGAGGCCCTCTTCACTGACGACCTGTACCCCCGCTTCTTTGAAGCCTTCAACCAACATGAGCTGGAACTCAAGAGGAAAGGCCTTCTTCAACTATTTACCATTCTCCCACATGCTAACCAATGCATCATCATTTACTTGCTGGATCATATGGTCAGGTGAGTTGCACTTGCATTTACAGTGGGAAGTGTTCGATAGCATTTCCTCCTGTGGTATGTAGCTATTGTTCACAAGGTAATAAGGAGGCCAGGTGCAAAGCAAGCCCATACTGAGCATTTCTATTCGCACATCCTTAACTCTTGTTGTGCAAGGGAACAAAACAAGTGCATGTAACCACACAGAAACAAGAGGGGTAATGTGCCTGCTTTGTGTACTTCAGAGTGAACCAGCATGAGGGTCACAACAAGATGTCTCTTCACAACTTGGCCACCGTGTTTGGGCCCACGCTTCTGCGTCCTGGCAGCAAGTCAGACAGCGGCGTAGGTGCTGATCTGCTGGCAGCTGGAACAGTGGACGTTATGGCCCAAGCAGGAATCCTCTACTTTTTTATTCAGAGGCGTGCAAGGGGAGAGAATTTCCACACCCCAGGTTTGGTGATGGATGAGTCAGGAGTGTGTAAGTAGGTCAGTTAAGGGCAGATACATGCTTTTGAAACATCTGCCAAGTCAAGTTGTATAATCCTGAGAAAATGAAGAGATTCAATCAGGTACAGAAATCAGGCTGTAAGGAAATTTTGCAGAGTGTACATAACTGACAATCAGTATGCTTTCTTCTTTTTCCTACTTAACATTACCAGTGATTAGATTGTCCAGTGTCTGTTAGGGATAGGTTTTTGCGGAGTCGTGAGGTACCAAATTTAAAATAGGAACGACAGCATCAAGTGCTGCATGCCCAAGTGAATAGTTGTTATGTAAGTGATTTTAAATGTTCTCAGGCTGCAACGTGTGGCCACCAAGCAGCTCTCAGTTGACATCAATCCTGCAGCAGGTTGGTTGTCATGCCCAGGTTCAGGATGCTGGGCAAAAAGGCATTAAGGTCAGCTAAAAAGTTCAGAGTTTGTGACAAAGGTTGTAAACAGCATTTTCCGCATCATTATATATTGATTTACACTGGTCATAGTATGAGCCTCGTTGTTATTCAAATTATGAGAACAGGAGGCTATTCACCTCTTCTGTCATTAAAACAAATGAAGCCACAAGCAAGCTATAGAATGTGGCCTTTTTGGCTTCACAGGCCAAAAAAATTGTCCTTGCGACAGGAATTCCAGGTTTGGAGACTTCCCAGTGCCTTTTCCCCTCCCCTCAGCACTGCCAACCGCCATGTGCTTCCTCAAAAATGCAGATAGATTGCCGGCTATTTTTCATGTTCAGAGGCACGACAAGGCCCTTTCTCTTGTGATTCCTATTTGCAAAGTCTCCTATAAAGCGCATTTTCTTCACCTTCACTTTACGCTATTTCAAGAAGGCATTTAATATGTGGAAACAGCCATTCCTGTGAAACAGAGTTTAAGGCCTGTTGCTGCTGTCTTGGGTATTTATTTTGAGAGTCAAAGCGCAAGCAAAGGCGCTGAAGTATACTGTAAACGGAAAAAAATCATTGTGTAGTCCTGTACAAAAGTAATGAGCAAGAAGTAAGTGATTGTAATCTAATGCTTGTTCTTTAATATATTTTATAATGTCATAAAAATAGGCGAGATGAACTCTTGCAAAATGAAGACAGTGGAAAACGTTAAAATTTGTTAGGAAGCTAGTCACATGTGCATTGTGTCAGCGTGTTTTTGAGTGTGAGGTTGTATTGTGGTATGTGCCATCATCAAATTAAAGCAAGTGTACCAAAGTATTACTGTTGCTCAGTTAGTGGTCTACAGGAAGATCTAATAATATATATGCACCCTTCTATTCAGCTAGAAGTACTCAGTACTATTAGGTTGTCAATTCCATGCTTTCCTTTGCCTGGCGATGAATGAACAGTTAGCGAAACTGTGATACAACTCGGCAGACACTAGTTACCCCCATTTTGTGATCCTTCAGCATGATGATGTCTAGCTCCACTTTTACTCGATATCGAATTTATCTGGTAACATGGTAGTCCATGTCATTCTCATATGTCACATAAAGATGGTGTAGAAAAAAAAAAATTGAAATGGCAGAGATAATGTGAAGAAAAGTAGATTTTCTTCGTATCGTAATAAAATTTTTATTACCTTGATCTCCCTTGGAGTTTGTAATTTTTCTGACCATTCACACAGTTGCACATTCTAAATTGCACTTATGCCCAGTTACACCAACCAATTTAACTGTTAATTAAGAGCTAACTAAAGCTCAGCACCCCCATAAACAGCAGATTGCATTCCTCCAACATGATGTTCGTAAAGGTTTGTTGAATGCATTTGCAGAAGCATTTACCACTGATCGTTTGCTGTGTGTAGAAACTTGAGGATTGCTGAAAGAACTAAGATTGGATAGGATTTATTATTTCTGCACATGTCAATCCACTGCAGCATAGACAAACAAGATCCTCGGAGATATGGTTTGGTGCCAGGTTTACAGGATGATCCATTTCTGATGAAACACCCCTGCGTTAAAGTGTGAAGGGAAGGGGTTCAATTTTGCCACCTTCTGTCCATCAGTTATTCGTCGTCCTGCCAATGTATCATGGTGTAAATGGTGTAAATGCTATGCAAATCTGATGAAGCTCTTATAATGACCATGTCGCATGTGATACCTGTAAAGGCAAGAGGAGTCTAATTTGACATATGTGGAATACTTCGGGCAAATATTTCATTGCACCAGTTGTAAACACATTTCCCAGCGTAAAAGTGCACATGGAAGTACATATCGAGCATTACTTGCCATGTACTGTACATGGCAAGTTTATCACTGGCAAAGACTGCGAGCATCGTAATTAAAAATGGCACTGGTTATCATAGTGTATGCAGTAGAGCAGCTGGAGATCACTTGATTTGGTACGATGAGCCAGGCTCTCTTTCGATGTGATTTATTTATTCATTATACATCGCATAATTTATTTAAATTTTTTCTCATTATTTTCATGGTGTTTGTTGTCCCAGGTCACAGATGGATAAGTGGTCCATGCTGTACATTGCAATAATCTGTACTGTATTAAATCCATGGCACTTTAAGGTCAGAGCTACATATGTGCCAGCTGATGTGTTTGCAAAGGGCATGAAAGGTGACACTAATGCATTTAATGCACATGCATTTAAATAACTTACTTGAATTTAAAATTCAAGTGTCCGATTTGAGATGTTACAAAAAAAAAAAACCCGTTCTGCACTACTCTCTGTAACATCAATATCAAACATGACATGCCGTCAAAGCTTACATTACTTGCTGAAAACTGTTAATGCCTGTATATTGTCATTCATTGCGGCATTTTCCACTGTGTTCTGCACAAAGTGCCAGGATAACAAAAAAATGAACATGGAAATTGTATAATAAATGGATGATTCAGTTTTGGAAATAACCGTGAGTTCACGATTTCAATTATATCTGGTACCCCTGTCAGAATAAAAGGTATGCAACTTCGGCTCTTTTTCAGACATTCTAGTGAAGACACTTTCCAATACCAAAGTTTGTCAGGGGCGACACGGTGGCGGAGTGGTTAGCGCTGCAGCCTTCCACCTCTAAGGTCCCGAGTTCGATCCCCGGGTCGGACGGAGGATTCTTATGTGGATAGAGTTTCGATGGGTTCTCTCCGTGTTCGCGTGGGTTTTCTCGGGGTTCTCCCGTTTCCTCCCACTATCAAAATCCATCACATTACAGGCAAATGATTAAAATCGGTTATTCAAAAGATGATCCCCTAAGAGGCCCAAGGAGGCCTAGCACGGGGTATCCATTATTATTATTATTATTATTACCAAAGTTTGTCTCATTAGGTCACATCCACCGAGGACAAGATCTGTCGTTGAGACAATAATGTTGAACATCTCAGCGTGTCAATCAGGTGAGTGTAAAGTAGATCTTCAAAGCTTGGTTTTGAGCCACATGCAAAAACCGCATTTCAAAATCACATTTCGCACAACTTTATTAATTTTTTTTTTCCAATTAATTTTTGAAATGGGGGCGATTCATACTCCCGCTCCTTTTGGGCAGGGAGTGACGTCATATTCGAACCCTCCAATGGCGAGTCAGAAACGTGTGAGATCACCTGGAACATGGTCGACCTTGGTGTGTCACAATGCTGTGCGGTGTTTAGGAGTTCCGAGTATTACTAGACCGTGGGTATTCCCCACTTTGGTTATTTCCTTGCACTTGCTGGTAAAAGCCACGAGGGCAGTCTGGACGTAGACCTACTGTGGGTCATCAGATGTCGTGGATCCACTAGACGTGGCGCCGGCACCTGCACCTTCCTGCTGCTGATGAAAACATTGCACCATGTTGTGCAACCACTTCTTTCCTATATAATCCCCCTTCATCATCGACCCTGTGGTGATAGCACGCCAGACGTCACTGATAGGTTGCCAAGCACCTCCAGGACTCACACTGCCCAGTGCTTGCAGGTCTTGACTGAATAATACTGCAGCAGGTGCAGCCATGTCCAGGCAGCAGCAGCAAGGCACCAACTCCTCCTCAGGGGGGGCAGACATGAGTATTTATCGCATCCCACCTTACCAGTATGTCCATGTGCTCGACCAGACCACCAATGTCACCAGGGTCGAGACTGGGCCGCAGACATTCATTAGGAGGGAGAATGAAAGGTACCGTACCTTGGCGTTCATCTGCTGTGAAACTTACAAGTGCAGCCTAATTACTTGCACCTTTCTATTTGTAGGGTTGTGTCTGGGCCCCAGCAGATGATAGTTGTTCCTCCAGGAACCTACTGCACCATAGAGAATCCAGTTTTGAGAGGTGCGGAAGGAACGGTGCTTCTTGACAAGTATGGCCAGGCTCGATTGTGCCATGGAGATGAAGAAGTCAGGCTGGAGCAAGACCCATTTCCACTCTATCCTGGGGAGGTCCTGCATGTCAAAGTGACCAAACTGCAGGTGCTCTTTCCATACCAAGCCCTGAGGCTGTTTGCGAAGAGGGACTTTGATGATGGAAACGCCAAGAAAGTGGCTGGGGACGAGTGGTTGTTTGAAGGCCCAGGTGAGGGACAGCCCTTATTGGTTCACATGCATAGTGTTGCAAAATTGTCTCGAGTAATATTGATATGCAATCATGATTATAACCTAACAAAACACTTGCACAGCCATGCTAAAGTCTGACTTTTTTAGGCACCTACATACCTCGCAAGGAGGTGGAAGTACGATGCCTTATAGACGGTGTGGTCATTCACCAGAATGAAGCCTTGAAACTGGAGGCTCAAAGGGACACTGTTGACAGGGATGGAAACCCAAGAGTGACTGGGGAGCAATGGCTAGTGAAGAAGGTTGGCTCCTACTTGCCTGGTGTGCACGAGGTCATGGTTGAAGTCGTCAAGGCACATGTACTGACAGAAAAAACTGCCATAATGGTCAAGGCAACCAGCAGCTTTGTGGATCAGCGGAAGATTCCCAGGAAGAATGGAGAAGAGTGGCTGATCACATTCTCAGACATGGAGACCTACATTCCAGATGTGTATGAGCAGGTGATGGGTGTGGTCAACATCACCACCCTCACTGACAGGCAGTACTGCATCATATGCAATCCAGTGGATGAAAATGGGAAGCCACAGCTGGGGAAGAAGAAACTGGTCAAGGGAGAGACTTCGTTCTTCTTGCAGCCACAGGAGACCCTTGAGACTGGAATCAGGGGCATTTACGTCATGAGTGACAATGAAGGGCTCATTTTGAGTTCTCAGCAAGCCTTCGTAGACACCACTCAGACACCTGTAAGTAGCTGTAACACAATAGTGATGTGCAATCCCAGGGAACTATTTCGTCACTTTTTTGTCAGTTTTCCTGGAAGAGTTATCAATTAATGATTTTATGAGGTATCTACATTTTAAAATGCTTTTCAAGTCATAGAAATTTTTCCACTTGTTGCATTGTTGAGTTTATGACTGACCGGCACAAATATCTGGCGATGCCCAATTTTACCAAAATATTACTGTGAACAAAAATGCAGCGTAAAATTAGTATCATAGTGAATTAACAATGACGCTGCCACTTTTTTTTTCTGATGCATTGAAAACCCTAATGCGAAATTTGGTCTCACCAGGCTATCCAGCGAAAGCCTGGTGACCGGTGGATGATTGTAGGACCAGCAGAGTATGTCCCACCAGTAGAAGTGGAGGTGATCACAAAGCAGAAGGCCATCCCACTGCATGAAAATGAGGGAATTTATGTGCGAAATGTCAAGACAGGTCAGGTGAGATCTGTCATTGGCCATACTTACATGCTGACCCAGGATGAGGAGCTGTGGAAGAAGCAACTGCCATCCTCTGTGCAAGAGCTACTGATGACTAAGCACGACCCAGTTTCTGACCGAGGAGTGCATACAGCTGCATTGTCTCAGCAGACGGCGCCGAAGAAGGGAGGGGAGAAAACCAAGGAGTGGGATAGCACCAGGGTGGTCACATTTCAAGTTCCTCACAATGCAGCTGTACAGCTCTACGATTACAAATCTAAGAAGTCCCGGTGAGTTATTTGAATTATGCTTATGTTGGGAAAGAAGGGAAAGGCAGCAACAGCAACAGGTGTCAATTTCACATGTTTTCTGCTTACATATGCAGCAACACATCTGGCACTCTTGCTCCATTGTAGTTCATGCCTGTTTGCATATCGGGAGTTCAATATCTGTCATAAGTACAATGAAGAAGATGATGGTGCAATTTATGTAGTTGCTCAATGGAAATTTGGAGTAAAAGAAGCCGTAGGTGGACCCTATCTTCATTGACCAGACAATAAGTTGTTGTAGGTCACACAGTGCACTCTGCAGGTGTGACATTTCATAAAAAGCAGTGGAGCAGAATGTTGATGTTCATCATTTACTTTGAACTTGTAGAATTGATACCTTTATTTACCATGAAGTTCTCAAATACTCTAACAGATTATTATTTACTTACAGCGTTGTATTTGGACCTGACCTAGTGATGTTGGGCCCAGATGAAGAGTTCACTCAGATATCCTTGTCAGGAGGGAAACCAAAACGTCCTAGTGTCATCCGCACCATGGCTTTACTCCTGGGGCCTGACTTCTGTACCGATGTCATTGTTGTGGAGACTGCCGACCATGCCCGCCTGTCCTTGCAGCTGGCTTACAACTGGCACTTTGATGCGGTTGACAGATCAGAGGCCTCAGCAGCTAAGCTGTTCAGTGTACCCGATTTTGTTGGGGATGCTTGTAAGGCCATAGCATCAAGAATTCGTGGAGCTGTTGCTGCCGTTCGCTTTGATGACTTCCACAAGAGCAGTGCTGAGATCATTCGCACCGCTGTCTTTGGTGTTTCTCCAGATAAGAATGAGCCTCGAAACAAGCTGGTGTTTCCACAGAACAATCTGGTGATTACTAGTGTGGACATCCAGAGTGTGGAACCAGTGGATCAGCGGACACGAGATGCTCTCCAGAAGTCCGTCCAGCTGGCCATTGAGATCACCATCAACTCTCAGGAGGCTTCTGCACGTCATGAGGCACAACGGCTAGAGCAGGAAGCTAAGGGGAGACTGGAGACACAGAAGATCAAGGATTCTTCTGCTTCAGAGCGAGCCAGGAAGGATTTGCTGGAGCTACAGGCAGCCAGCTCTGCTGTGGAGTCTACTGGGCAGGCTAAGGCAGAGGCACAGGGTAGGGCCGAGGCTGCCAAGATTGAGGGGGAGGCAGCTGTTGTTCAGTCCAAGCTGAAGGCTGAGTCCACCAGGATTGAAGCAGTACGTCCACAGGATCAATTCTCTGTTTTATCTAAATGGCCAGATATTCTATGGCTGTTAATTACAAATTTCTCATTCAACTTTGTGCGAGTTGCTTTTGATTGTCACATTCATATCTTGCTAGCAATCGGAACTGGAGCGCCTGAATTTGGCCCGCCAAGCCGAGATTGAATACCTGAAGGAACAGGCCGAACTAGAAATCAACAAGGCTAGGGAAATGGCCAAGGTGGAGGTGGATACTTTCAAGCAGATGATGGACGCTGTAGGACAAGACACACTGAAAACATTGGCCACCGCTGGGCTGGACCAACAGGTGTGTACAGGAATTCCTTACAGATCTGTAGTTCCTCTGACCACTGTCATTTAATGATAAAATTAATTTTTGCAGGTGCGTCTGCTTCAGGCTCTCGGGTTGAAGTCAACTTTGATCACAGATGGGCGCACTCCCATCAACTTGCTAACAACTGCCAATGGCCTTTTGGGCAACGCATTGGAAAAGGCCCATGGCGCTTCCTAATTCTGTACTTAAATTATGCAACTGACAACACTAATGTGTTACATCTTAGATGCCTTAGAAGTATTGATGGGTCTTGAGGAAACGAAAGGCGGACACCTATCTTGCAGTACCACAGATGGTTCCCATGTCTCGAATCATTCCAAGTTGAGTTTTACCATGCCACCCTTCTTCTTCCAAACACCAAATACTAATATTTTCTGCAGCCTTGGGTTATTAGCGTGATTGGCTTCGTGGTACAAACAACGGATGACAGAAATCAATTGCTGAAATTGATTTAGGACTGGGTACCATCGTTTTGGTGAGAATTCCCAATAGCAAGTTCGATTGCTTCCAATTTGCCTGCTCAAGGCTGTGAAGCTCATACGCTGTGTAAAAACTGTCAATTCTTGCCAACCAGTATTACATAATTCATTAATTTGCAGTACCTGGAAGGCCCTGTCCCGCAGAGGAAATTCTCTCATCCGTAAGTGGGACAATCAGGTGGGATTGAACTTTGCTGATGAAAATTCTCACTGTGATGCTGCATAAGGCTTCAGTTATTTTTTACTTTCTTCCACCACACCATCTGGAGTTTTTAACTTTATAATAATTATTACATGCAAGCCAATCGTCAAAGGAAGTTCCCCTTGTTAGCCTTGCTGAACTCCGTCCTGCGAGGTGATTAGCCAGGATTCACGTCATGTCCCCTTGTATTAAACTAGTTGGGGTCAGACTGATGGGATACATCAAGAGAATGAAAATGTAATTATCTGCTTCATTCCCCTTTTCACTGGCTGCCAGATTGCATTACAAGCTCCCACTCTCCTTTTGGCAAATGATGCAATTGGTAATGGCACCTGAGAGCTTTTACATATGTGTGGGAATTGGATCACTAACTTGAGGTCTATTCGTTTATCAGCCTGTGTAGTGTTACGCGACAGTGCTTGTGGCGTCGGTGTAATGTAATAATGGTACTGTAAGCCAATGTGAGGAAGGCTTTGCACTGGCCTTGTACAGTGCATTCAACAATGCTACAACTCCAGAGCAAATGAATTGAGTACCTTGAGGCCAAAACACCTCTTCAATGAATCTGTTGCTTGAACTGGTGTTACATCAACTGGTAAACAAATAGACCTAGAAGACCTGTATGAATTGCCAGGATGTGTTGATTACATATATGCCGTCTAGCGAAAAAGCTGTATCTGCAATAATGTTGCTTGTTGTGCTAGAACACTGAACAACAAAGACTTATCCTCCTGCCAATACACACTGCAGTCTGAAGTAATCTAATAGAGCTGGTCGCATGCAAAGTGGGCCTTACTGTACATTGCAGATGGGTAGATAATAGTGTACGTTTTAATTATGCAAAAAATTGTGATGCCACGCACATAGTGCACCAAGTTTTAGATATGCAATGACAACGGGACTTTTACCTGCCAACTATGGTACTATTGGGCTCAGGTTGTTTCTAATGTATTCTATTTCCCAGTGATATTACTGCTTGTTACATTTGAAATATATAAAACGCTGCTGTTGACCTTATCCCAAGGACATGATTTATTGACCTGACTTCCCTGATAGTGTAGATTACAAAGGCGGCCATATTGGGAGAAAAATATTTATTCACGCACACATCTGCACTCTTATTTAAATAGAACATCCATCACACATCTTTGGTTGAAAATATACAGTTAGGTACAATGCTGGAATGGGAAAATAGGAACCAGTCTCGGTTGTTAGATGAGCTTTTTTTCAAAGGATATGCAGGGCAGGTGGGGGTTTCAGACTCGCTTCTTGCCGTCCAGCACGTAAGTAAAGTCGTCTCCGTAATGGTATTGAGCAGACCTGAGCATCCGGATCTGTTTCCAGGCACAAACAAGGAGAACAAAGTTGACTAGGTAGGTCGCAATGCACACGACACACATGCTCTGTATTATGAAATACTGAATGTAGCCCAGGTAGAGTGACATTAAGTTGGACGCCACCGTCATGGCAAACCGGAGCCGAGCCACCCAAAGCCACGGCAACGGACCTGAAAGAAACCACGTTGAGCCTGGGACACACTTACGTAAAACAGACACTCACCGGTTGCAGCAAGGACGCAGTAGAAAATGATTCCGTAGAGGCTGTTGGGCTGGTAGAGCGACGACTTGTCCCCAACCACCTTGTTGACCACCCCGAACCCCTTGCCGTACCTGCAACACATTGTCCTGTACCTGGCACTAGTCAAATGCACCTGCAACTCACTTTGACATGAAGTTAGCACTACAGCTGACACCAGGACTGATGTCGCACATGGGCGTGTATGTGACATCCTTCTCCATGGTGGTCTCCACATGCAGGGCGTACACCGACAGCATCAGTCCTAGCACGCAGGTGACCAGGTGGACAGCGGTGGTCCCGCAGCAAGCAGACATCCTGTGGGCCTGAACGTATGTGCGAATGTGCAGACAGGTCGATGCTATCCTCCCGGCAGTGCAGCGCGGACTGTTTGAGTGAGCCTTCAACGCCTCCACTGGCAGGCCGCGTGCAAGGCCATACCAGTCTGGTGTAAACAGCTGACAGGAAAAAGTGCACAGGCACATATCACTGGGCGGTGCTTCGTACCATTATCGTGCAGTTGGAGGCATCTCGGCTGCTGATAAGGACACAGGGATTAGTGTCTGGAAATAACGAGGGTAGGAGGTGACGTCTCATTTGCATTTAGATTGTGTGTCTAGTTGTATTGTCGTCAACAGGCATGGGGGTGTATGCATGGGACATTGTCTTGCCGGTGCTGTCCTTCTATGTGCTGGTGGCGGCACTCACAATCCGGATTCTGGTGCAGGAGTGGAGGCACACGCAACAGGCTGGAGGCACGGAGGAGATGGTACTGTACGATCGGACCACAAACAGCGTCAAAATGGATCAAACTAGGTAGACAAAACACTGGTATGCTGGGGAGTGCCTTTATTGCTGATCATATCTCGGTGTAAGACTGTCGCCATTGTGGGGCTGTGTAACAGCATGGGCCAAAGACAGACACGAACATGAATATCACACATGGGACTAGGACAAACCAGCTAAACAGTGATCCGGCGGTGGTTATCAAAATACAGTCTCGCCCGAATACTGGTGAGGGTGTGACCGGTGGTAACTCAGTTGTCGGCACTTCCGTCGTGGTCGTACCGGCCTCTCCATCAAGTGTCCAGTCGTCGTCGTACACGTAGGCCTCATACATAGGCGGTGGTGTGTTACCTTCAGTCCATAAGATGGGCTCATCATACCGGTACGAAGAAGACTCTGGTCGATGCACACTTCGCAGTTTGGGACCTACGTGACACACTGCGCTGTTGACGACCAGTACACTGATGACCACTGCTAACGACAGCCCAATTGCCTATGTGAGATATATATTAATTTATATAAACGACAGTATTAATTACAAAGTATGTACTTACCAGAAAAATGGAGCATGGGAAATGTTGCCATCCACGATAAAAGCAGTTCGAAACAGGACCGGTACAGCTCTGTAAATGTAAAACGTCAAACTTCGTACACACGTGTCACAAGAATAAACTTACCCCCATTTGGACCTCCGTTCTTGATTTCACGTCCACTCCTTAGGCTTTTGAGAGAATTTTTGGGTATGACCACCGTATAAGTAGCTACTGGTATGTCACTAAATGACTAAGGCTCAGTCAGACGGGGCTGATTTCGGACAATATGGTCAGACCTTAGACTGACCCTCCTACTGACTCAACATCATGCAGATGTCAGGGTCATCATTATTCATCTGATCCTATTATAGAGGCTACCGTACATATTACGACTTGTAAACATCAGATCTGTATGACCTACATGTGTGATGTGTGTTGTATGTGGCAGAATCAAATTGCTCGGTGCATGCTTGAAAATATTTCAGTAGACGCAAACTGGCCTTGGGTGTCCTTGCATTGAACAGGATTTTACAGCAGTGCAGGAATTTTTATGAGATTGTTTTCCCGGAAATTAACAAATTGTTAACATGCTGATTGGATACGCAACGATGCAAGTTGCGAATTATTTAGAGTGTTGTACTAGTCTGATTATTTAGTTGCAGTACATCGTAATTAGCATATGTATGAGGGTCTGGTACAGTACACAGTTGCTTCCCATATGTGCCATATCTCGGGAGAGGCCGGGTGGGGGGGGGGGNGGGGGGGTAGCAGAATAAAACATGATTTTGTTGCGAAAATTCTCCTTGTGAAAAAATTGCACATTTCACAAGGCACGTAATATAAACCAATCCGCTTCAGTTTTATGATAGGGCTAGAAAATTCTGCAATTATGAATTTTTAAACGTTATTTTATGCGCACATTCGGTAAGGCAATGACTTCTTGAGAGTAGTGAACACGTAGGATGATGCACTTACATGAATGCGTCATTTTACAAGGTCAATAAATTGTTCATATTTATAAATCGTATCTCATCAGTATACATTCCAAGTGAAGAATGATATGGTGCAAAACATTAAAGAGGCGGATTGCATTGTAGGAATATGCCAATTTTGAGGTGGTTTTGTGCATCATATGACTGCTGGACTTCTAGATAACAGCTATAAAAATAAATAACGGGAAAAACCAGATCTGCAACTATTAATGGCAGGAATAAAATCAGGAAAATTCATTGCAACACACCAGTTTATTTCTGAGAGTTCAACATAACAATGTAGTGGTTATATCTGCTCATAATCCATCAAGTGCTTAGTCTCCTGATGTTCAACATTCGGACTACGGCACGCACTAACAAAAAAGGCGACCAGAGTGGTTGCAATCAACACAAATGCAAGCGCAATTGGGTACCCAAACATGAAGCATTTGGCACAGTCCGAGAGGATCTTGGCCCTATCAGGTATGTCGGTGTCGTTGCCGAAGGCGTTGCCGTAGTCCTCATCATGCCGTACTCTCATGTATGGCCATATCGAGTGCATTATCGAATAGTCAAAGGGGCGATCTGGGAAGTTCAGGTCCAGGCAGACTACTGCTGACAACATAGCGACAGCAAGCAGCAAAAAAGGGAGCAGCACCTACATAAGAAATAGAAAAGATAAGTCAATTTTCAACAGTCATTTTTTAAAAATTTCAACACGTTTGTGAGAACCTACACACTTGTATGCAAAATTCAACATGTGCAACTCACACTTACCGAACCAAAAGGGGATGAGAAATTCACGAACCCTCGAACAAAATAATTCTTCACGCCTTTACCCATTTTCTGAAACTAAAAAGAAAGTAAATTATTTGCTGTAATGGACACTACAATTGTTCTCAATTACTTACCATCTGGCAGCACATTTTGAATCTGCGGTTAATAGCCTGGATGTCAGTGACTGAAATCGGACATGAACCTTATATAGCCTTCATCTTACTCATTCCTGATTATTAGAGGCACATCGGTCATTAGGTCACATATGAGGTCACACATAGTCACTCACACAATCACAAATTAGCCGGTTTATTCATCTCAGTGTTACAAACATGACTTTTAACTCTGATGGTGCATCACACATAAGTAAAGGGCAAAGCCAAACGTAAAGAAAATTGGAAGGATTAAACAAAAGACAATCATTGCATTTGCCAAATTATTGAGCCAACAATTTTGGTCAGTTTCAGGAATAAGGTAGATGACTTCGTCAGATTCATAGTCTTCGCAAGACATGACCAATAAGACTGACAGGCTAAAGGCTGCTGCCAGGACGAAGCTGAAGATTATCTGCAAACACAACACATGTCACAAAATTTTCAAATTGCTAAAATATTAGTACACACCGAAATTAATATAGCCCACGTTTGTTTTTGTATCGGAAATATTCTTCTGCTCATTTCTCCCTCCTGAAAAAGAAGGCAACAATTAGTGTCAGAATATTTCTTATTGTCCATTCATTTACCTCTGGTGTGCTGATGGGTGCCTGTGACAGATCGTGTGTACTCCTTACCGCATTCTGGTAGCTCATTTCGTACTCCATGCTTGTTTGGACTAAAAAAAAAACTGTAGTAATTACCACAAATGGTCCAATTTCTGCAGATGAAGTGAAACCAGTTAGAAAATGGTCCTCATTTTATATCGACAATTCTATCCCGTTATGCAGCTGAAACGTCACAATGCGTATCTGGTGGGAAGTTGGTGAAGCAGTGTCCAAGAGGATTAACTATTAGTAATCCTCTTGGGCATGGTGTATATGAAACACAGCATGATACATGCATGAATAATTTGCTTGCTCCCTATAGCATGTGTGCAGAGGCAACAATGAGTCGACTGTATTTTTGTCATTTTTTAAAATTGCTGACCAGTTGAACATATTGCCTATTTCTGAAATGTAAACAAACACTGGCTGTCACCACTGAACTTTCAGAAAATGTCAAACACAATGAATCCATCCAAATCACTTTTATTGCAGAATAATTTGACAGGATTGTTAAATTTGCTCGTAGTTGTAGTCCGCATTGTTGCTGTAGAAATACCGCCTCTCATCGTCCAGTTGGCAAGTGCAGCAGCGGTAGCACAAATGGCAACAGAACATGAGCAGTGGTATACCCAGGAAAGAAACGATGAAACTTTTCCAGCTGACTTCCAAGTAGCAGTCCGTCATGGAGTCAAATCGCATCGGGAACAAGCTCTCACGCTTTTGGTCAGTCCATGACGATGTGCTGGTACCATCCGGGTATTCTGCGGTACTGCAGATGGAGACGGTGGTGGCCAAGGCGCAGACTAAGATGACGGTCACTACGATGATCTGGAATATGAAACATATGTCAGAAACAATAGTAATATTTGCCTCGTACCTGTCGTACCTGTAGGATGGGGCACACCGCAGCCACAGATCTGTATGTCTCCTTCAGCTTCTCGACGAATTCTCGGAATGCCTGCAAAGGTGCAAGGAAGTTAATAGTTAAAAGGGTGTTTCTTTTGGAGGAAAATATTGTGAACCTACTTCCATTGCAGTCCTTCCTGCTGGATTTTTGGATGGATATTAAAGACCGAGGTATTCATACTACTGGAATTTATACCCCACGATTATTAGGTTGAATGTATCAGAGATAGAGTCACGATTGGTGACTGGGTTTTGCGAAAGGAGAAGAAAATTATGGCACGCAGGCTACATAGGTGATTTGAAAAGGTGAGTAAGCTGTTGTGATTACCTTTTGTCAGGTTTTATGAGTTTCAGCTCGACTACACAGCTACCCCTGTAATTGCGCAATTATTTACATAGTTGGCAATTATTTGCTATAATAGCATTACCGACTATAATATAATATAATGTCCAACGTGATGTGCTTTGATTTTGTGGTAAAATCGAGAAGAGGGCGAGATGATATTTTCCAACTTTTTTGTTCAAATTTTCAACTTTTAATTCAGTTACAATTATTGCTAACTAAATTTAATTCGTATTTTATTCTCAAGGTGACAAGGTTTTCTCGCGAACTGGCGCACCCAGGCCATATGTTTATATTTACGGGTAATAAATCTTTGGCATTTGTCTTCCAGCTTTTCCAACTCTCGGGTACACCAAAATACCGATGCAAATTATAGGGTGGTCCGTAGCCTTCTCATAATAGGCAGGAAGCAGGGTTTGTTTTTGACCTACACTGTGGAACCAAATGCTGTACGGCTGCGTTCATTTTTGTCAATTTGTTCTCTGTAGTATATACTTTTGAGCCCAATGAATTGGTGTATACGGTGTTTTTTTAAAACCCATTTGTAAGTCAAGTGAATTCATTTTCGATTCATCTAGTGTACAGATTCATGCCTTTTTTAAAATGGTGGGCAAACCTCAAACATTATCAGGCTTGTGTGCTGTACAGTACAAATGTACGAGAATTCAACAAATGTTATGTAATTTCAGTTTAATTGTTTTTGTCCCTCGTGTCCATATGTGTAATCAAGTATGTGATATGTGACAACCAGTAGCACTTTTTGCTTTCTGAAGTTGAACGTTGTGTATTATGTATAGATGCTTTTTAATTTCAGTGTTGTTAATTTATGATATATGATCACCTGTGGAAGAATAAAACCCTCATCATTTAGTCGCCCCCATATTACTGAAACTGAAAGCCAAATAACGCCAGTTTAAATCACTTGAAACACAGTACCGTATGTATCATAATATATTGATTTATTTCACAAAGAAAAATTACAAGACAGTATCAGCAGTGGGGGTGGTCTGACAAGATCTCTCGTATCTTCCATTACGGTCATCATATTTGTACAGAGACCAAACGATAAGGACGCAGGGTACAAGCCAAAGGAATCCTAGGAACATGGCCAGAATGATGGCTCCAGAAAAAGGCACCGAACCATAGCAGTTCATGGCTCCAATCAGAGCCTCCTCTTCGCTCAGTGAGTAGTACAGGTCTTGCGGAGGTGACCAGCAAATCCAGTTCAGCATCATGATGGTGGTGAAGAATGACAACAAAAGGTGAATCAGGAACTGAAAAAATCAGACATGGTGGTGTCAATATTGAAATTGCTATTACAAAGCCTCACTGTCAATAATGACTTATTTCAATGAAAAGTTGGCACCCATACTGACAAATTTATAAAACCAATGTAGTTACCAGATAAATTGCGCAAATGGTGAAGACACGGACATCCCGAAACATGGTCTTGTTGCTGGAAGCACGAGCCTGCGAACATCAACATAAATTACATTCAAATTACACGCAAAAATCATCACAAATCACTGTCACTCACCCTAGCCACGCCACTCTCTCCCATCTTAGCCGAAACTGAAAATCCTCTCATCCTCCCCCATGCCACTGCCTTATGTAGCCACCAGTGACTAACACCCCTGACTGATCCAAATGAACAATTTTCCCACGCTGTCTGACATCACACTGACGATAACAGCCAACACGATGAGTACTGAACAACAATGCAAATGAGGCGGGAAACAACTGTTGGCAACAATAAAATTAGTTTGAACACGCGCGCTTCGTGGCCATTCTGCAGTGTGGCTACATGGACGCTGGCTGTTGGCAACACTGCTGCTGGCTTCTGTTGGCAACCCTGTTGCGAGAGCGTGTGAAGCCCAGCCGGCGTTGTCTGAAGCTGTCTGAAGCGGTCTGAAGGACTTGGATTTTAGTGTGCAGAATGGTGAAGGAGCTATTGTCGTCGACGTCGTCCCGGTCGTCGTCGGGAAGGGGGGAGGCGGGGACCCCAGGGATGAGGGAGACCAAGAAGAGGAAGAAGGCTCCCAGCAGCACCACCGGATCCGTCGTGGCCCCTCCAAAGGTGCCCAAGGGTGACGTCTACTCGGTTGGTTACATTTCCAGAGCATTTCCATCCTAAAAGAGTACCAGTTTAGCATGTACCTTGTGTTACAGGAGGTGATTGACTTTGAGGAAAAGGAAGCCTTGCGTCGGTCCCCAGAAAAGGATGTGTCGCTCTTCCACGACACTTGTGGTGAAATAAGCAAGCTGATGAAGGACATTCTGGAGCTGAAGCTGAAGAAAGGGGAGCACAGCCAGGCGGATATCATGGAGAAGCGGATTGCGGCTTCTCTTCACTTTGTCACATTGAAGAAGCTGAATCGTCTGGAGAAGGTGCGGTTGAAGCAAGCCAGGGACACCACCAATGAGGCAAAACAGAAGGTGGACAACTACCATCTTACACTGCAGAACCTGCTGTATGAGGTTATGCACCTTCAGAAGGAGGTCACAAAGTGCCAGGAGTTCAAGTCCAAGGATGAGGATATCGACCTTGTACCTGTGCAAGTTTTCTACAAGGAGGCCCCCGAGAAGATTTCTCGTCTAGTAAGTACACAGAGGGTATCATTGCTTGTCAGAATTGCTTACCAAAGTTATCAAGTTATCACAAATTTGGTTGTGCTAAGCAGTAACTGCAAGTAGTCAACTCATAAAGGTTATAAATATTAATTGCTAATATACAGGGTGGTCCCCATGTAGTTTTTTGATAGTATTCCTTGGTCCATAATTTTTTTTCAGTTGAGTCCTGACACAAATGATGAATCAAGGTATCACTGTACAGTATACAGGGTGAAGGGAAACTGGCGCCCAATTGCCAGGTAGTCTGATAGTACTCGCAAAACTAATATAGGGATGTGCAATTAGTTTTGGGCGCTGTTGCTTAGTGAATGCATACGGCACCTTTAAAGTTTCGTGACGTCACATCCACTCTGCCAGTTTCAAGGAAGCAAAAGCCAGCTCGAGGGCCTCGGAATAATCCAGCCTGGGTCCCTAACGCATTGTCCATGTGCAATAGGCAATCAAATCCCATCAGAGTAAGAATCCAGGTGCGACACCTGTGCACTTTGTTGTTTTTACCCCATATTTTACCACTTGGCCCTCTACACTTTAAAGGCGCCATACGAATGAACTACTCGCCAGCGTCCAAAACAAATTGCACATCCCTATATTAGTTTTGCGAGTACTGTCAGTCTACCTGGCGATTGGGCTCAAGTTTTCCGTCACCCTGTATACTCCGAAGGCCATAATGACAATGTACCTTTCAATATATTGTTAGCAGATGATATTCTATGGAAGTTACTGTGTGAAAGTAATAGCTTAAAAATTAGCAGCTTAATCCAAAAAATAACTTAATGAAACGAGGGAAACAGGTGATTCTTTTAGATCATCTGGTGTTAGCTGTGCCTGCCTTCACAGATTTTGTGCATGCCGATTACATAAGAGAGGCGAGACTTTTGTATATTGATATCAAACATTTTTATAGACTGTGACACAGAAGGACCCACACCAGCTGAAGTTGGCACGCCTGGAGTGGGAGCTGGACCAACGGAAGGACTTGGCTGCAAAGTGCAAGAAGCTGGAAGAGTCCAAAGAATCTGTAGCGAAAGCTATCAGAGAGAAGCAGGAATACCTGGACAACTTGGCACCTAGGCTGAACTCAATATTGGAGGTTAACTTTCATATGTTTTTGTTAATCATCCTACCTTAGGTACTGGAGGGGCTGATTACTGTTGCTGACCATGGTACCAAATTGACCAAAGTTGCTTGTGTTTTAAGTCTTGGACATTACATTAGTTTCTTGGTTCTATTCTGATGCATCTTATGCAGTGAAACTTTTATACTGAGGATTGGTTCATTCCTCAAAAAAAAAAAAAAAAAATGTACAGGGTGTGCTGCAGGTGGGTTTCACTGTATGTTTTTATCATAGTGGTTGATTTTCTAGGCAACAAAACCATTGCAAGAGTACCTGGAGATGCCTCTGGACAAGAATCGGATCCAGCATACTATGGCCCAGTACTTACCTTGTGTCCTCTACACACTGTTTGTGCAGTGCAGTGCATATCAGGAAGCATGTGGTGAGTATCAATCTTTGCAGTTGTGATTATTTATAAAAATACTATTGCTTCCGGCTTGAATATTTCACTACAGGTGGAATTTCCAGTACGTGCTACACAATCAAGGGTTTTGATGCAAACTTAATGCTCATTTCATTCGTTGGTGCAGATAAACTTTTGGAAGTGACTGTAGAAGGTGACTTGGAAGAAGCCAAGAACTTCCAACATGATCTCAATGAGGTGGGCCAACTGGCTGGAGGAGGGAGTGGTGGCGAAGGGGAAGGAGAAGGAGAGGAGAGCGACTCTGAAGGGGAAGGAGATGGCGAGGGAGGGGAAGGTCGAGAGGAAGGCAGGTCAGGGAGCAGGGCAAAGAA
This sequence comes from Catajapyx aquilonaris, assembly GCA_000934665.2. Classification (NCBI taxonomy): domain Eukaryota; kingdom Metazoa; phylum Arthropoda; class Diplura; order Dicellurata; family Japygidae; genus Catajapyx; species Catajapyx aquilonaris. Next base: position 196,823 of record KZ537960.1, read on the forward strand.
GAGGCACAGGAGGAAGAAGTCCCAGTTAGACCGTGTCCAGGAGAAAAGGAAAAAGCTGCTGACACCTCATCCCCTCTGGATCAAATTTGTAGTCAGGGTCAAAGGTTAGAAGAACATTATTGTGTTCAGGCTACATGTGCCCATTCTAATGAATGTTTTTCTACTTTCAGATGGGAAGAGCATGACAGTGAAGTTCTTCTATCTGGTCAGCTTACACATAGTGACTGCCAAATGTGACCTAAATATTGAGGCATCTCTCCTGAGAGGGTGAGTTATTGGATTTGGATTTTTAGAGACATGGCAATATGCTTTGAAGCACTGATGACTTCTAATGGTGGCGTATTTGGAGCTTCTCCATGTTATTTTGAAAACTTGATAGTTTCACATCAGTGCCGGCACTGGTGATCTGGTGGTTAGCGCGTTCCCCTCTAGACCCAAAGTTGCAGGTTCGAACCTGGGCGAGGTCGGTGACTTTTCTTTGGGTGGTAGAAAAGTGAGAGTACGCCTTCCTTCGGAGGGGAAGTAAATCCGTCGGTCCTGTGTGCTTGTGACATTACGCGAGTGCACGTTAAAGATTCCCAGAGCCGCCAAATTTCCAGGAGGAGGACCACTCCCTGGCGTCGGTGTTGAGCCTAGCAGCAGAAATAGGCCGACGTTAAGCCCCCACTAAAGTTTCACATCAGCAAGTGGGTATTTCTGTTCTCAGGGACATTCTAAGCAACGAGAGCATCTTGTCCTGCTTGTTTCCTGGTGACCGTGGCAGTGACAGCCCCAATGCTGGCAACTCCTTCCAGCTGAACCGAGTGGGCATAAGCAGCATAAAGGAGCACCTATCTGAAACAGGGGTACCATACCTGTGGGCCCAGCGCCTTGGAGGGCTTGACTTCTTACAGACAGATCCCACGTCCTGCATGGATGACAAGGGGGAATTCAAATCGAGGCCGGCTGTCCCTGCCATTCCTGACTCTACTCTGAGCTGCAGTCAGGTTGAAGGAACAGTCAGAGCCATTAGGCAGAGATTGCAGAGCAGGATTGCACTAGCCAAGCAAATGGATGCTTTTGGTGAGTAGGATCTCGTGTTTGATTCTTTTGCACGAGCACAGAGTGTCTGAAAATCAATGCAATGACGTTTGATGAAGGATTTGATGTATTATTTCCAACTTGATAAGGGTAAATTTTACACTTGCAGAGAAAGCCATCTTACCACCACCTCCATCACAACTAGCATCAATGTTCCCGGCCAAGGTGTTGTCGAAGCTTACCTCCTGGCGATCGGTGACATGGGAAGAATTTGCGTTAAATCATCTGGCACGGAACATGGCCCTGGAAGTGGGTGTCATCCATCATGACTTTTTTTACCGTGCTGTCATGGAGAGAGGCAATGTGAAACTGGTTGCCCTCATTGCCATCAGACCAGGCTACCCCAGTGTTGCCCCCATATTTTCTCTGCAGCTATTGTGGGAAGGGGAGGCTGACAAGGAGAGGGATGCTCACAAGCATGATTCTTTGAGGGTACGTGCAATTGTTATCAGTTGATGAGCTGTACTGAGCAGTAATATTACTTGATTAACGTATGTTATACATTGTTTTTGTCTTGAGGGTATTTGTGTGAACTTGACCTGATTTTAATGGCTATTTCGCAGGAGATGGAAATGGAGGTGAATGTCTACTGGAATGAGTTTAAGTCTGCGAAGGAGCAGCTGTTAATATGCCAGCTTCACCGGCTGCTGGCATGCCTGGATATATATGTGGAATCGGAAGGCGAATTGGGAACAGTGGAGAAGAATGAGTTTCCCAAAGAGAAGATTTTTTTCAAGGCTGTCAGGTAAAGTGTTTCGGTTCTTGCTGCTCCCCAGGAAATTTGAACTTGACCTTTCACTGATCTCTTTCAGGGGAAGGAACCGAAGCAGGCCATTCAAGTTTTTGTCTGCTGGAGGAGGAATTTTTACCCAGCGCTGAGCGTAATGACATTCCAAGAATGCATGTAAAAATACCGTTTATTATTGAATATGGAGTTAGAAAAAATGAACAACTGAAGCCATTGAGAACTTGATACTCAATGTACAGGGTAATATTAATTTTGAAGGTAGTGGGGTCACAGATTATACGTTAAAATGATATGCTTAATTAAATTAAATTAGACACTTACGGAGAATGTGATCTTTAAAAATGGAATGTATTTTTGTCTCTCTACCTGAGTAATTTGATACTGCACTGTAGCCTAATTTGAAGTGAAAAAGTAATTAAAATTTATTGTTAACAATTTTGTGGCATGCAGTATTCCCCAAAAGCCACCTGCACTATGCAGTTAGAGCAATTCCTAATTCAATACCTGGTACCCATGTTTTTCTACATGTATTGTGTCAAATTCTGCTGTGGGGATTTTGGGCTGATGTTTGGCTCTGTTCTGATGGTTCTTTTTGTCTGAGGTAAACCGAACATTTTTGATGTGTACAGACAAATATACCAGTACCCTTGGAGAATGTGAATGCAACCTTGGCTGTTGACTAGGCCTGTTTTATTCCATTGACCCTTGCAGCTGTTCTATTCCAGGATATTTTTGGCTGAAAATTGCTGCTGATTTGATTTCCCAATGATATTGCATATTCTTCCCAAGAGGTGTCACTTCTTCTTTCCTACTGCCATTGCTGGTCATCGCTGAATACCCCTTCATGGGACAATGCCATGATGTGTTATATCGTATTGCTGTGTTAAAAAAAACACACACACTATTGAAGTTGCAAATGAGCAATCAGTCATTCCTCACTTAGTAGTACGTGCTACATGTATGCACTGCATGTGCCTACCTGGTGATAGCGAGCAACTTTACATTAATTTGTGATGTAATTGCATGCAATTTTTTTCACGAATGAATGAAAATGAGAAGTTGTTTCTATGGGTGAGCAGTTGCCATGGCTGGTTAGGTAAAATATATTGCATGCTTCGTTAGTTTTGGGGATTTGGATGCAGTATATGAATGGTTTCATTTAGCAGTAGGCTGTTCGTTTTTAAACAAGAAAATATGTGTGTCATATCAGGTGCTATCCTGGTGTGAGCCATAGTAAATGCACATATCTGATGACAGGCTATGTTATCAGATTTCATAATTTTGACTTTCCCAAGCGGTTTGTTTTCACATTTTATTGCATCCTACTCTCCTCGTGTGTCGTGTGCGTAATGAGACAGATATCTGAGAAATTCATCCACTTGTTGCTAGATGGCATACGAGCAGCCAAGATTAGCTCCTCCAAGCAGGTGATCTGCAATGCTCCCTATCTGATCATTACCTGGTGTTGAACAATTCAGAGCCATTCCCGTAATAATCAAAACATTATATTTGCACATTGTTCACAGGTGAAGCAGCCCATTCTACCATCTATATGATCAATCAATGTATGCTTTTTTGGCAAAAAGCATACATTGATTGATCATATAGACGGTAGAATGGGCTGCTTCACCTGTACTGTCTCGGCCATTCTCCCTACTGGCACTTCTTTTGTTGCCATTGTTAACCTTTATGTGCGAAGTGATCCTCTTGTAAAACCAAGCTTGCATGGCCCCTTCCTTTTATCTGAAAGCCCCGATGATGCAATCCGTCTCCCAGGCAACTTTTATACCCCCAAAGAATAGGCAGCATTTTGGACCCCGACAACACCCATCTGCATTCTAACCGAGACTCCAGCGCTAATCATCTTATTGGCAAATGCAAAGCAGCCTTCTCCTTTTGTGTGCCAAAAAAAATAGAGGCTGGGACACCCAGATTCTAGTAACACCTTGTAGCTCTTGGTGTCAATCGGACGTGACGGATGCAACTGGAAGGAAATCTCACTCCGAAACTGGAGCCAATAAGGGCCCTTTCCCATGGCGTATTTGGCACGTCAACGTCAAAATGGTCGGACCATATTGGCAGGCGAACACTAGCGCGAATTTCCTCGGGTAGAGTTACGACACGTGACTTATCGGACCAGTTTCATGATGTGAGATACTGTCCACTGGATTCTATAGAACTGTGCTGGAAATATGTGAGAGCTGACCTACCTAGGTCATGTCTTTGACCTCGCGAGGTCGTGTTTCAATAATATACACTATCAGGTTGTCTCACGACTGACTACATGTTCAAACCTCCCCTCAGGTCCACTACAACTCACCCTTGCCATCTAGTGAGGCACGTCACAATCTGTGAAAGTACTTAATTGACCAATATTAAATTAGCCGCCCTTTGAAAGAATAAGTGCAAAAACCCACGTTCTTTTGTGGCTGTAACGGTCTGTGTAGTGACGAGAAATCCGATTAAAACCCGACTCAAAAATCATTCATAGACAATCCTCAGCATTTAACAAAGTGCATGCCTAATTGACCAAAAATTAGATTTTACAATCCATGAAACTGGAATTACATTTTCACCAGGAAAATGTGCAAGGTAGAAACTTACTTGTTAGTAAATCATCTGCCGCGGTCTCGACTAAATTGGTAGCTTCCCGTAAATCTGACAGGACTGGAATTCTCCAAAATTTGAATGCATGAATTTTAATGGGACTCCCCACAAAGACTGCTGGCAATAAAACAGCTTCAGTTTAATTAGAGTCTATCGGTGCCTTTGTAGTACATCTGTTATTGTACAATAGCCTACCTCGATTTAATATATAATTTCTCAGTACCGGTACCTACTGTATATAGGATTATGTAACATTTCGGGGGTTTCCCCGTTATGGACATTTCAACGCTGCATACACAACAGTTAGTATGATGCATAGAACAATATATCCCATTCAGACAGCATTGCACAGAACAGGTAGTAAGTTTAGCAAACTGTTGGAAGAACAATGTGCCTATTGTTAGATTTGGTCCAGGGGGAAGCGGGTTGGGATGTTGTGAAGGGTGCGCCTGTAGTACTTCACAATGCTGTTCTTGTTCTATTTTGCAGAGGTGAGTGATGTGAATAATAAACCACAATTAAACCCTTTTTTCATGTACATCAGACTTCTGACAGGGTGCTACAAAGTGGGATATTTAAATACAAAGGGTGCCATTTTTATGAGTACCGGTATGTGGACTTTTTAAATAATTTTTTTGGGCTGCATCATGCAAGGATGCCCCAAGTGGTTTTAACAAGTGGTGGTGGTTGCATAGCGGCAGGATACATTTTTTGGACACATTATATGCTTTTAGGTCCATTCGATTGAAAATCTAAATGCGTAGAAGCTCTCACAGCTAAACATCATACCCTGCAGCTTGCGGTGCCGCTTTTCTCTGTTCGAAAATCGATACACCCCCCCACCCATCCCTCCCATTTCCCCCCCTATTCCCAGCACCCTCCTTCCTCCTTTCCCCATCTCTCCATCCTCTTTCCTTCCAACCCTATATCCCCACGACTATCATCCACGCCTTCTTCTGCATTCGTCATCACATCCCCGTTGCCACGACGACCAAATTAGCGGCTTCCACTTTTGGCAGATGTTGCACCTTGGGGACAATCCAAGATTTCCCTTCTCATCTTTATCACCCACCATTTTATCATCTCAAAAAAAGCTAAACTGTGTTCTTACCCGCACTAAAAAAAATCAGAGGGCATTAACGACCCCATGTCACAGCCCGACAAGCCTCACATTGCACTGTAGTCTAATTTTCATCCAGAATGGTCTATGTGTGTAAATGCACATATGTATACACTAGTCTTCGCATGGTAATTGGTTATTGAGTAAATGAAAAAAAATCGCAAAATATGCATATTCATTTTGGTACTTTTCTAACGCACCGCGCTATTTCAGCAACGCCATCTATGATGCATAGCCGGAAGCGTCAGCCTCCGATTAGGCCCTGCCATCCCTCTCCTCCACATGCAACAAAATCCCAAATTTGTGGCATTTATACTTTAAAAAGTGCAGTTTTCGGACTTTTCCCTCAATCCCGGGCAGGTTTGCCATCAGTGTGTAAAGTTTCAGAGCTCTCGGAGGTGTAGAAGTGTGTTAGGTAGCCCGGACAAACATATGTACATTGGCGTTTATTATGTAAGATTTGCCAATCTAAATAATTTTATTCGCTTCACTTTAGCATTATTTACTAAAATAGCAATTAAACGACTTTCAAATCCCTAGACATCTGGGCCCAATTGGCAACCGATGACCAATATTCGAATCTATCATCCATTAGTAGGATTCTGTCGCTTCCACCTATGCCAAATCCATATAATCAGCTTATAGCATCATACACCCACCTTTACATGCTCCAATTCCGCAACAAAGAATTACCGGTGTCCAACTGCATATTGGGTCAAAGATTGACCACCGATTTGATATCGTCGTTAATTATTCCAGGAATTATAGCTTCATTATTCTAGAGGACTGCTCTTGTTTGGGGTCGCAAATAATTAGCAATTATGCTATAAGAGGGTGCTAATAGCGGTTGTTGTTGCTTTTTTTCTGTACCCCAGGTATTGATCAGCAACCGAGATATTTACCATGTTCAAAAAAAAAATTTGCAAACAGTTTTCATCTGTACGCTGCAATGCGGCAGATGCTTAAAAAGCGATTTGGGCAAATGGAAGTAAAGTGATAGATATGAAGGGATAGGTGTTGACGCGACGAAAAGGCGTCGCGATTTAAGTTTTGGATGTGACAAAAAAATATGAGTCGAGTTGACAAGGAAGCCAGGTGCAGACATGGCGGTATGGATTTGATCCTGGGTATGGGGGATCTCGAATGGGAAATTGATGGGCCGAAGTAATTGGCAATCATCCGGGCAGCAGTAGGAGGAGGACCTCAATCGGACCTGGGTCGAAGGGCAGTGCCCTGGGGCCAATCGGGTTCATTACGGGGTCACGCTTCAGGTCTTGACCACGTGCAGCAAGGACCGATCCCGTGGGAATTTCTATCAGGTCATTCTACGTTGATCTGTACAGGGTGCTTCATGGGGTGCTCTGTCCGAATGGGACTTGGTGCTCTGTCCGAATGGGACTTGGTGCTCTGTCCGAATGGGACTTGGTGCCCTGTACGAATGGGACTTGGTGCTCTGTACGCAGGAGAAGGGTGCTCTGTACGCATGGGAAACATAGTGCTCTGTACGCATGGGAAGCATGGTGCTCTATACGCGGGGGACAGGGTGACATGCTGACAGAATGGGTCACCCTGTACTGGCCGCAAATAAAAACAGGGTGTGACCAACAATGCCATTGGAAATAGGTGCACCTGCTTCAGTTGCACCATATTTGATGGTTTATAGATAATTACGGCGGCAATTGCATGGTCGTAATTGGATTAAATAATTTCAAACCCAACGGACCGTACATTTGAAGCAGGTCGGGTTAGTTTGGGGAACGAACTAATTTAAACTGTGCACTGTGCTCTCTCGCCACTTAGGTAAGTCATCGTAAATGCAAGGGGTGTCGCTCAGCTGTGCTATAAGGAGAACAGCATACAGTGCGGTAGGGCCTGGCAGAATTAACTAGACCGCGACTTCGGTGCTAAAAACCTGATGTTGCGGTGGACGTGGCGTAGGATTTGTCGGTTGGCGGCGCTGATGTAGGTCGAGCGCCCTCTATCGGATTGTCGCAGCGCCGCCAAGCGGCCAAGCGGATATCGGTTAATTCCAAGCCTGTTGCTCTCGGGTCGATCCTAGTGCAAGTGCTCAGCTGCACTTGGCCAAGAAAAGAGTGCAGATTGAAGGTGAGTAATGGTCCCGGCCGGGCCTAGCCAGAAGAAGAAGAAGAATAAGATGGAAGAAGTGGAAGGCCATTCGCCAATCAACTCGGCGGCTTCGGTGCAACTTCCTTTTCTATTCCCGAGAGCCCGTCCTCTCCAGCGGCTGTGACGGCGAAAAAGTGTTTCCTCTCAATAGCAGAGCCCTACCATTGTTTCGCCATCGACGTCGAGGCTCCCACGAGACAAATGACATCGGCCATAGGGAAGAAGGTGGCTCCCCTGGAATTAAACCGCCATTTGTCTGTTTCGCAGTTAAATTCCTCCTGGATTTCAAGTCTGCGCAAGTCCCTGTCACTTCTCCTTTGACTTAATGGGATTTGTGGATTGATTGAAGACACCGACAGACAGACATGGTGGTTGGTTGCTAGAGAAGGTAGTGGAAGCTATATGCAAAATCGTGCTTTCCACTGACTTGTTGCCCGATCGATCTCCACAGGTGTGATTGATTCCTGAAGTTCAAGTGGTTGTCGCTTCGTTTCTTCATTTTGAGAGCCTCTTTGACGTCTGAGATTAAATCCTGACAACCCCTCGTTGATGCAAGACCTAACGAAATTATTCTTTGTATTTGCAGCTTCGGACATTACTCGTTTCGCGTCAATCACACCTGTTCATTTATATCACAAGCGTTCAATTACATCAACGCTTTATATGTGTAAAACGAGGACCAGAGTGTAAAAGAGGGGACATTATGTTTGTCACTCGAATGTGACACTGTGTCAAAAAATGGCGTCCAGATATAGAGTTACGCATTCGGTGTCAGAACCTGACAAAACACACCACTTCAAATCTGCTGTAACTTGACATGTGCCACACTATGCTGTTTACTATTTTGCTACAAAATCATAGTAATTTCCCAGCATTTACCGCATTGCTCTTCGTTTAATTAATTTTTCACAAAAATTAGTGAGTTTTATTTAGAATATTGTGTCCGAATATACCGTACTTTGTAGCAAAGTAAAAAAATTCCATTAATCACTATTGGCTAACGGGACACCTCACATTGAGCGACCACCCTCTAAATGAGGTGGAGATTAGTCAAAAAAATAATCCCATCAGCCCTAGGTCGTACAAAAGGGTACGCGATACAGGCCGGGTTAGTCCGAAACGACTGCAGTGACTGGCCTGCTAATTACGTTGTACCCAATTCCAAGAGTGGCGAGGGAGCATGGGGCGGGGCGGGGGGTGTTCATAATTTATGGCTCCGGAGGAATCCACGGGAGAGATAAGCCGTGTTTCCTAGGTGCTGCCGTGTCCCTCTGGGGTCACATTGGTACTCTTAAGCCATCCGACCAGAAATCAAATTTTGCACACAAACTTTGCAAAAAAAAAAAAACCTTTCACATCTCCTGGGGGTTATGGCAACCAGGTGCAGAATTAGCAACATGGCAAAGAAAAGCTTATCGTGAGCGGAAAAGAGGAAGAAGAGGGTTTCCGCTGCGGTGGTTCTCTTGTACGCCACCAGGGAACAGGCATGACCCCCCCTTTGTCCTCCTGACGGGGGTTGCCGGATGAAGAAGGCTTACGATCCTCCATTGCTCCTTTCATCTCTCGCCTCCAATAAAGCGCGCTCCAAGGACCCGGAAACTGTGCCCAAAACTTCTTGTCTTTCGTTTATGAAAAGTGAACACACCTTGGTGCAAACTTCTTCCGACATAAAAATTCTGGTGTGTATACCAGTGTATCGATTGAAACATGAGTGGTAAAACCTGATTTGGCTGCCGTAATCCCAATGCACTAAGGTCAGAGGGCTAACGATCCGTGAAACATCTAGGCAAGGGTATCTTTTCAACCGAGTGCCTATACCTACCCGAGTGTAAACTTCGAATGGCATCTATACCGTGTGCAGCCTCTTCTGAAGGAAAAGCCTCTCGCTTAATCCTGATTCCTTAGGACTTTTGCTACTTAGTTTTTGAAAAGTTGTGGCAAAAGGGCGAGGCCTGAGGGGACCGGATTAATCATCTTCATAGCAGAGCAAATTGGGAAGGATTTGGATACTAAGCCATTTCATCCTAGAGGATGCCTGAGGACATGTTATCTGCTGGTACACAATCCAGTTAGAAACAATGGTTGGGGGCTAAATTGTTATGGGTGCAAGTCCGCTGGTGAGAGTGTCGCGCGACGACAGTCCGCCACGCCGTGCCGCACGACACTCTCACAAGGTGGCGGGCTTGTGTTGGTATGCAGTCGTGAGACAGCCCTGGAGTGACGACCTACAGGGAGAGACATCTTTCAACAAATTCTTCCAGAGATTCTCGCTCCAAAAACTGTTCCCTCCAAATAAATAAACACTCTGCCACACACCCGGATTTCTGGGTCACCACATAAAACATGGATTCTCCACAACTCTCAACAGAATCGCAGCCCCCGCCATTTTTACAAGCTCCCTTGACAGCAGCCCGGTTTTTCGACGATGATTTAGAATTCCCTCTCTCATGTAAAAGCATGGGCATAGAATTCGGTCGGAAAACTCTGGACTTTGATGGAGATGGTCGCATAAGTAAAGTCTATCGACATGGCAGCAGCCTGGATCTGGCAACATTGCTTAGGAGGGCGGAGCTACCTATACCAGCAGACGGTTGCAATTAGACTCATTACGAGCGGCCTCTCGCCTGCAATTCCGGCCCGGTCTGGGCTCGGCCTCATCTCGCCTCGTCGCCTTCTTCAGTTGGGATGGGCCCATGCACTTTGCACCAATAAACCCAATTAGTCCGCTCTTAATGCTTTTCGTTTAAGTGGCTTCGCGGGCTTCTTTTGGGTGGGTGCTAATTTTTTATTGGTACGAAAACGTGGGGGGGGTACGGGTGTCCTCTTCTGGAAAAATTGCATAAATTTCGCAACCGGCCAATTCATAATCACTCCCATATAGCCAATTTAACGACCGTAGCAATGGGTTCTCCAATTATCTTGGCAGTCATCCGGTCCAGAAGTGACGTAATCGCTGGGACCTATTTTCGGCAGCGAGGTGCTTGGACTAGAAGCATTCGGCACTTCATCAATGGCCTACGCTCTGAATGCAAATGAGATTAGCATCTCCAATAATTGCTGACTGAACGGAAAGAAAGAGTCGTTAGGCAAAATGAAAAAAAGGGAGGGGGGGGGAGGAGTGGGTGGAATGAACGGATACTTTGAATGAGTTAGTTGTGCAACGTAGGATTTTTTTTGGGGGGAGATAAGTGTGGTATATAGGGACCGATAGCATTTTACGAATTAGGAGTTAATAAATTTTTTTGGGGTTAAAAAATTTGTGGCTCCTTCTGGGCTACGCTCGGCGCGCCGAGCGTAGCCCAGAAGGAGCCCCACCGCCGCGCCGCGTCGGTGAGGTATCGCCCCCTTCTCCCGCCTTCAGCGCTTGGCATCCCCGCCCGATTGTATGCCACTACTGCAGTTGTTAATAATTATGTCAGCTCATTTGTTCATACAAATACTTTTAAAAATATTTAAAAAATAATAATTGCTGTGTTGAACCCAGATGTTTCCAGATTGAAAAATTCAACCATCCTTCCCATATTTTGCTCCGTTAATTCACCTTCCCCTTTAAATAAACCCTCAGATTATTATTAATGGTCCCCAACTTGAACCACGACATTACACTTACGGTACCGGAACCAGTTTTGTGAACAGGTGATCAAATTAACCTAGATGGACCCGATGGGATTTAGGACGATTTTTGGTCGGTGTTTGGGAGCCCAAGAGAGGATTGTGTAACGGGGAATGAGAGAAGATTTCCTCTTTTTTTTACCCCCCGCCCCCCCTCTCTCACAATACCCCCTCTTTCGGTGTCTCTCCTAACAAATCCCAACCTTCCACCCAATTGGGTTGCAACGACGCGAACCAGCCGTAATCGGCATCCGTTTGATTCGATTTGCTACTTGGGCGCGACTTGTCACGTGTATAGTATAGTATAAGGTAGAACCAACATTTTTTTTATATATAGAACCCTCTCATTTACATGCATGTCGTAAACCTTGCAACATCGCCCCTATTAAAAGGCTGTAACAATCGTCACTTGATTGTTGCCCGCGGTTAATTATTCGCGCCCTTTCATCCTGGGCCAAGTCTAATAAACGCCTGGCCTCAGTGCCTCTAATTCACTCTTTGACCTTAATCTTCTGGGTGGATACAGAAAAAAAAAGGCTATGGGCAATAAGAGGATACAAAGAGATACGGGTTGAGGACGTGACTTGAGGGGGATTGTCGCGTCACGTGGACTTTACGCAGGATTTTCGCACAAGTTCGGTACTAAGTTAGAGCTGGATGTGGAAAAGGGTTTTACAGTAGTCGACAATTCAAGCTACTGAAAATTGTAAAATAGGATACCATACTGTTCAGTGTTCGTTGGGTTGCATCATGCCAGGATGAATAAAAGTTGAGGTGGAAGAGTACCTTTTGAATATGGATACTAGGTTGCATAAATAAATACAACACTGCAGCCAACTCCACATATTTAACCACGGTGAAATTAGCATGTTAATTAAATACAGGCTGTTTCAAAATTGACTTACGGTTGTTTTAAAAAATTCATGCGTAGCCTCTGCTACAATATGCACTGTGCCTTACTGTGTTTTTGAAAATATATTTATAATATTAAAAACTTATAATGTAATATTTCACCTTTGTGGGTCACACCCAACCAAAATATGACCTGGAGTAACTCAGTTTGGACAAACAGAGTATAACAAGTGTCAACCCAAGTTGTGTAGATTCAGTGCTGACGTCACGGGTCTGGTGTCAAGGGGCGGCCAATTAGGACGGAACAAGGCCTCATTTCGGCCATGGGAACGCTCAGGTGGTAGCCGGAACAAGGTCTGGCACTCCGGGCCTGCAGGCTCTTTTTCATCAATCGTCATTAAGTGTGTGACAAGGGACGACGCCCTGTTGTCCCCAACTAAGCATCTTAAAAGTATAGAGTTTTCGACACATATTACAAAAATAGGGTGTTGATTAATTGTCATTAATTTTGTATTTGGAGCACCAGGCGGCAACACAGTCATCGGGTTGTAGCTAGCTAGATTTTTTTTTCCCCCTCTTCGTTTTTTTAATTACCAAGCTGCCCCCCTGGCAAGCCCAATCAGCCCCCACGCCCTGTCCCATCCCCATTGGCCCAATTCGTCCAAATTCAATTCATTAAGCCGGGTTGAGAGCCAGCCAGGGGAATTTACCGGCTTGCGAAAAAGTCTGGTCCCATACACACATACACATATCCCCCACCCCCTCCAACCCTCAGACCCACCGGACCTCGAAACGTACACACACACACACACATTCACATGCCACATGTTCGCGGCTACCCAACCAATCTGGATCCCCGGGCTTTACAGCCGCCCCTCATTCCCTCAATCGGGCCAAAGAAGAGAGCAGCCACTTCAATAATGGCCCAATAACAGCGTTACAACAACTCAGCATGCAATTTTCATTCAGTGTCCGCCGAAAGGGCCCACAATTTAAGCAGAGTGCAGCGGCCTGAGCTTTTAAAGGGATAAACCAACAGGGTGGAGCAACAACAGGTATCATCAGTCAGGATGTCTCTTACATGTAGGATGTCCAATAGTAGCTACATTTAATTTAGATTATATTTTGAACACTTTTAATACGAACAATAACTAAAAATCTGCACTAGTGGCCTACATACGATATAGAACTCGTATATGACTCGTATATGACTCGTACACGACTCGTATGCGACTCGTACACGACTCGTACACGACTCGTACACGACTCGTACACGACTCGTACACGACTCATATACGACTCGTACACGACTCATATACGACTCGTACACGACTCATATACGACTCGTACACGACTCGTACACGACTCGTATACGACTCGTATAGGACACTATGCACTGTGCAATTCAATTTTATCACATTTTTTGACCAATGTTTGTATGTAAATTGGTTCACCCTGTGTTTGGGTAAAAAGTGGGGTTGTGTCCAAGCCGCAATCACTCTTCATGTGTCCAGTGTTGCCTCTCTCGAAGCTTTCAGCATGGACACATCCAAAAAAGTCAGGCATTCCACACCCGACCCTAACTAACTTTTACAACAGTTGCATAGTTTCATTAAGGTCTGGGCTACGCGGCTAGCTAATGTGAATTGATTTTTCACAATGTCGTGTCTCCCCATTTGCCAGATGCTGCACTCACGTACTCGCTAAACACGAAAGTGACATGTGATTAAATAACAACCTAATTACACCCCGTTAAGTGTGACAACTCTGACCGTAGACCCGAAAAATTATTCATGGAAAAGGGCCTTACTAACTACGCAATGTTGCCACACTTCTAGAGTGGTTATTTAATCATGGAGGTGATAAATGTGATGTGGCCTAACCTACCTTTAAGGGCGGCCTAGGTAGGATGTATGAGACACCTTCCACCTTTAGCCCTTAGTCTTCCCTATCGTCATCATCTTCAGAACTAAATTTTGAACGACAGTCACGCCAGGGTGTAATCAAGCCTTACCTCTGGTGCCAACTTGGTCGTCCTTCATTTCCTGTAAGTGCTTTCTTTTTTCGGCTGTCAAAAAAATATTACTCCTCTTATTTAAGCTTTCCTTTCAACAACACTTTTTTGCAAAGAGAAGCTCTTGTCAGCCAGACCGCCTAATTCGATCAACTGTCTAAAGCAGTAGTTTGTAAGCTGAGAAATACGCATGTCAAAAAATGTGTTCTACATTGATCCATTAATTTGTGTTGTACTATGCCACCAAGGGTATTCATGAATAATTAAATGAATAAACACCATATACACAATAGCTGCAAATACCACACCATGCTTAACTGAAAAATTACCAAAAAATGGTAAAAAACGAGGGGGCTGATGTTTATCGTGCAGAAGAACCCCGGGGCCAGAGAAGCGTGGGATGAGTGTACTGCACCGCTGTATACAGCCTGCGAAAGGATAGCAAAAGAGCTGGGGACTGGAGGGCAGGGAGGGGGATGGATGCGATTCGTCGAGAGCTCCAAGGCACGCTGGAAATTCCATCAGTACAGTGGAAATTTCAGCAGCGCGGTGTAAACCCTCCGCCGGGCATTCCAGGCAGCCAGCTTACCTCACAAGTCCAACAGCAGCAGTGCCCTCATCAATTTTGCACCTTGCCACATTCAAGATGTAAAGCCGTCATACATATAGCGCTGGGAGTACGGTCAATATCCTAGGCTCCATCAGCCAGCGCCTGCCTATATGAGTGTATTAAAAGTCAGTCAAAAAATATCTGAAGTCGTCCAAATCCCAAGGCGTCGCCATTGTAAAGGACCATTGACTTGAGGGAATTTCATATGCGTTATTTGCATCTAATTGGGTACTGCACAAATGTCAATGTCCATATGTGGCTTTTGAATTTTGATGGGGACATCCATGGGTATAGGCCGGATGATTTGGTCCTGTTTGACAAAATAGCTAGAGCGTGTGTTTTTTCGCTCACAGTCCAGCAGCGAGGGAACGACCATTTGAGCTAGAGTAATAGGCTTAGAGTTGAACGGTGCAGTGTGCCGGGTAAAACTGAGGTCCGCCACCGCGTCAACGACACTTCACATGCCTTCTGGGTCCATCTCTGGATACTTACATGTAAAACCAAACGTGACTTTTCATTCGGTAAAGTACTAGCCGCTGTTTATTTTTGGGCGATCAAATAGTAAAAAAATAGTGAAGAATCGCAAAGAGCTGAAGAAGTCTTTGATGTTCGGATGGACATAGCGGAAAAGCTGAGTATGAAGAGACCTGCTGGCACTGACTTTTTTGCCTTTCAAGAGTTGGACAGGTCGTATTTTCAAGAAAAAATGTCTTGACAGGGTGTACTTACTGCAATGTCATCTGCAGATATAGCCAAACTAGTTTACTCCAAACCTAATTTATTGGGCGAGATTTTTACAAAACAAAGCCAAAAATAATATGAAAAACAATAAATTACAGGGTACTTTCTATTCTCCATTAATAGGTATTAGATGGTAGACGAATGGTGGGCGAGTGACCGAGATACATGGCTGCCTAAACATGGATTTTCTTGCCCCGAGTTTCAGCAATAAATCTCACTGTGGATAAAGCACGATTGTAATTCCGGAGATGACAACGCCGTTATCGGAAGTACACCACCGCAGCTCTCTCTCTAGCTCCAAAATCATGCTGGTTTTTTTATTCATAAAAAAATGAGCGATGAGTATAAATCTCGCCTTTTTGCTTAAATGTGAGCATCTACAAGATGGATTGTGGTGTTTAAGCCATACCATGGCTACACCTGGCCAATAACACGCCTCAAAAGTAGAAATTATTTTGCTGTAACTTTCTGTTTGCTTTTAATTTGCGCTCAAGTTTTATACTCCTACAATCATTAGCATGTTTATGATCGTGACCTATCTTCACTTTGTTATTCTACCCCCATAAAATCTTCACCTTTCGTCCCGCCTAAAGCCATATAGTAATTGCCCCTCAACTTGCAAACTACCTAACTTTCAAAAGATACCCTACAATTTTAACTAATAAAAAATAGTATGACGTATTAGTTTCAGGCAAGCAAACACTGTTCTTGCAGTAATAATTTAACTATATTACTTTCCTCGCTGGCACTGTTTCCTTTTCTGGAGCCAAATGAGTCCGCAGCACCAGCACTGTTTATACGTGTGGGAGCGTATGTATACACACTATATGGTAGAGGCGTCGTAGCGTGTGAGAATCATAAGGGACGCATCCGGCTGGTTAGAATGATAATAATACAGACACACACACAAAAAATTCATTTTTAGAGAGCACCCTAGGGTAGGGAGTAAGGGAGATTGGAAATATATGACCTCATCCGACCCATGACCTGGGTCGACCCTTTTTTAAGAGGAGGTAAGGACCGGAAGCCTTCCGGGGCGGGACCATGCGGATGTCCGGGTCCACCACCAGATGGCAGGATACTCGATCGATCCCCACCGCCGTTACCCCGTTGCCATGTTGATTCCGTATCGAATTACGGTCGTCTTGTGTTAGGGGTGGATGCGGGGGAAATTACTAAACATTGCGCTCAAAATTGCATAGTTGCTCAAATTTAACGTCAGTCTTGTATTACGACGAATGCCGGAGCAAGTTAGAGGACCGGAAATAAGCCGAAGTTGAAACAAAGTCAATGTTTGCGCTCCAAGCGTTCATTCGGTTGGTAAAGCGAAGGGTTTTGCAATTTCCGACAAAGTTTACACGAGTTCTATGCGAAAATCTTGCATTGAAATTTTAGGTCATGCATAAATTAATAGGTCCGGCTCATTTGATATGGTCAAATTTCAGTTTTTTTCCTGCATAATAGCGCCTCCTAGAATACCTTCCAAAAAAAGGCTTAAAAAGTAATTTTACAGGTGGCGCAATTCCTCTCCATCGCGCGATTATGCGTCACTGATAATGCTTGTTTTTGCCCTCAAATTCTCTCTTGTATTTCCCACGCGACATTAAACATGCAATAAAAATTCTAAGCAGGGGTCACTAGAGAAATCAACTCCCTTTCCCTTGCATCGCACCCCACAGCACAACCCAGCAAGATTGGTGGCCCTAATGCGCAACTGCTTTGTTGACAATAAAGCAACTCCCCCATTTTGGCACTAACATTGTATACCTCCTAAAAATTCAGGCATCTATTTTTTTGGAATTGGGTTGGGGTAGGTTGGATAGTTTATGAGCGCAGTTTGGCAACAAGGGCGTCGAGAGCATCCCCTCCCCTCTCCCTTCATCCCGCCTCCCCTGGTCCATCCCAGCATCGCCTCTCCCCGGTAGACTCGGAATAGCGTCGACGCCGTCCGCGTCTCTAGGAGCAGCCAGCGTGTGAGGCACGGACACAGCCTGATTCAGCATCGGTACCTCACTTTTCGATACAGGTGAGCATTTTAGTTGGACAGTGACCGTTAGGACCGTTGGCTCGACCGTTAGGACCGTTAGGACCAAGCGGATTCAGTGACACGTGTTGAGAAGGTGAGCACGCACTTTTCGCACGTGAGCCCTCATTTGTAGTGGTGGTAATAACTCTATGTACCTCGCTAATGAGCCGATTCCTGGTTATTTGATTCGTGCGTGTTGTCCGTTCGCTAACTGCTGCGGTTCATCCCTGACCACTCTTGTTATTCCGTTCAACACCCATCAAATTAATGACAGTTGGCATCCTTGTCACTCGGAATGGAACAAAACAGTTGGCGTGATGGAAACATTACCAAACGAGCCCTGAATGTGAAGCATATTGTGTCGCGGTGAACAGGCACACTGCAAAACCATTGGGGCTACTAGTGTCAGAGGGTCACTGCCGGTCACTTCCTCATGTTAAAAGTTGCATGCAGTCGCTTCAAACTATGTGCATGGTCAAATTTTAATCCAATTAACTGCTAAGTGAAGCTACGCCACCGCAGTATGTACGGATGAATTATTACAGAAGGGCATTAGCTATGTGGCTATCGGCTTGTAGTAACCGCGGGTAAATAAATAGGCCTATGCCCACATATAAAATGAGTGACGGCAATGACCGTCGGTTGATCAGGTTGAATATTTAAAACCTATTTGTACTGCCGGTCACCCAACTCATCACCTGTACCACCATACAAACAACACTCCAACGATAACCACAAGTTGATAACACTTTTTTGCATATCGAACGCTACTACAATCAACAAAAATCCCTGCAATCTAAAAGACATCAGCATTTAATTACACATATGCCTAGCTTATCCTATACTGGGTGGGTTAAAAAACTCTATTTGGAATCCCAGTCACAATCCGAAAATAGACCATGGAAGAGCGTTCCCGCACAGACTACTCGGAGAATATCGAACGTCGTGTAAGGAACCCTCGAAACGTACCGTTTTGTCATTGCATAAATGGGACACGAGAGAGGAATGGGAATAACTCCCAGCCTCCAATAACATCAGTGGACTTGTCCGGAACGCGGTTGCCCGGAACGACGAACCCCCACGAATGGGATGACGATAAAGATATACGTTGAGAGTAGAGGGGGGTTGGAAGGATTGTCCGGAAGCTGGCGACAAAAAGGAAACGGGTCCCAGAACGGGACAGACGGAAGCGGTCCTTCCGAAGTGACCGGATGTTCCGTGCACCAAGACTGTACTCAATTCCGGAACAGCGCGAATACCCGCAACATAATTTGCCAAGGAGTAACTGAGCGGAGGTGTAACTATACGCGACGGATGCTGATTATCTCATCCTCTCTACCCATGGCCCACCCACTGTATAGTCCTTTTCCCTCCTCCCCTTTTCCTCCCTATCCCAGCCACCCCCCACCTGGCAATTTAGCAGCGTCTCTCGGTTGCTATGGTGACTGAAGAGAAGGCCAGAGGAATAGAATTATCTAGGCTTCTATTACGACCTGTCCAACGTCGCTTGAGTTGGGAAACTGCTTTCTCATGGAAATCGGTCTACAATGCGATTTAGAGGCGATTAAAGGAGGGAGACGAGATATAGGTGTGGAAAACGGTATAGGGGGGGCAAAGTACACCCTCGGGGTCATAGGTTCGATCTGTAGGTCCGAGAAACATGTTTATCCAGGCTAGCCTCCACCCAGTTCGTCCCAAGGAGAAACACCCTAACTCTAAAACTAGTAAGGGTGAAAGTCGCATGCATGTCCTACACTAACCCCTACTGAATCAGAGGAGATTAGTACAGGGCATGCACACGACTTTCACCCTTAAGGCGGCTACGGGCAGGTTGCATCCGCACGACGGCTGCCGCCTCGCGCTCATTGGTGATTTGGAGTTAATGTGTTTCTCCTTGGGACGGTGAAGCCCTCTAGCGGCCGCCTTCAGCTCCATCTAACGGTGTACGATCGGTATCATCCCAGAACAAAGACGATTATGGTTCAGGACAAATTAACATGACACTGTTTCCCGCAATCATTGAATTATATTGGTCAATCAATCACGAGGCGGGGGGGGGGGGGGTAATGGTAGTACCTTTATGACGTCATCAATAACTCATCATGACATGGTGCCTGTTGCGTCCAAACCTTGTTTCGTCGTACTCAAACTTCAGCAGGGGGCGAAAAGTGTCGGNGGGGGGGTGAATCCAGCTTACGGCGACGGTAAATTTTTGTCGCCCCTTGCGTTCCCGAATTGAGTGGCGATTATGGGGGACATGGTGGGAGGAAAAAAGTCGCGGTATCTAGATCGATATCATGAATTTTGATCAGGGGGGGACTGAACATTACACATTCACAAGACTGATTTCGAAATGGATTGCACCGCAGAGCGATTTCCAAGCCGTGCGTTGATAAAATGATTTCCAAGTGCGCTGAAAGTGTACAAAAACCAGGGGTAACTGGAAAAGGTACTTATCTGATGGGACTATTTTGGCACTTTCCATACCTAGCGGATGGAATATTTTTGTTTGTTGGCTGTACTCACATACCGTACATCAAACGGGCAATTAGGTATTCATTGCGTTTGGAATATTTTAATTTAATCAATTTTAGGTAATTTATTAACAAGAACTATTGCGGCTGTAAAATTTATGAGGGTGTAACAGGCAATCAAAGTAGCTAATTACTAGTTATGTGCTAGTTTAATATTTAATCGTTTTTATACCTGGCAACATTGCACTGTGGCCCATATTTTTGAATTTACCTATAAACTATCCAGTAGAATCGCGGAAATGCTTTCCTAGAAATTTCGCAAAGTGAACCTAAGATTTACGACCAGCTTCTAAGTATCCATGATTTAAACGACAGTGCCTTTAAATTTACGGTTTTATCTCTGTAATTGAAGTCTGACAGGAATCAATATTGCGTTTGGCGGTTAGGCGGCAGAGAAGACGAGCAAGAGACGCACCCGGGGTCGTAGATTTAGGAATAATGGGGATCCTGGAGGGGATAGGAGAGCTTGTGTGTCTGGAGCGCACGTGTCCTTTCTCTCTGGAAGTCGCATGAAAAATGCATCGGAACCGCGTCATCTGAGAGCTCCAGACAAAAGGCGGTCTCCAGCTAGTCAGTCTGTCTCTCCATATCAGCCCCAGGGATAGTATAGGAGGCATCTCAAAGCTGAAGTCGATCCGCTGATTAGGAGTCTGCAGGATCCAACGCTAGATGGCAGGTTTCTAGGAATCGGCAGCTAGAGGGAGCCCTCCTGGTGGACGGGGAGCCCTCCCGTTGGACGGGGAGTCCTCCCGGTGGACGGGGAGCCCTCCCGGTGGACGGGGAGCCCTCCCGGTGGACGGGGAGTCCTCCCGGTGGACGGGGAGCCCTCCCGGTGGACGAAGACACATCTGAAGCGATCACACCGTTTAATGTAGGATGATAAGGGGTAGTGCAGACAGAAATGGGTATAAAGAAGGAATTGTAAAGAAGAGGTGATGGTGGTACATCTCCAGCCATTCATGAAGCGTCCAACGGTTGGATGGATCGATGGATGGATGGATGGATTGGGGGAAAAGGTTGCTTTTCAATTCCGATCCTAAGAGGATCCACCCAGCAAAGAAACGCGCTTCCTTCCACCTCTCTACTCCACTAAGCACGCGTCTAGCTAAATAATCCCGGTCTGAAAGGAGCAAAAAGCAAGTCGGTCGCGGTACCCTCTCCTCCAACATCCAATCAGATTATCTCCATATCGAGCCCTATCCACATGCCAACAAAATTCCAAAACTTTTTCCCTAGGGTGGCTTGGAAGAACGTCGGGGGAGCACTCTGTTGGGGGTGGGAGGGTTTAACAATTATTTTTGGGGGAAAATTTTTGTAACTGAGTTAGTACGTCCGTATCAGGTACTTGGTAATTGAGGCAAAAATGGCTCTCCGGATTTGATTTTCGTTGCCATTTGGCTATTTCCTTCAGGAGCTGGATTTAAACTTATACGAGTTCTAACCAGTAAAAAAAGTTTTAGCAGTAAAAAACAAATCAAAGGTTCCGAACGCCTCTGTTATTGAAATTCAGCAGGGTAGCAGCAGGTCCAGCACCATCTGGCCACAAAAATTCCAACCGCACTTTTTTTTTGCCTCAGAGTGACGAGTTCCAATAATGTGACAAAAAGGCCTTATGCATGACACCCACCCAAGATAAACACCGAGGTTGAAACCCCCTTTAGAAACACATATCTTTTGCCAGTGACTTAACCCGAACCGTCAGTTAATTCAGTCCGGGGCTATGAAAACTTTCTGGAATTTAAGCTTTTTCCCCGTGGATAAAAGGGAGCCCTCAAACCGTCACGTAATGGCGGTATGCACTTTTCGTCGTAAAGGAAGCCATTAGGGTCATTTTACGAGCACACCTTCCGGTATCCGGTGAATAGAAGCAAACAGTCGTTAGCCAGATGAGAAAGAACACGTACGACGGAAACAGACTGTACTGTACTAAACACAATATTGTTCCTGCAATGCAAACATCTGTCTCTTGAGCTCAGAACTAGAAGATAAGCAGTAGGGTTGGTGCATCTAATTGACCATCTCTTGGTACCAGCGTCAAGTGTGATTAGAGTCTCACGTGAGTTCGAAACTTGGCAGTTACTAGGAACTCTCTCAGCAGGAGCAGAGGAGGCCTTAGCGTGCAGCTGACAGGCCCCGGATCCTCCCGGAAAAGCACTAGAGTCTACCCCCGCTGATTTTGAAGCGGGCAGTAAATCTAAACAGAAAAATCTCTCCGGAAAATAGAATCGGTTTTCCATAAGAGCACCGTTGAGTGGCTGCTAAGAGGAATAGAATCTGAGGAGAAAATGTTGGAGGGGAGGATCAACTCTTTGTATGGGATGCTATGTACTAATAGAATAAGGTGATTCTGAAAATGTGCTGGAGCTCACAAGGGAAGTGTAAGTGTTGTCAATGGCGTTTTTGAATCAAACTTGGCACAATGATATAGGCAGGTAAGTTATTAAAGAAAATGCAAAAAAAATTGGCGGATGCCCACAAAGTCAAAAGTTATGACCTCTCGAACTCACAAGGGACACTTTCCAAGGTCTCGCCGATTTTCTTGAAATTCGGTACATTGGTAGGCCACCCCAAGGGATGAAAAACGCACATAAAGTGACCTGCTCAAAATGACCTGGTGACCCCTTTTTGGAGGTCAAGTCTTAAATGCGGAAAACTCACCAATTATCTTGAAATTAGGTGCATTGGTAGCCCCCAAAAAGGGGTCACCGGGTCATTTTGAGCAGGTCACTTTAGGTGCGTTTTTCATCCCTTGGGGTCGGCTACCAATGTACCGAATTTCAAGAATATCTGTGAGTTTTCGGCATTTAAGAGTTGACCTCTGCCCCCCCCAAAGGGGTCAACCGGGTCATTTTGAGCAGGTCACTTTATGTGCGTTTTTCATTCCTTGGGGTGGCCTACCAATGTACCGAATTTCAAGAAAATCGGCGAGACCTTGGAAAGTGTCCCTTGTGAGTTCAAGAGGTCATAACTTTTGACCTTGTGGGCATCCGCCATTTTTTTTGCATTTTCTTTAATAACTTACCTACCTATATCATTGTGCCAAGTTTGATTCAGAAACGCCATTGACAACACTTACACTTCCCTTGTCAGTTACAGGGAGAAATGGCGGACTTCGATTTGCTTAAAAAAAGTCCAACCGCTCATGTGGTAACCCAGTGTGGTATGCCAAGCAAGACAATAATGTAAAGATGGTGTTTGAAGCAGGACAGGTGAAGAATTGCGTGGATATCCGTTGCCAAGACGACTGACCGACCGACAGACCGTGATGCCCTGAGGCAACCGTCGAGGATGATGTTGCTGGAGTCGGTTTCCATGGAGACTGCCCCTGATGTAAGAGAGAAGGGGAGGCAGCCAAGCTCGAATTGGTCAAATAACATTCGTACGTGTACCATCCGGTAAGGTCATGGACCCAAAAAATGTTTCGGTCAGTCAACATGTTCCTAGCAATATGACAAGGAAAAAAGCAACATAAACAGGGAAATGACGGCTGGAAAACGATCGGTCCGTACCAAAAACGAATGAAATACTGCGGGTCGGTATAATATGAGGATTCGGGTTTCGCATTAAATTGCATTGACGGCCCTTTGGGAGTAGCGTAATCCACATAGAGGGTACAGCATTACATAGTGATTCAGATGCTGCCTGCTAATAAGCATACATCCACAACGCCAAATATATCATTGCCTAATTCATTAGGTGTGAAATATTCTGTCATAAACATGTCAGGGTATACAGAAATCGACGGTTGAAGCACACCCAGCGGTATGACTAAGAAGTATAGGTACGCAGTCATTACCGGGGACTAATGAGTAGAGTCGTCATTAGACTTGATGTGATCATAAAGCAGGGGCATGGACTCATATCTGTATCCATAGTTTTTTTTCTCGGCGGAAGGGTCACCTTACTGCAGAGTTTACTGCACTGAGTTTTTGTTAGCCCAGAGTCAACAATCCGAGCGAAGGCTAACATTGTCCAGCAATGTTCTGGCTTCTGTACCTTGCACGTCTGCGGAAACCGAAATACAGTAGAAGCCTGATCTTGTTCCCTTATATGGAGCTAGCTTGGTTAACTGCCCTATCCCACAGTTCAAGAGCATGCCGAAATTAGATGCTCCACATGTCTTCATGTAGGACACAAACAGCTTATGCAACTGAAGAGGGTCTAATGTTCTGGCTTCACCTTGCACGTCCTTTGGAACTGAAATAGAAGGCGGATCTTGTCCTCATATAATTATGAACTACTTAAGAGGGTGTTAAAAATAGATGCCAACAAGTCTTCGTAGAACCAAACCATCGTATTCAATTGAAGAGGTTGTTGTCATTCGTTGCGCAGCTCACTTGAAGGCTTTAAAATGGGTACTAAAGTTGTGAGTAACCTTCTGGCACCGATGAGAATGTGCCATGTGGTGGTGAATTGCGGTGATTGATTTCCGCCTGTGAGTGCAAGGCTGCTTGATGGCGCTTCCAGTTTTATTGTTCGCTTGTTTAGGGCTACATTTAGAGCGGTGATTACATAGGGGGCTACCTTTCAAATGATAATTTCGCCATTCAGCTCATCACCCTGTCACTAGTTACGAACTGGACTTCAACAGCCGTTATGAATTTAAATGACCTTTGGTGAAACACAGAAACACGTCATGTATTCAGCCTATATAAGAATGCTGGGGAATGTATTACAACCTGTAACGCCTTAGGTTCTGCAAGCTCACCAGTAGCTAGTTTAGCTTCTTTGTAACTAAACTAAACTAAAAACTAAACTATCCTCACATCCCACAATGCAGCCCGAGGCCCAAGCTGTCAGCAGAACTTGCAACAAACAAAACATGCAAATGCATAATACTCTTTCTAGTCATTCCGCAAGCATCTGCAGACATACACCCGACTGAATAATACCGGTATCGTATATGGCCCTACGGCATTTCCCACTAAAAGCCTCTCACTGAACAACAAAGCACACTACGCCGGTACAGTGTTGGACATTAGTCGCGTCATACTGCTAGCGACATTTTCCGCTGCGGCAGACGTGCAAATGGAAGTGATAGAGCCGTACGAGACACGGAGGGTGACGTCACCTAAGGCCTACCATTTCTTACTCGCACGGCTCTATCACTTCGATTTGCACGTCTGCCGCATCGAAAAATGTCGCTAGCAGTACGACGCGATTATTGTACAACACTACTGTGTATCCTAGTCACTGCACCCAAAAAATGCAAAGGATTCGTGAAACTCTTTGCACACCGTTACCTTAACCAACGGTGTTCCGCATTGGGGTGCATACCGAGGAAAAGGGTGGCACCACGATTAGCGGCCGAGTTTAATGGCCCCCCATACCGGATGGCGCTCCCAGCTCACCGCCTTCGTTATCGTTATTTTCCCCCCGCCTTCCCCCTCATAGCCAGATTTCCCCTTTTTGAGGGTTCACTCCCAGGGGAGGGCAAATTTATTAGCCAGAGTTGGGCGGGGTCGACCGGAAGTGGATCTAGAATATTTTTTGATGGATGACGTCATATTTGGACAGCTTCCGGACACGGATCTGTCTCTCCGGATGGGTCGTTTGAAACGGGGAAGTACCGGCTGTATCCGATGTTACCATTTAGAGAGAAAGGCCTGTTTCCACACGTGCAATTAATTCTGTTTATGCCACAATTTCATTTCGAGCCAACTGTCCATTGACGCTGGGCAACTCAGGCTATAAAACCCAATTGACCCTAAGTCTAGGACGGGGTTCTCTCGATTTTGCAGAAAATGTGATGGCGGAGGGTGAAAAACTACAATTGGGGTGTGTTGGTAATGTGCAGAAATACCGGAGCTTGGAAACTTCTAATGAACTGCTTCATGGGACAAACTTTTATTCGGAGCGTGAAGTTATCGCACATGCTAATGAATTACGTTGTTCTGTACAAAAAAACTAAAAAAACGAGCTTGAACGTACCGTTAGATGGCGGTGGTGACAGTCACGACATCTAACGTCTGTCCAGTAAACTACAGTAGTTATATCAACTGAAAACAACTGGGTCAGAAATTTTTGCAAACGAATCACGTAACTCGTACAGGGCACTCCTCTCGCAGCTTTGATTTGATGCCTAGAATGAGAACCAAGTAATACAATTTGCGTCGATCAAGCGTGACAAAAAAGTAGCGCATATAGCTATTTAAGAGAATTAAGCCAGGAATTGAAGAGACCCGTCGCTAAGGTGGCTCAGAGATATAAACTCATGGATGAAGGGGCATTCACAGCCACGGGGACAATTTGGCTAATGAAGTATCGCTGTGACTGAGGTGAATTTCCAAGTACGGCAAGAATCTATTGTTCTTGCAGACGAGCCGTATCCAATTATCATACGATTACTCTTAATGAAAACAAGGATTTGCTTCCCAAACCTTACAGAAAGTACCCCCAAGGTTTTTTTGAAAAAAAGAAAAAAAAACTTTACAAGTGCTGCGATAAATTGTTTTTATGCAGTCTCATGGGGAAACTCGATTTCTCCCATGCTTCAAGTTCCTCTTATTCATTACCAAACTTTAAGTACTGTTGCTGAATTGTGCCATAATTGAATTGAGTAAACACTCGAGAAATGAGCGAATTCCAGCGTCCCATCAATTAAAACTTATTGAAATGTGAGGGAATGAATGGAGTCCTTTAATTAATTAGAGGGGTTGAATCACTGTTTTGTGACCGTCTTTTGGGTTCAGGTAAGCGCTGGATAAGCGGCACATATATTATGTAACTCTGTTTTCAGCGGTTTTTGACCCTCTGAAATTCAACCGTGCAGCACATTATAACACTTAGTCCTCTCCATTGCAGCACACTGTAACGTTTAGCCCCAACTCCTAATGCCCAAGTTCACAAAGTTAGCGGTCAGATTGTGCTAAGCGTCTCCTCATAGCTACTTTTAACCCGCTTATCAGAGTGGCTCCAACCGCAAAAGTGAAGTAGTTTTACAATAAATTCTACCACTAGGACATATGTGGGTTCCATCATTTACTCCACTGCACGTGCGTAATTCTGCATTGCGCCGTGCGATACCCGCGCAGAGAGTGATCCAATTTGATACGTCCCCAACAGTGTCAGTTTAAGTGTAACAGTAAACGATATACGGCCCCTGGAAATAACCGCTGATTACGGAATCAATTTCGCCTCTGGGCACATTTATAATATCGCTGCTATTAACCCTTAGATTGTGGTTCCGTCAGATGGAACCAGTGGGTGCCAGTGGCTCCATCTGGCATCAGAGTGACTGGCGTTGTTTTCTATCCCGCAGAGTGGCAATCGTGGGGCTTTGGCAGCCGGTCCTTGTGGGCGATGAGTGCAAGTGGATAGTGGGTGTCGAGTGAGTGGTGTGGCATCGTGATCCGGATGCGGAGGATCTGAGCCCCTGGACCTAATGGAGAAGGCGGCTGCGGCTGGGGCGTCCGGGGGACCCGGGCCGCCCCATGCCGTGCCATTTGTGGTGCCCCCGCTGCCCAGGGGCTGCTCACCCAAGATGGTCTTCAGCAACCTGGGAATCTGCGCTCTGCTACTTGGCTACACCTTACTGGGCGCCTTCCTCTTTCTGGCCATCGAAGGAACTCACAACCATAGACCCAGCCCACCTCCACAACCCAGGAGGCTCAACGTCACTGCTGCGCAGGTACCCAATGAACGCAGACATAGAAAAATTGTCCCAAGCTTTTGTCCTGCAGTTTGTAGTGAGCGAACATAAATCATTCTGACACTCTAATCAGGGTTTGAGCATATACTTGAACGGTGCTTAACAAAGTAGAACTAAAAAAAAAAAAAGGATGGCTCTGAAACATGTAGCGTCGGACGGAATTGTTATGCTATCAACAAAATTGCTGCCAGGAGGACAATTCACTTTTAAGTCTTCTTATCGGCTATGTGCCCCTTTTTTGTCCTGGTCTGGAGGGACAGGAGTCGCAGGATTCTGTACTGTGTCCAGCCATCCGGACAAACTGGGCGATTCAAGACAATGTTGTTTGGAGCGATTGTGATTTGCCGCTTCTCGAGTTTCGGATTGAACCAATGCCAAGTGCTGCTCAAGGCGCCTTCTGCATCAGATGGGACGCCCCGCTTTGTTGATGACGTATTCATGAAACTTCCCTAGAGATCCTGTCACGCTATGCAACTGTTTAGCAATTGATCTTCAGCAACAGAGAGTAGTCCAACATGGAACGGTGAGGGATAACCCTCCGATACTCCATGGAGCACATTTACATTCAATGAATGCCGGTACATCGTAGGGCTCTGTAGTTTGAGGTCTTGATACCAAATAAGTGAGTGAATTAAAACACCGGTAAGCTCTCCCTAAAATTAATGAGGCGAGTATATCCTCCAGTTATGGGGAAAACTGTTGCTATATTTCTCCCTCCCGGATAGGTTTACTTATTATAATTGGCCTTTCCTCCCACCACCGGCCTACACTTTCGCATTTTATTGGCTTAGTTTTATATACAGTCAGCACAGCTGTGGTTGTACGTAACTGCTCATAACTCGGCCAAGTCGCCTGGTAATTAGCATGGGGCTACTGCTATTAAAATGACAGAAAGAAACGCTGGGGGCGCATCACGTGAGACTCGTTTGTGCAGCTTTACAGCTTACTGGTCACCGCACACAATGCAATATGCCAGCAGTTGTGGTTTGTCCTTCCGGTCACTTATTCGGGTAATGGATGCAGAATAAAGGGCCCACGCAAAGTAGCCACTGAGCATCCCAAGCCCCTCTGCTCATTACTGTTATAGGTGGAGAGCTGGGTGCAGGAGACGCGGAACAGGACAGTGGAAAGCATCTGGGACATCACAGTCAGTCTCAACATTTTGTATGGAGAGAATTGGACCAGACTGGCCACCTCGGAGATACTCAAGTTCCAAGACTTTTTGATCGAGCGACTCAGTCAGGAGTTGACCGCACCGGTTGAGGTACCAGAACCACCTTTCCAGTGGACATTCGCAAGGGCTTTCCTCTACTCGCTGACCACCCTCACCACCATTGGTAAGTCGCAAATTTTGTCAAAGAAAGTACGACACTACTTTCTCGCCTCCAGTGCTCTCAATTACACAGTCTATTAGTGCCCCTTCAACTGTTAGCCATTACTCACTCTGTAGTTAGGTTGACAAAAAAAAGCCCCATAGGTTTTGTGCCCAAAAACTTTCAGATGCATTTAAAATATTCACAGTGCATCCGGCTGGAAATGGCTACAATTTCATTGCTCATACTTCCTGTCATGGTCTGTGGGGCGGTGGGTGGGATGATTCTTAGTTGCACATTGCGGTCCCCTTCCTGCACTTTATATTTTTTTTGAACATTTTCGGAAGCCTTGTTTCTCTTTGGTCGAGTCATTTTCCGCCAGATTTACGACGCTATTTGTATCCACGAGTTTTTGGGGGGCTGGTGATTAACTATGCTCAGAGTTCATTCACGTTCAAAAGTCCGTTTTTTTGTTCGTATTTCCACACCCTTTTATAAAAAGAATTTACAGTATGTGTCCGGCAATTTTGCACATCTGTATTATTTTCAAAAAAATTTCAAAAAATATATAGAGACAGCACTTGAGGCACTTTTGGTCTCGAACTACGGCAATGTGCGTCTACAAAATCCACTTTCCTGCGCAAAAGTGTGGTAAGCGGTTGACATAGAGTGAGGCTTGATTGACGGTCTGTCTTTCAGTCCAAAATGGGTCTAATGGACTTTCTGGCATGGGTTAAAAATTGGCCTCCAGTGACCCGAGTTGGTGCGGGCGGTTAGGTGGTCGGGGAGGGGGTATATCCGAAACGGTACGGTACCAAAAGTTGGCCTCTTTTCTCCCCTACGCTCGTTCCATCATTTTTAATTAATTTTTAGCCCAAGTTGCGCCTTCTTTGAGCGGTTTCACGTTCCGTCATACACGGACATATCCTGAAATACTTTCTTCCACCCCCCACCCCTGTTACCATAGCCTAAGTAATAAAACGCCTTCACGACCAAACTTTGTGAGAGCAAACTCCTTGGAAAATTCTTTCTTTTTTAATCCCAGGCTCTTAATTAAAGCTGCGTTTGGAAAAGAAACGATGAACTGGGCAACGGAGCGTTAATTACAATGCACCCGATGGAGGTTTCAGCATTTCGGCACTCAAATTTACGACGTCTCCGATTGCTCAAGTATTTCAAAGGAAGGAAAATGGCGGGAAAAAAACAAGACAAAGGAAAAAATGGGGTCTGGAGCCAAAATGGAGTCACCCCCTCGGGTATCCAAAAAGATGCCTTTCCTAAACTTTCTTTTACGATGGAAAGACCGTTACCCGGATGAAGAACTCGGCCCAGCTAATTTTATGGACGCCGCCACATTGGCTATTTTTTTTTTATATGCCCCGCCTCGAAAAAAATTTGGGTGGGCAGGCCTTATGCCCACTATTGTTGTTATAAGAGAGCTAATAACACGTTCATGGCTAATGCAGTGCTAAGAAGGGAAGGGTTTTATTGTAGAAGATGAAGGCGGGGCCGTTCCCGCAGGTGTCTTATTACGACTTTTTGATCGGATTTTAGGGATGATAGCACGCCTATTTTGCTCCTGGCAAGTAGATAAATTGGTGATGGGGCCCTACTAACTACTTCTTCAGAAGCAGGGATGCCAACCTGGCACATTTTTTAAGGAGAAAAGCTTATCCTGACTATTCAGAACAACCCGCCTGTCTCCTGTGTACAGCAGGTTGCGTTTCTACCACCAGGGGTACCACCTGGAAGAGCGGCAACCCGCCACACAGAAAAGAGAGTCAGGTTACCTTGAATAGTCAGGATGAACCTCCCTTTTTTGTTTCATTTCTCCAGCGAGTTCCGCATTGCAAAAATAACTCTTCTCAGACTAATCTGCACAGAAAAAGTTGGACGACAAGGAATCTTCACAACAACTCAGTTCTCACGTTTCTAATTCCAAGGCATGGTTGGAGTTTGTACACATAAAAAAAATAGAGAGGAACTTGGCTCCAAGCGGGTGAAATATTATCTGGTGAGGCAGAAGCAAGACACACTGCAACATGGCTGCTGGATTAGCAGCTTCCTGGAGTTCATTGTAGGCAGTCGGGCACTTCCATCTGTTGTCGGTGGATTTGGACCAGGAGCCTCCCTTAGATTTATTCTCGTAAACAAGGCTGGTCCAGGAGGAGGGCCTTCTAATACCCGGATGATAAATCCGGAAGGGGCGGAATTGGATCCGGCTGGGGAGAGATAAATACTCCTTTTCCGGCGCTACTCGCCGCTCGCATTTGTTCTAGGATATAGAGAGAAAACTTTTAGTTTCAAACGCCATTTTGATGACATACCTACATTTTTATTAAGGAACCTACAGCGATTTATCCAAATTTGATTAATAATCTAGTTGGCTGAGAGATGGACCTAACCTAACCTAACCTAACCTAACCTAACCTAACCTAACCTATAATAAGGATTGTTGGATGATTGTGTCAATTGGATTTTCTATGCTTACGGACCTAGTACGTTGCAATATTAAACTGTAACTGTATATTTTTAAAAATATTTAGGTTGGCACAAAGTTTCTGTGCCACGTTGGCAGATTTTTTTTACACCACACTGGCAACGCCGGCTTACTGCACCGTTAGGGAGAGCTTCAGCCATCTCTTCCATCCATTTGAAACACCTTCTCCGCCATTCCGAGGCCTTCAAGCGGGAATAGCCTTTATGAACCCAACAGAGATACTCTCAAATCCGATTTCAAATCTCTTTTTCTTAGTAAGGGCCTCCTCTTTCTTTCTTTTTTTTCCCACCCCTTCCATTCCTTTCACTTGTATGAAGCTCGCAGTAGGATGGAAGCGGCAGGAGGCGGCCGTAAGATTTCATTTTCTATTACCTAGCAAGAACAGCGTACTTAACTTTTTGCTTCCAACCTGTTAATGGGCTGAGGTTGTGCTTTAAAGGGAGCCTCAAAAAGTAAGCAGATTTTTGTTTGAAACGGACGCTAGTGGTTGTTTTCCTGGGGGGTAACCGCATGTGTTCTGCTTAAGTCAGACCCTATAATTTTCGGGGCAGGTATGAAACAACTAGGGCGCGACATGTCGCTCCAGCGACAGTTACGGTGACGGCCATTACGGCATTCATGATGCCATCAACATTTACTTCCTTTTTATATGGGCGGAACTAGGTTCTCGTCTGGTTATCGTGCCCGTACCTTCTATTTTATTGCGTTACCGTATAACCTACCTTGCAGTGTGATGCAAACGAGCAAGGGGATGAAGCCAACAGAAATAGTAACATATAGATCTGCCATTAAAATACAACTGGGGTAGTGCAGTATTTTCGATTTTATGGAGTCTCTTGCTGCATGCACAGACGAAATTTCAGTAACGAAGATGGGAGGACGTGTCCTGTTTAAAATCTATTCATTAGTTGGTCTAATGGTGGCGGTGGGGGTTGGGCTTGCCCCTTCACCCAGAAAGCCCCGGGCTGTAAAAGGCATTAAAGGGACCGACCGTACAAATGTACATTTTTTTTACAACGCTCGGAAGCTTGTTGAACGCCCAAAAATTGTTTAGTATTCCTCTGTTGTATGGTACTCTGCCGTATATCTTCAAAAAAAGTTTGCACATAAACGGTGAATGACTTTTTAGGCTGAGCCAAATCGTCGCATTAAGGCTCCCGAAATCTCAAGGGAGGTGCCTAAATGTCGGCCTGTTGCTTCTTCTTCTTCTTCCCTTGGTCGCCACCTGATCCTTTCTAGCAACCTCAACCGACGTAATGATTTGTTTGTGCCCAAGCAAAGTAATTAGCCTGGTTGCATCGTTTGGCATCAAAAGCTGGCAGAAACCCGATTTTAATCCAAACGTACAACAATATTCACATGCTAAAGGGTTTGCCATATGCATTCATTGCTGCGTTCATCACAAATTAGTCCCTTTGTACTAATATTTCACATTTTTTTTTTGTCTCTGAGAGCGCACTGCAATATTGACTGTACTTGCAATGTCCGGACGGCCTGGTAATTAACGGGCGCAAACAGTTTATCAGTTTCATTCGCAAATGCAAAGTCACTCCCCTGCAGTGAGTCAAACCTGGTCCACTTTTGAAACCCCATGCTGTGCTGGTTCCCGTGTAAACTTTGCGCCCTGCATAGTACAAGTTGGATTTAGAAACCTAGCCAACCAACCCACAGCAAGTATACTTGTGAAAACCTCATGCACTGCAAGTTTGCTCTGGAAACATCCAGCTTTACAGATCACACGAATACAAACTTCTTAATTAGCAGTGCATTTTTTTTTTACATTGTTACATATCCTACTGCATGTCTGTTGGTTCTATATTGCGTGACTGAGGCTGGGGGTACATGGCACCGACCAAGGACTAGATAAAGCAACCCTCTCCATTTCCCAGCACTCAGTTAGCAAGAGATGAATGCCAGAATAATTAAACAACTCCTCATCTCCGGTGGACCGGACCACGTAAGCTGCGCATATACACAGTACAATAGCTGGCAAGAAGCGCCTTGGGTTCAGCACCGAAATAAACCCTACCCGTCTAAAAGTTTCAGCTGTACCTTCCATAAACTCAAAGTACCCCCTTCAGCAAGGGTGTTGTTATTTAACTTGTCTCATAAAGCAGAACTGCAGGGGCCTTATTGCTGCGGGAGGCTGGTGGAGGTGCGAGAGAAGAAGTAGACAGTATTTTGCCAAGAATAGCTGTGGAACCAGTCTGAGAAACAAAGCATACAATTTGTACAGGATTGTGAATAGTGAAGGGAATGGGTTCCTGCCCTCTGACCTGTGCCTTGACTGGGGTTGAGGATCGATATGAAGCCACACTTTGGCATGGCGGGCGTTTTGCAAAACTGGCACCCCCCAGCTCTCCCCTTCCTCCCACCCGGAGGAAGGAAGGGTGAAGAGTAGATGGCCCGCAATGCGGCCACCCTCTCTGCCTGTATACGCTTCCAGTACACTCAACCGAAAGAGTCAACGATTGCAACGGGCAACGAACTTGGCATCCCTGCCGGCCATTGGCATTGGCCCCATTGACACAGCCCAGGGCTAGACCCAACATTTGGATCTAGCCAAACCCAGACCCTGGAAAATGGAGGAATTCTGTTGGCACTGGAAATGGCATACATTGTAACAAACAGCGCCATCTACCAATAAACTCTTTCCAACGCCGCACGTACCGAAAGAACCAGCAATAATGTACTTTTAAAAACCTCAGTTTCCATTGTAGTGTCAATCTGCATCAGGTCATTGTCACAATAAGCAGTGTTGCTTCCCTGTATCGAGTCTCCAGAAATGTTCACACGTGACTGTGGGCGAGGCAAGATGGCTCCTAGAACGGGACCCTGCGGCCTCGGATAGCCGTGCTTCATTCCGCGCTTCCGACTTAATGCTCATTAGGAGCCCACTCAAACGACTTTTGCACTTGAAAGACCAGGGCTAGGTACTCTGCAGCCAGTGAGGAGCTCTTAGGAAGGGTAATTCGCCATCGATGTTATCTGGACTCCCTCAGTGTACCACCTCTTTTTTTTGTGGTGGTGGTGGTGGTGGGGGGGGGGGGNAATACACCATTTTTCTTACTCCTAAGTTTGACAAGGATTTATTGCTTGTGTACCACCAAATTTTCAATGAATATTCACACCGCATTAATTCGCATACCAACTTCAGTGGTCTCCAGCCTGTAAATAATACTGCACCAAATTCTTCAATGGATATACCAGTCGCATCACATGTTCATCCAAGCTCCGATATACACCGATTTGTCTTCAATACGCCCCGGAAGCCGATTCATTAGTTACTAACGACCACGTTACACGAGCCGGCAAAGCCGGAATTGGTTTTACGAATTTGCGCCGCATTATTATTACAACAGATAGTGGTGCAAAGTAACTCCTCAATTTGACCAATTTTCCAGGTGAACTGATATTCCACAGGATGGTGGGGGTGTATGGATTAATCAGTGACGTACCTAAATTACCCCCTGGTTCTCCCCAGCAGGCGCGTTCATCAACAGCACGCGGACAAAACCCCCTCTTTTTTTTACCCTGTAGCTGTCAGAATCCGTTGCCTTTCATCACGGATATAGCATCAGAGGCATTACCCTTTAATAAGGTAACCCGGTCCAGCGAAAACAAAACAGTGCGTAACAAATCTGCGGTAAAATTGCAGTATGCGAAGCTAATCACTTTACTGTGGCTTTTGTACTAAAATGCAGTTACGTAATCATATTTTAACTGATATTAAAAACGGCTCGGGCTATTGTGTTACTTATAACCCAAGCCGCGATTCTAGAATCGGTTATTGTCTAGGGTATAGTGCATTGCAAAACGGACCATTACAACCTGTTGGATACAAATTGGCGCATTCCCGTGCGAATTTCACCATCCGTCTGCCTGGGAATGGCTCTCCAATTAACTTAAGTGATAAGCAGTCCCTTTAAAAGTGAAAGGCACTGGGATCAAATCAACACTTTGCTAGAGCAATAGCGTCGACATTAAAATCAAGCGATGTTAGTTGGAGGAATATTCACTGGAATATTTGTGTAGGGCACAAATTGCATCAAATATTTCAGTGTTGATTTCCCTACCGGATATAGGCAGTACCAGTACATGAATAACTCAAACAGGGTCGAAGATATAGTTACGAGGCCCTGTTCAATCCAAACAGCACGGTTCAGACAATGTCAAAGGAAAATATAGGTAAGCCACAGACCCCGTGTATTCGAATTCGAGCAAACCTAGCGAAGAAAAGCGCCCCTTTTCCAAGTCCTTACTCCAGGAATGGTGGAAGGGAAATGACAAAAAAAAAAGAGAAAAAAAAATCCCCGTCGCTTTTATTGCTTGCGGCTCCTATTCAAGTCTCCTCGGCAGGAAGCTTATATTGTGAAAGGATCTAAACTTTCCAATCGTCGTCACTGGAGCGAAAAACATATCCGCAGGGGTTGTTCCTCAGATGTCCAAAGTCAACCGGGCGCACCCTTCTAGGCATGCACTTGTTTTTGGTGTTCCTTTGGGGACCAGTTGGCATGGGAGTTATCCCCACTCTTTCTACCCTCCAGCGACTGTCCTGGACTGTCACCCCCATTCCTCCTCCTCCTCCCTACCTGACACCCCCCTCTTCCCATCTGCCAACTCTCAAATCCCTAGGGGCCATCAAACGTCCGCCCAACGTCAGAATGACGTCGTTAGTGTCCACCTCACCACCCTTATGACCGACGTTAGCTTCCCACCCCCACGACACGCAGTCCTCACAGATTCTTTCCGTCTCTTCCTTTTTCCTCCAGGGAATCCGTAGTATCGACCAAAAATGGCGCCATTAAAAATATTGAAACCAGATATACTGACAATATTCTTAAAACTGGCCCTATAGTGATAATTTAACAGAATAAACAAAAAGTTTTTAACTACCTCATCTGAGGAGGTCAATCACGCCTCAGTTAGCTTCTAGCACCTTACTACTACCGGACTCATATTGATTCGAAACACGCCCACACCAAGCTTAAGCCGCCCCTCCTGTAAGAAATTTGGAGGAAAGCTTCGGCCAGAAGGATTTGAGCGTCCTCACAAGTCAATATTATGACAAGCTGGATAGCTTCGGGAATCTGCCCAGCACCTCTCAGAGCTATGTCATTAGCCGTTACGATCGGGGGTGGGTCTTGGAAAAATGTGTTAGAAGTCATCAGCAACCTATCAGCTGGTGGTAAAAAGGATCACGCAAATAATATTTAACGTCTTCGAGCTTATTGGAACTCGGGCTTACAAGGTGCGTCCACAGAATTTTTAAACAGCGTAGCCAAACATATAGTCAAAATTTTCAGCCATTTTCCAAATTTTGTGATTTTTCCTCCTCATAATATGCGCAATATGACTGAAACTTGCATTATGGGATATGTGTGTACAGCTAATTCACATGTATAGCATTTCCCTCACCTCATAGCAGCCTGTCACACCCCTGCTGGTAATGTTATTTAATTGTTGAGCCGCATGAGCACGTAGCATGTGCTAAACCCTAATGTTATGACACGCACAGCTTGTTGGATTTCAGTTGAAATTCCTTTTACAGCGTACCAGTGTAGAGGGTAGCTGTAATTAATTGCCGGCATTCTTGGGTAGATTGGGAGATAGCGTCCATTTTTGGGTTGAACACGGATACCTTTTTAATCAACAATGCTGATCCAGATTGGTTACCAGCCTCTGAACATAAAGAAGATGATAGAAAATTAGGTCGCTGTTGACTTATAAAAGAATGCCCGAGGGCCGAAGCATTAGTCCGGAAATTTCAAAAAAAAATCCATGAGTTTAATATTGGGTAAATATTAAAGCATCCAGTTGAGTTCCTGCCAAGAACACCAGCAGACTCGGCGCCAGTTGGTTACCCTGGGCAATATTGGCTGCTTTCATATCAAGAATCGGCAGGTATATGGCCAAATTCGTTGTAAATAGAGGAGGAAAATATAATTTTTTAGGATAGGAAGCGGATATTCACAATCGATAATTTTTGTGCAAGGTTTACCAAGACCTTGCGAAAATAGGATCTTCTCTGAAATCCTCTGGGCCAATAACCAACATTGACAGCCTGGGTGTTGGCATAAATGGCGCCAATATTCTGTCAAAAGCATCAAATGGTGCGAAAACAGCCAAAATGTCACAACCAGATGACACAAACCCAATAGAGGATTATCTTTGTCTATGCACATATTTGACACATGAATTAGAACATGTTGTGTAGACCTTGGGTAAAATCATCAGTTAGCAAAGCAGTTGTGTTACCCTATATGATTCGGAGTCCAAATAATATTATTACAATGTGGCATCCCTTGGGGCTGTCTAATTATCCAAATGAGCAAGCAAATACTTAGCAACATTTCATCTCCATGAGTTGATACAGAGTTCCTCTGAAGTTAGGTCACTCGGCTTGCGGTCCAAAATCTTAGAAACGTCAATGGTCTACAGGGCACTATTTGCCTTAAGCTACAAACAGCTCGGCACTCACAAGATAAGCATACTGTAAACGGCAAACTGTCAAAGGGGAAGGTGATTGGTTTGCATTGGTTAGAGTGGTTCGCCTTAGTGATTGTTTGTATACTGTAAACTGCAACATTGTGTTTCTTTTGCATACAACAAAGGGTAGTTGTTTAGAGCATTGTAATGCAAAGCAATTATCTTCAGCAATTAGGTGTTTTACTCTAGAGTGCATGCTTATTTTATAAATATGCAGCGGTTATGTAAATATTCCTGCATTTTCAGTAATTAGTTAATGGCTTTACTATAAGGCATATACGAAGCTGTAGTATGTGCATCTTTTAATCGAATATGCACACTCAGTGCTATTTCTACTCATGCGGGTAACCCGCACAATATAACTGATTACCCAACTTTCACGAGTTTCTCAGTTAATCAATAACAGCTTTCAGAGTTAAACCACAACTTTTTTAAAAAAATATCATTGGTTTTGATGCACTGAAAGTACTGCATGTGGCATTGACTAAATCACTTACAGGTATATAATAGCATGTACTGTACAGTGCTGCAATATTCATTGCATATCCTCTCTTACATTTAATTTTATATTTGGTTTTCCATCGTATGACTCACGCTCATTTGAATAATTCATCATTGGTTCAGCATGTTGGTCACAATATTTCAATTTACCGAATCGACGCGTCATATGTCCAAACGTCATTCGGAAAACCCTCACGCTGTGAAACAACAAAATTCATTATTTTCATGTACGACCTTATGTGATCATTTTGTTGTCACCCTATGTCAGTTATGTCATTTAGAGAGAAAAAAATTCGCAGGTCGTTGAGAGAAAGTCAAAATTTTCGTATAGTTATGCAAATGAATATTTTGGTCTTTCTAAAGGGAAGTATATACTTCTCCTGTAGAATAATTTAGCTCGACAGAAGGGTTAATTACGTCAAGCCAAAATATTAAAAGCGTCCCAAGTTTTCCGCCTGCTTCTGACATAACCACATCTGCGAGTTCCTATGCACTTTAACAGGAACACATGCATTTGCTCGTAAAACTTTCCTCTTTTTTTTTATAAGCCTCCAGTTTCGGTGTTAGAATACCAAAATGGAAACCGCAATTGGATACTTTCCATTGGAGGGGAATATAAAAACTTGTTCCACTCCAAACAAAATTATTCAACAACCTAAAACTCGCGGTGGGCAGGAACCTTGTACACTATATATTCCAAGTCGAAGGTAACTGTACCCGCACATCACAAATTGTGCCATATCTCACTCTGGTCAATGCTGGTTCTGGGGGGTGCTGGAAATATAAACAACTCGGGAAGAAAGATGCGCAACAAATACTGCTCTGGTAACCTAACCACGAAATGACCATTCGGGGAATTGTCTGCACTGTAGCTAGATGAACAATTTATATGGGAAAAAACAATGGCGTAGTTATGCATAATTTTTTGAGAAATGTGTGTAAAGGAAAATGGTCCAAACCGTTCTGTACGAATCGGTGAAATTTTGTGAGCTTTAACACCGACCTATATATCTAATTGCAGGCTTGGCTTCTGTGTCAACGAGACCATAAAATCCTCTTATGCAAAAACAATATATTTAAATGCTAAATCCATTGGTGCAAAACGCTTGATTCCCCAAGTTCCATTCAGTTCACATGAATGGAAGACTCCAAACCCCCTCTTTCCCAAATTCAAGGTTTCAATTACAACCACAGGTGTTAAAACCCATTCATGCTGCAAACCCTCTCTTTTAACAAAGGCCAAAATTACCCAAATGATTATTGTAATTGAACCGGATAACAAAGGCGCTCTAACACCCCACATATCCGATCAAAAAAAAAAAAGATCTAAGCCCCTCATTGTCCCTCTCAAAAATAATACGAACGTGTCTAAAACCGGGTGTAAATAGGTATTGATGAGATGCTAAAATTGGCACTGATCGAAAAGGATCAATTTACAAAATCGGTGCATGTAAAGGGGAATCCTTGGATGTTTCTGCCACGCTTCCGATAGGGGACACCACTAGGAAAAAAAGGGGGTGCACCCCCCTCTAGACCACCCTTAGGTGGAAGCTGCCTTTGAAAACCCATTTGGCGTGGAAAAGGCGAGCGTCGAGGGATCGTGAGCCTCTAAAGGCTGCACTTTTCCCCTGGCAAGGAGGCTGGAATTGCCTGTGGCTTGGGGAGGGTGCTGGAGGCTGCATCTGGCAACGCGACAAGATGGACTCCTACAGAAAACCTTCTTTAAAAAAAAAAAAAAAAAAAAAACTGAAAGAGAAAGACTCGGCAGGGCAGAAAGCGCCTGTTCGTTTGCAAGACGGGTTGACAGCCACTGGAGGAATTTTGGGACGCAACTCATGCGACCACACCCTAAAAGAACCCCCAAGCGTTCACTGCAAAAAAAAGTCAGCGAATGAGTACCTAATTTCGTCACAATGCCACAAATGGCTGACTAGAGAAGAGTTTCCTCAGCTGACATGAGAGGATTATTCTCATAATAAGCGATGTGCTGGGTGGGGACTTCGCACAAAAGCGGCGCGTTGAAAATCCCCCACGAGATATATGATTTCTAAAATTAGCTTGTAACCTAACAATGTAAATGGGATGCGATTCTCTTTGTTCCACAGAAAATCCGTCCTACCCTAATACAGTATAAACCTCTCACAACACGCAAATCTTGATTGGATCAACTCTTTGGAGAGAGAAAAATCAATTATGTCTACACAATACAAAAAAACTGGTCTCAGTCATATTTTTTGGTTATCTCTGACTCTGTTTAATTTGATATGGCACACAGCCCGGGCTTAAAACAATAGCGGGGTCTATCTATAGTTTGGCAGGAACTAAAGCACGCTATAACAATTCACGAAAAAAAAAGTATATGAGAGAGGGTTGCTAAAATTGTGTACAGGTTTCGGAAAGAATGTTAGTATCGTGATATATCCTGTTTCAGTCAAAAACCACTTTCCCCACCAAAGCCGCATCAAAGGAACAAGTTCGATTGGCTAGTGTAAAAACTGAGCACAAGTTACGCAGATAAATTCGATCTACATTGTGACAAGTTTCATCACTTGAACATGGGAATAAATTCAGCATACGTTTGCAATATGCGGCTACACATATGTCTGATGACACTAATCAAAAATCCAACGAGGTTGTGTAATAACCTAAAGAGACGTAGTAAATAGCGTCAAATTTGAACCTTATTGCATATTTTTTTGTGTGCATTAGAGTTGG
Organism: Catajapyx aquilonaris; assembly: GCA_000934665.2. NCBI lineage: Eukaryota > Metazoa > Arthropoda > Diplura > Dicellurata > Japygidae > Catajapyx > Catajapyx aquilonaris. The sequence continues at coordinate 238,063 of KZ537960.1, forward strand.
AATTCCACCAGTCCCTGCAAACTGTTCCACATCGTATTATCCGCACGTAATGATATTTTAGGGTTAGAAGTGCCAGACTGCATGTAGGAATCCCTTTAACATCAGTCAGTTTTTTCAACCAAAAAACACGCGGTTTCACATAATTAATAATGCACTTTTTCTGGATCCCCCATATTATCGTTCCACGCATCTTTATTGGTTCTCTGTCAATTGCTGGAACAATCAGGGGGACACTTTTTGAAGCTGTCACACTGACTTATTCCATGCTCCACAGAGCTTCAACATTCCAGCTGTCCGCACTAACTAGGTTTTCCTGAACTATTTATTCAAAACGGGATATGGCAGCAACATGTTGTGACTCATCCGGTATGTTGCGTAATTGAATCCACACTATGCAAAAAAATGCATATGGCAAAGTCTATTAGGTTCATGTTTTAGAAATACGGATATGACTGAACTTAATGCCAGTGTGATTGAACTTTTGACATTTAATTAATTAATTAATTATTAGCATCTAGTGACATAGAAAGCATTACCACTTCCACTTCTACTTTGTTTCATCCTGGCATGATGCAACCCAACGAACATTTTACTCATTTCAACAGCTATGAAGTAAATTATCGCAGGTCGTAAATGGCGTAACCATTTATTTAACTTATTTGCAGTCCCAAGCGTCCAAAGCATAAGCGACTCCAGCAATGTATCACTGTTGGGACCCCATCAGTATCATGTTTAAGTGGCCATAATTGCATGACCCCTTATTAAAGCGCGCCAGACGTAACTTAGAAATTCTATTACCGCCATAATTACAGGGGCAATTTGCTGATTCCGGCAGTTTCGCCCCCCGTTAATAATCCGCACAACTTCTCAGAGCGATGAGCCTGTGTAAATCACCGAAGGGTGCTGCTCTGGTAGAGAGAGGCTGGCCCATAGGGTCAGCAACTATCTCATTCTTCCCTAATCAATTCACGTTGGGGTCAGTACCAGCTTCTTTACGGGGACTAAGCCTCGTTTAACCTGTTCTAACACCTGCTTAAGCCGTGTTTGGTAGGGCTTACAACAGGCTTCAATTGAAAGGTACGTGCCATACAGCGTTGTCATTTTACTTAATTAAAACAAGCAATATATTGTTAGAATATTGTTCATACAACTACACCTACTTAATTACCTGTACACAGTCCTGCGCCCCATAGGCTGTGGGGGCAAGGACAACACACATTTTCGAAGCGAGTGGAAACTGACCTAACCTAACCTAACCTAACCTTACCTAACCTACCTAACCTAGGCTGAGAAAAATGGACTTTTGTAAAGCCCTACATAACGGAATTGTGGGGACCAGCTGAACCAGGCGTTTTTGCTGTACCCACAATTTGGAGACTGACCCCAGAGCCACAGTCAAAACACCAACCTAGGTCCCCAGACCCTATATGCGAGACCGGAACAAAGGTACAGTGGTGCTTCATTGCCCTCAATCTTTCACCACTCCAGAAACATCAGTGTGCAGACGGCAGCACCTCAACCTGTTTGAGGACTAGCCAAAATGGCCAGTGTGGTCCTTTCTCATTTAGAAGTCCACCCGCGGCCAAGTCCAGCAATTGGACTAACCCTCTACCTCAGGGGGAAAAAAATTAGAGCTCCATCTAATGTCCTTTTCATGGACAGCATAACAGTTAAGGACAGTCTAAAAAAATGGGGTCCTCCTTTTCATTAACTCCCTGGATGTCGTTTTACTGAAAAAGGATGGGGGATGGAGGAGGAACCGGATTTTCTCACCCCCCCCCCCCCCTTCCCACCCCAGCAAACCCAGTTTCTGCTGCTGACTTGCAGACACCGCCTTTTTGATCCGCACTGTAGCGACAAAACCTCCGCCGATCTGCATAATTGTTTAAGGGTTGCCGAGTTTGCAGCACTGTAGACAGGAATTAGGGTTTTGGGTGGAGGGGGGGGAGCAGGGTAGAATGGGGAGGGGGGGAGTTATTAATTCTGGTCTCCATGGCGACTGCTCCCGTGGAGAGATCGAGCGAGCCAGCTAGCGAACACCCCATGGTATCTTCCTGTTTCGCCGAATCTTCCCGGGTCGAATTTGGGCGAAATGAGCGATCCCTGAATGTGGCGCTGCGCCGCATCGGACGGCGCGGCGCGTCCTCGTGGATTCGGATTGCCTATCTGGCAGGAGTGTGACTGTGAGGAGGGACTGTGAGGGGACTGTGAGGAGTCTGTGAGGGTATTACATCAAATTCGGTGTGGGTATATTCGGTGTGGGATTCCCCCTCCCAGTGGGGGATGGGAGTTGATAGTGGGTATACTGAAGGAGAAGCGCTAACTTTACTTCGAAATCGGGACCTGGGGGACCTCCGTAGCTTGCGGTTCCGAGACGATAACCGGAGGGGTTTCCTTTTAAGATTGCTCATCACCGGCAGAAGTGATGAGGAATAAACTCATCCTCATGATAACTACACTCTTTCATCAGTAGCTCTTAATGCGGCTCGTAAAAGATGAGATTGACGCCACGGGAGGAAGAAAGTGGCGCCCATTGCACAAGCCGCTTAACAACGGCGCAGCCTGCAATTTTGCTAATAGGCGCCATATAATGATGTCGCTCCTCCTGTTTTAGTTGGCTCCTACCCGGGGGTATGTCGAGAGTTTTTTTTTGGAAACGGGATTTTTTGAATGCTTGCACTTCCAGAGCAGGCAGGGGTATACAAGGTCCATGTAATGAGGGGTGAGGTAGCACTGCTGCAAACACTGTGCTCCCAGGGGGTAGGGGAATCTTCCTTAAATTTTTAAACCAAGCTCTGATTTTTAATCGCTACTAGTAGAACACAACAAACTTTCCCATCCAAAATATACAAGCAGTTTAATCAACATGCATCTTCAATCTCCCCTGTAGGCAAGTGTGTAATTCGATTTAAGAGTGGCTTTGAATGTATAGCGGGGGAAATAATCCTCCAAGTCCGACGTGATAGAACGGAGGAAATCCTTGAGAGTTTCCGTTCATCCCGACAGTATCGATAACCCAAGTGCCCTCTTGTTATTCGAAGCAGAATACCAATGGGGTGCTAGAAACTTTTATACCGACGAGTGAGCACTGCTGGGAGAAAGGAAGGGCTCCACAGGCTTTGGGCTATGTCAGAAGGGCGTTAAGCAAGCATACCAGTCAGATTATATCAGTAAACTAACTATAACATTGTTGATAAACTTTTGCATTAATCCTGCCCCATGTGGATTGTTGTCAACTGCTACAATTTTGCGAGCATTTGGTTCGTGCTGATAGCCAACAGCCCCTGATGTTGATTTTTTTTGTAGCAGTAAAAAACGAAACGCCATTGCTTTTTTTAGACAGACTAGTATACGAGTTTATTCAGGATAATGAAGGCAGCGGGGAATTTAAAATGACTGGCGGAGCTGCAAGTTTTGCAAGTCAATTTAAGGAAGCAACGTTGTGAGAAAAGGGTATCATCAGTTACTTCTTTCTCTGTTAATAACTGGCTAAATTGAAGATTATTTTGCTTGTTAGTCGTGCAGTGCCTCTGATCTGTCGTATTAGAGACACACATTACTTTAAAAGTGCTTATATGCAATTCTGTCTCTATACCTGAACGTGTAGGCTGCATTATAGTTATTTCTACGGGACATTCTAATAATGCATTCAGATATACGTTTCGTTCTGATGGAACCACTTAGCTATGATTGTTCTTTTGAATGCTTTAGAAATGTCACGAGGGAAATAAAATATTCAGTTCCCTCTGTAATATCTTGCAAACGTGGTTGCTATGTTGGCTGTGGATTTAAGTGAAGGTTTTTCGAACAATAAGGCACGTGTATAGACCGACTCTTAAGTCGAGTTCCCATCTTTTTAAAACTTATAAAGAGGTAGGCCAACCAAGAGTTCCACTAATGAATGACACGTGGTGGTACGTGCTCAATAAGCTTTGAGTCTCCTAGATAAGTCACGTTCCAAAGAATTTTCGGCATACCCTATTAACCGCATGCAAAAAGCATCACTTGATGTCATTCAAAAACACTTTGGATTCATATTACATGCCGGTACGCAAAAATTTTGGGATATGAAAATAATATTACTTCCTACTGTATGTATGAATATCAAGAGTCATCTATACATCTTTGCAGGTAATATAAAACCACGTTTATGATAGGGAAATATAACCTCTTCACGTAAAAGCCTATAATGACATTAGGCCTACATGTTACCTCGACCTGCATGTGTCAAGAGGCCCATAGACGTGGCTGATTCTAAGATTTACTTAGATAAGTAAGTTGGGCAAGTTAATTAAGGGTGAGTGATTAATGTGCTGGAATTGTATTTCGTGATTGTAATATTCATCATGTTTGTTAAGTGCAGGAGTTGTTTATATCACCTTATTTTATCATTGATTTGTGTCTCCTATATCGTTGACTACCTCTTTAGGCAAAATTCGTGATGGATTGATTCGTTGATATGTTACTGAGACATCAACATACTAGCCTTACAACTTAATACTGCATTTTTTTAAAGATTGTTTGATAGCCAAAGTTGAGTCAGATGTGCAGAGCTATAATGATTGTTCCAAATTTCAACGTACCGGTACGTTGTTTACAACTACAAAACCTTCACGCATAATGGCATGACAGATTGGCACAACGTGTACTGTACTAGACGTAAAGCGCATACGTTACAGACTTTTATGCCGGTAGCGGGATGCTCTCCATTAATCCAGAAAAATGACATTTTGTAATTATCTACCTACAGCAAGCTTCCTTCTTCAGTACAAAAACGCACAGTATCAGCTGTACCTTAGGCTGCATTTCACTGATTAAAATCACAGCACTGATGTTTACTGTGGCAATGTCGTTGACCTTTCAACTTTGACGAATATGACCGTGAGCAGAACAATTCCGCCTAAAATGACAATCGTTTAATAGCAACGAACTGTACAGTAGTTTTTGGCCAATATAGGTTGCACTATAGGTGACTGAATGGTTAGAACCAATATTTTAAACATGATTACAAACCCTCCCATTTCCTTCTGTTGTTCAGCACAAAAACATCCTGACTAACTATAGTATTACGCAGCCCCATGGGAAGCGCATTTTATCAACGTGCACCCAAATTAACTCGGTTAATGCTACCAAGAGCGGAATACATGAGGCAGTTTCATCAAGGAGATTGAATCTACGCCGCGACCAACACATTCGTCACCAGCCTTATGAAATTAACCAACCATTCCAATCGACATTAATTTGACAGCCTAACCTGCAGGGTGCAATAGAGCATATGAGTTACTCTAGCATTTTGTCCAATTCAAGTCTTGCAAACAGTTTTGAAGGCGTGGCAACCCTTGTATATACCAATGCTAATCTAATGAAACTATGATCGACCTTGTCATGTGATGGATGTCCTATGTTACCTAACCCTGTCTGACAACCTGGCAGCTTGTTGATACATGTGCTCTAGTGCGACGAAAATAATTCCTGAACACGCCTCAGTCCACAGATCATAACACATACTCTCATGGGAATTTTTTTTATCCACCTATATGACATGTAGTGGATGATAGAAAAAAGGCTAGAGGCAGACACTCTGCTGTCTCCATATTTGAATTTCCAAACTGCAGAGAGGTAAATTAGAACTCGTCCATTGCTTCATATAGCCAGGCTCATGTTGTGGCCTCTGGCGAAGTGAGCAATAACTAACCCATACAAAATAATGCTAATACTCTCCGGAGCGATGACACGATTATGCGATGGTGGCAAATGAGGGCCAATTCATACTTTGCCACGCTTATTCACCAACTTCTTGCATTAATGGGATAAACATGCTGATACCAGGCTAAAATTATAGCCTCTCCATTATTGGAGAAAATATATACAGTAGTTCCGTATGCCCAAGGCAACTGACCCTGACTTCCTTGCTGATATTCATGTGTGTCCTAGTTTCAAAAATCTAATTAGTCGACAATCAGCTACCGTAACAGAGTCGCATGTGTTCTCATTTTTTCATACATGCCAAAAACTAATAACAAGCTGTAGTGCTTGTCGCTGAAAAGTTAAAATCTGCCAACTCTTTTCCACGAGCCCTCGTGAATAACGCAGTAATGAGTTGCATATTTTACACCCAACGCAAGTTCAGAACTGAAGCTGCGAAATTAGGCCAGAAAAAAATACAATTCACCGCACAAGTATAGTTGCAATTCGTCAATTTTGCAGATTAATTTTTGCACCTGACTTAATGATATTCGTACAAAATCATGCAAAAAAAAGTAGCTCATTTCGGGTTCGTCGACCGCTTACAACAATAACATAGTGAAAACCTCTGCACCCTGCACAGGTACAGTACACCTCGCTGAAAATCAATGTTAGAGGCAACCTCTGAATATATAGACGTGGGTATATCAGTGCTCGACGTGGGATGACGAAAGTCTCTCTTTATACTTCATTCGACTATGATGAGTTGGTTGATGTGGCGGAGATGACAGCTGTAATAAGTTTTCTGAAAGCTACTGCTGCAATTGCTGCTCACTTTGATCTTGTATGCACGAATTAGACATGCAGAATTTTTTAATCTTCGAATACTGCTTCTTTTTTTCCCCTTTTGGTCAGAGAGGACTCGTCATTAGTAACTTTTGTACGTTTCCAGGGGTCTCATTATCGAACTATGCTTGTAGATTTAAAACACCGCGGAAGTCATTTAACTATGTACTGGCCTCCAAAGAAAATGTGCCGGTACTGTATCAAAAAGCACGTTGATTGGCTACAAAAGGCTTGGTCAAATATGGTCGTTTGCTAACTAAAGGGCAGATTTTCACAGGGTAGACGAAATTCTTTTTAAAAAATTAGCATAAATATCAGTCGTGAGAGCTAACATCTGCCCAGGCAGTCTCACGACTACATCAGTCGTCAGACTACACCAGTCGTAAGACTACACCAGTCGTAAGACTACACCAGTCGTGAGACGGCCAGACTCCATCCACAAGATGGGGGTGATGTCACAGTCAGACCTATAAGGGGTCGAACAAAGGCACGAAGGGTCGGACATGCCCTATACAGGGAAGCATGCAATTTATCTCAGTCTACTAATAGAACAGCTCGATTCTTGAGACCCTTCCTCCAATTTAGAGGGCCGGTACAGACCAAACAGAAAGGATGGCACGCTGTCTAGTGAGTGACAATTTAACCACAACAGCTCAGGACAATAGCCACCGGAGGCTGTGGCTGAAACACCGTTGCCCATAAATTATATAAACCGGGGCCTATTCCACGCTCCAGTTAAGTCCGCCTTACCAAATGAAATTCGAATACAGTTGGCACCTCCTGCATAATTGCGGCATAACTACCCCGCATTAAAAACGGCTAACTGAAAAGTTATGACTCTCCCTGTGTTACTATAGTAGCTTGCTCTATTATTCATCGAATCCCCAGAATGAAGTGCAAACACTCCTCGAGGCACATTATTTGACGTCACTTGGGACGTAACTTTTCAGAGTCCGTTAACCTCTCCAGGTCCGACGAAACGTGCGTGTCGCCGTACCTCTCAGGTATAATACCAGACAATACTCGGAGGTTGGATACACGGTGCTTCCATGGCAACCAGGTGCGCAATCTCCCACGAGAGGTTTAGGGGGTACATCACCGATAATTAACCATTTGCGGTGCGGTAGGCCGGATCCCCAGGGCCCTTTAGACATAAATGGTACTTTTGCATCCCACGGTCCCTCAACAAGATATGACTGTCAGTGTAACTAACAACCAGACCTTCCTCCGTGAATATATATTAAGACAAAGGAAATTGCCATTCATACTAGAGCATAGGCGCTGCATACTGATAACCACTACTGATATTAATATTTATATTAGTTTCTGCTCATGGGTAGTAGATAAGCCCTTTTGTTCTGTGTTGATAGAGCGAAAAAATACAATTAGCAGCCAGGCCTATAGGTGGTGATTTGTAGCGGCTAGTGGCTAGCATACATAGAGAGCGTGTATCGGTATAAATAGCTGGGTTGGGCGACGCAAAAGGCTACATGGCAGGTTATGGCATGTCAAAATATGAGACTTTTTTTTTTTTACAAAAAGCTAAAGCTCCGTAACAAGGCGTGTTTCTCGCTCTCCCGGGTTTCATTATTTTGTTTTGTTGATACCAAAAATGCATGGACGCTGTTGTTTGGGCAAGGCTTTTGTTATTTTGCCTTTTTTGTACTCAATTACCTTGGCAGAATTAAACTACGTATCTGGGGAGCTATATCCCCATGTGGCAGAACTGTATCAAATGGCATTGTGCCATTAAGTAGTGTGAAATACTGTACACATGGCCATGCATGTTCCCAACTCATACTTTAAAAAAAATATATATGCAATCAGATGGCTTAATTTTCCGAACTATTATTCCTTACTGACTATTACACTTTGCTCGTTTTCTTGTAGCGGCTGCTGCGATGCGAATAGCTTCCCTTCAAGAATTATGCAACAGCTTAACTTCCAACTTCACAATTATGCTTGCTAAGGACTAGTAAACTGCAGCTGTTCTCATTAGCACCTTTTGGAAAAGCCAGCCTGGTGCTGGGAGATTGGTTAGCAGGAATGGGGAAGATTGGGGAGTAAATGGGGTAAGAGGGGGGAAAGGACCGAAAAACATTTTCAGTAAATTGTACTATTCTCATTGAAGGTTTCTCTGTGAACAATATTAGATTCAGAGTTGGAAATGACTGTTCCAAGATCTTGTTAAGGTTGCTCACTGCTGGGGGAAAGGTATTTAGGCCAGCATTTATGAAATACATACAAGCATTTTTTTTCTCTCTCCAATATATTGATTTTTGCAAAATTTCATATTAAATATTCATGCTGTTCTCCTACACAGCACAATCACCATTAATAATTTACAGCACGCTTAAGTGCACAGAGCAGCCCCCTATAGAGCACAGAGGTATATGAAAAGGGTACAGATGTTTTTCCCAGGCGAACAATTTTTATATCGCCTAGGGATTAGGCAGCATATGACAACTCTTTGTTTTTCATCCTTGAAACAAGGTTGTTTTTCTCGCTATATCCACAACCTGAGAGCTGCTGAGGAATAATTGCAGCATCCTTTGACTGAGAATTCTCGCCGTATCTAGGTGCCTCTGCAGCAGTTTCCTTTGTGCAGTCTAATCAATATCATAACTGATATAGCGGAGATCCCTGGCAGTCACATAAATAATTCCAGGCAAAGGGGGTGAACAATGCACTTGAGAAACTGCGTCTGGATTCTGTTACACAGCTGGAAGCGGTATAAAAACTGACAGAAGCACTGTAGATAATCGCTACAGCTTCGCTTCAAGTTATCATGACGAGTTGGGTAAGAATCGAGCGCGCATTAAGTATTTAAAGGGAACAGAAATCCGCAGCTGGTAGGTACACGTGTATCTCCGTCTAATGTGGCTAAAGTATGTGCGACAAAAAAAATGTCGCAAATTTAAAGTCAGAAGCCTGACTTCAAATTTGCGACACATTTGCGACACATTGCGACACACAATAGTCCTATTGTCAAGTAATTCACTAGTCAATTTAAAATGAACCGAATGGGCCACATTACTATCTTCTCGAATTACAGTAGTAGCCAGTCCGGCGTGGAATTCCGTCCGCGACATAGCCCTTTGAAGAGTAAGCCATTACTAACGCCATAGCCTTTGCAACATATCCCAACCGCAGACTTGCGAAAGCCGAAAGGAAATCTATAACGCTTTGTCTGCACGTCACATAAAGCTGCGTAACTCGCCTCACATACATCAAAAATGGGTGTTTGGGTCAAGTTGACATCCTGTGGTTTCTTGCAAATGTCAGCCAACACCTTCCATTTGCAGGTTATGGTCGGGTCGGGCCCAGATCGGCATTGGGCAAGGCCATCACTGTGGTCTACGCGGTGCTGGGAATTCCTTTGATGCTTCTGTACCTGTCATCAGTCGGCGCCCTTTTGGCACGCTGCGCCAGGCTGTTCTGCTCCCGGGCCTGCTTGTCCCGACGCTCGCGACAACGACGCCCGGACGTCAAGAGCGCCCTGGCAGCAGCCGCTGCAGCATCCCGACCCGGCAATGAACCTTTCTACCTGCGCGCATCGTTGCACAACAGCTTACCGGATGGGGACATCAGCAGGGAGAAGCTGGCTCTAGATGATGGTGACCTTAAGGACAGCTGCGGAACACCAGTCACCATGACGCCGTCGACGCCTCTCGACGCCTCCAGACGGATGCTGGCCGTGGCCTCTGCGGCTGCGGCGGCCAGTTCATCCGGATCCCTGCTGCTGCCGGCCGTGGTCTGCGCCGCTGCCATGGCCGGCTACCTGCTTCTTGGAGCGGTGGTGCTGGCTCGGTGGGAAGCCTGGGACTTCCTAGAACGAGCCTACTTTTGCTTCATGGCTCTCAGCACCATTGGATTTGGAGACCTGCTGCCAGGGGACTTGCCATTGCCTCCCACCAGGTAAAGCACTCCACTAAAGATTTTTTGGGGACATACAGAGGTCGTGTTTTCTCACTACAGGCAAGTACTGGAGGGCAGCCACAACATGAGCACCATGGTGATACGCGTGCCGATGGGTGGCCCCAGCACACCCGGATCCGGAAGTGCGGAGTGGTTTTGTTCCTTCTACATCCTCCTGGGCATGGCCCTCACCGCCATGTGCTTCAACATCTGCCACGAAGAGCTGGCCCATCGGGCTGCCAGTGCGGCGGCAGCTTCTTCAGCAGCCGCAGCAGCCGCCGCCGCCGCCGCAGCCGCCGCGGCCCAGCAGTCCTCCAGAATGCTGGCCGCCACCGCCCGAGGCCCTCCACCTCCTCCGCCCATGGTCACCCGGCGTCCAGACGACTCCTACTCCTGACCCATGCGCAACCTGACCCAAGAGACCCTCTGTCCACCCCTAGTCTCCGACGTATCGCCCCGAAGACATCTCAATGACGACGAGGCCAACACCGGGGTGTGACTTTCAACGGACAAATCTGTACGAATTTATTACATTTATACTTGAGCGACTCCATCCGTCTGATTCGCTCAACATTACCACGACGTTGTCAACTAACTGGTGGCGGAACTTCTTGGATGTGAAATTTTTCCTACTTTAATATTCGCCAACTACCTCCCAGTTGCTTGTGGTGAGTACAAATCGCCGTGAGACACCATCCTTGATCCCTACCGGCCGGCCACAGTCGCAGAGGCGCCACCTATATACACCTTACTGGGAACATCCCTGGAAGACAGGCCGACCTGAGGGCTTAAGGAAAGGGATTAGGCCACGCAACGGTTAGCAATGAGGTAGCCGGGTTTTGCGATATGCGGTCGCACCCCTTCCGAAACCTCCCGGGAATGATGAGATGAGATGAGATTGGATGAAGCCAACCTAATTCCTCCTCTTCCCCTTCTGGAAATTGCGGATTCGATTGTGGCGAGCAGGATGATGAGAGGAAGGGTCGATACTCGAAGACGCTTCCTTGGTAGAGGTGGTTGTAGTGGTAGTGGTGTGGTGGTGGTCTTCTGCTTCCCCAGCACGATCAATGTCAGTGAGAAAGAAACGGTGAACTAAGAGGAGGATAGGGAGGGTTGGTTGTTGACGTCCTCCTCAATCACTATCTTGAAACCTGCCGACGGGTACTCTTTCCGACCACATGAATCAGCTCTGTCAAACGGAGACAGCCGCCCGCCAGAAGACTTATACCAGACGCCTAATGTCACTTTGACTTTGCTCATGTGTTGGTGCTGGATGTGAATGAGTGACTGCAATGCGACAGGCATGTGAATGAATGAGTGCGTCAGATGCGTCAGGATAATCGCCTCGTCGTGGATTTCATGTCTTGTCCTATTTCTTTTCTGGTGCTTTCGTTTTTCACGGTGCAGTGTTTTTTGAGATTCGTTTCATTTTCTTGTTGTACGTCTTATACCAGTAGTTATCGTCCAATAAAATCATTAGATACAGATGGTTGTGTGGAATAAAAATGTGTCACTTGTACTTGTGATATTTGTGAGCGTTGACCTCCTCAGGCCTGGAGCCGGGCCGTCTCACGACTAACTAGAAAAGAGCAGGTCCACACCTAGTGGCCTGCCCTCTAGTGAAGAGTGTCACATATTGAATGGTTGATTCTGGTTGCGAAGCACGTGTGACAATCAGGTACTACCCTATTTACGTCAACAACTCTGGGCAGTTCTATACATTTGAAGCAATCATCAGGCAACATGTGGATTTAACGTCGCCACAGGCCAGCACGTTACGACGTTATGGTCCTACATAATTATTCAGGCCAGGATTCCCTCGGGGAAAGTGGGTGACTGTACAGGACAGTACAGTACATCATCAGTAATAAATATATAACGCCGTGAAGTGCCTCTGGCGTGCAAATCAAATTCACATGATGAGGCAGTGAGTAACCAAGCGATAAGAAATAAATTATGCGATTATCCAACCACGTTACTTTCATTATTAAAGCTCTCATTAGAAACAGTGTTTCTTCTAAAAAAAACTTGGCATTAAAGAGAATATTTGATCCAGGGCAAGTTTCGCACAGTGCATACATCGTCATGTATTTAAGTAACGTCGGAAGCCATTAGTCAGTGAGGATGACTAGGAATGTGAGGAACTTCTAAAGTACATTGGCTCTTGCCTCTTCCTCGTTTCCCATTCAATCCAGATGTCATTCTCACAGGACTACTGTACCGGAGCCGCGTATTTCTGATTTTCATTTCACTCTCTCGGAGTCGAAATTACTTTTTGTCTGTTTTCCTACCACCCCCACCCTACCCCCGTTCTCAGAGTTTGACAAGCACTTTACTTCAGGACACATATTTCGCAGCCAGCTCGAGCTCAAAAACTACTTTGGCCCTATTTCAAAGCAGCAGCTTTATTATTTTGTTAACTCATTCTTTCCTGAACTTGTAGAAATGTCACTATAGCATATTGGAATTGTCTCTTCCCATCAACATATTCACAAGGGTAATCCTCCCCCCAAACTTCATGGGCCAACTTTCAAACTATTGGTGACTAGCATTATGAGCTCCTGATGGAAAAGTATGGCGGCAGTGTAGCACAAAGAGACTTTTACTGACTTGATCCCCGCAGCTGCTGGCCATGGATTGGTCCATAGGGTCGATGGATAGATGGACGCATAGCCTCCATCAGTCTACACAAAGCTGGTCGACCGGACTTACTCATCCGTCTTCATATGCCGATAGCCCCTTTCGCCCTATCCTTTTCCATTTCCTTCATTCCCTAGCCAAATGGTCAGACCCCGTTCTGAATATAAACTGGTTCCAAGATGGGTACTCATCAAGCGTTTAATTCATTCATGAGCTAATTACTTAGACGTGCCAAAATTGATATAAAAAAGGACACCTTTCATTTTTCAAGCGCCTGAGTGTTTTTAATTGCTAATTCATCAGATGCGGGTTGGCGACAAGGCGTCGAAGGCGTCGTGCCTCATTTTTCATCCAGCTTCTTACCTCCAACAGCTCCCTTAGGAATTGCAATGTGTCCAAAAAAAATCCGTATGATTTAACCATATAGTCGTAATGGAATTGTCATGTTCATTGCGATATAATGTGTGATATATGGCGGCTTCTTTTTTTAGAGATGCATTTTTTTTAAAGCGGGGAACCGATTGAAAATGTGCATAGTCAAAGCTAATCAATCTGCAAAATTAATGTGTGGTTGGTCAATCGGAATGGTGCATCAAATCAGAACAAAATTTGAACCCTGCTGCATCGAAAATATGGGGTCCCCCCCAAAAAAATTTGATCATATGGTGGAAATGTTCAAGATCAATGTTCAATCTTGAAAGCTGCTTTCGCGCAGAGTCGAGAAAATATATGCGGCCCATTTTTGCTAAAGTTGTATAAAAAAGTGGGAAAACACTTGGCTGTAGTGCATCGTATCTTTTTCCGAATGCACTCTCCAGCGTCCATGACAGTGAGAGAATATGCTGGGAATTTCTTGCCAAAAAAAAAGGAGTGGAAACCCTGCATTTTTATTGAGATTCATCCATTCAGAAAAGGGCAATATTCGACAAAAGTTATATCTGAATAACAGCGCTGACATTTTTTGCTAGTGTTTTAATATATAAAAATTATTACATAGAAGTTACACATCAAGATGCAATACAGTGAGAGACTACTCCTGTAGACTTAATTTGCAAGACTTACCCCCACCTAAATCCAATCCGCTTTCCAACCGACTTTGCACTTTCACTTCAGCGTCACCTTTTTGATGAATCTTTCAGTAAGACGGTCCTATCTTGCATTTCAAATAGGTAGGCTCACTGCAGATCCTCACCAATCACACAGCCTCAACCACAAGAACCATTACAAAAAATGGCAAAAAAATTGTCCAATATTAATTTCTAGAGTTATCGCCTAAGCCACAAGTAACTTTTAGAAAGAGACAAAAAAGTTGGCAAAATTTTTTTTTCCAGTTGAATATTTCCCAACTGCGCCAACTTTTGGCTGCCAAGTCGCTTTGAAGGCCGTGTGGACTAGTTACGAGGGTCATAGAACTTTTTCAACAATATTTATGATTGGCATGACGATCGGTGCCTCGCAGCAGGCGGCATTGATCCTTTGGAAGCCACATTGATGTGCAAAATGCATCAGTCCGTGGGAGTCATATTGATGAGTATGCATTGAATGGCCCTCGCTTGTAAAGTATGAAACTTGCTCAAATATAGGACCCAGGCTCGTCTCAACTGCCTATTTTTTGGGGGGAGGCACTTGGTGATAGTGAGGGAGTCATAAGGCATGCCTAATTGTGACAAAACGAGGATAAATTATTTAAAAAATTTAAATACAATTTGTGTGTTAGACATATTAGGATTACAGTACTAATATAATAATTTTAAAATACTTTAACAGGTTTTGATCACACCAAATATTTTAATAGTCAGATAATTTTGTACAGCAGCAAGCCAAATTATGCATGGCAATATCCCTTAAACTTTTAAAGGGTTAATCCGTAGTGTGCAACCTTTCACTTTCATTGAAGCTCGGCTTTTAAAAAATTAATTAGTTAATTATAGCTAACAGGTAAGGCAATCCGACATATATCTATAGAGTAATAAACTATTGGACATTTCAAAGCCTGCTGCAGCCTACATAATTATTATTACTACGAAATACTGCCTTTCCTACATAAGTTAATTTGACTGTAGAATTGTACTAATGTACAGGTCCACAATTTAATTCCAACCTTGTGCAGTGCCATACTGTATTAACACCCTATATTACAGCCTATACTCTTTTTTCAGCAGACACTCACGTATGAAATAAAAATCAGCCAAGAGGGCAGGCAGGTTATGTCAATACATTACCGTGAGAGTAATAACGCAGTAGACCTGAAGGGACCTGTTAGCTCGTCACCGTACTGCCTAATATTACTATATTTTTGCTGCATAATTTGAACGAGGCTGCTCTGCAAAATGCATTATACAGAATACAAGCTCCAACCCAAATTACATGCGTATACTGCCTCCCGCAAAATGTACTGTATGACACTCATAAATTACGCATCTGATTACTAATGACTTTAAGTTCGTTGCTACCTGTAATCAAATGCCCATCACCCAATGCGTAATATCCATGCACCACATTAGTATACAGAATAGTCCCTTCCTTTTTATCTAGGCAAAAAAGCCCTGGCAATTTTTCCCTTTTCATCCTTTAACTCCTTTTCTTCCATTTTCTTCCATCTCCTGCTGCACTCACTTCCAGGACTTCATTCCGAGTGTGTAACGAGAACTTCGTGTCCCAAGGAATGCAGAATTCAAGCCCCCACGTGACTTATTTATACCGGAGCCCTTCTCGTCAGGTTTGTTCTGGGAAGCGCTTTTTTTTTGCACTCCAACTGCTCTTTTTCTCCTCTATACTGTATGTAAGGCTCGTATAGGGTTCTGTCTCTGCTATTTGCCTTCCTTTACGGGCCTAAATAAGGTGGGTTTCAAGTCATGTTGTCACATGTTGTCCTGTACACTATAGGTCAGAGAGTTGTGCTTAGGTTGTGTACAGGTGTGTATAGGTAGTGTATAGGTGTGCATAGGTAGTGTATAGGTGTGCATAGGTAGTGTATAGGTGTGCTTAGGGTGTGTATAGGTGTGCATAGGTTGTGGATAGTTTAAAAAAAAATTAAACTGAGAGTCGAAATTGAACGAGCTCATTCGAGCAATTCACTCGAGTGCTATTTACTCATATTGAGTGGTTTGGAGTAATCAAGTCAAATTGTGTGAATGGAAATAGCGTTGAAATGGGAATCCGTTCAATTTGGGCTGTCCCATTCAGTAGGAGTTATTTTAAGCCCAATATATCGGTAAGCTAGTTATACTATCCACTCATTGTGTGAAACTTGACTATGAGGGTTTAAGAGTGTTGGAACCAACAGGGTGCAGTTTTATTTCAGACACCGGACAGACACCTTCAAGTTTGTATATTTTGTCATGCAGAAAACACAGGCGTGGAACAAAAAATTAGCATTTTTCTCAGCGGGCTCTTGCTTTTTTTTGCGAAAAATTTTTTTGCGACGAGTTTTGACGCTCGAGTGCAAGATATAGGACCATGGGTTCTGTTCCCAACCAAGACCTTGGCTTGGTATCAAATATTCAGCAGTTTCTTTTGCAGCACTACCGCACACTCCAAAGCCCACTTTTCATACCTCTCTCATTAAAAACACTCCACATTGTAATGTATGCAGTAAAAAAAATCTCAAACCGCAAGCACATAGCCTTGTAGACATACGATGCAGTAATGGATGTGGACTCGATACTTTTGTTGTCGCAGTGTGCCTTGAATTTCAGAACCAACAACCAGGATGTTGCCAGCCAACCGTGATATATAATCCGGATTGATGTGCGCATAAAAACGTCAATATTATTGTTTGCTGTAGCGAGAGGAAGGGAAATGTTACAGAGCAATCCACTTTCACAAAAAACAATAACACAGTACCATAATGTACCTCAGTGCAGTTCTCTACTTGAAATCCAGGATTTTACAGTGCCTTGATGTAAAAGGTTCATGCCTACTATTTTTCACTATCATATTAGGCATCAACTAGCCTCGCTCAAGGCCGTCTCACGACTAATTCAACTTCAACCCTCTTCCTAGGTCCATCACTAGACACCCCTGCCATCTACTGGGGGCATGCCATCATCTTGCTATCTTCGCAGGAACATCCGATGAGATGACCTCGCAGACTAGACGGAGGAGTTGACTAGTGGTCATTAGCCAGTCACCTGTCACATTAATTCTTGCCAATAAACAACATTAACAGCTTCAGTCTACCTGTCCAATGTCCAGTGTGGGGCGGGAGGGAGGGAGAGAGAGGAGAGAGAAAGAGAGAGAAGAAAGACGGGAGACAAGACAGAGAGGGGGAAAGAGGGGTTTTGAAGGTGAACACTATTCAATGAGCNCCCAATCGTCAGTGTTTCTTTCTTTTCATTGGTTTTGCACTGTCATGGAGTTTTATGCAGAGAAAAACATGTCAATTATTCTTTCAAGTCATTATTAGCCCAACTTGAAGTGATGGCGCCCTTTCTTTACGTCAAGTACATGTTGGAGAGAGTGTCAGTATCGAGGTGGCGCAGTGGTCCAGTGGCTAAGGCGCTATCTTCGTAACCTGAAGGTTGAAGGATCGAATCCTGAAAGAAAGACATCGTTTCTTTTTATCGTTATGGACCTTTTTCGCTGTTACTTCATCTCTCATTTCACATTTATTTCTCTTTGAAGTGCATCTGGTAAATAGGCTAGACCCTTCCAACACCCACACTCTCGTTGCAGCATAGCGTGGCTGTGTGGTAACGCATCAGACTCTCAATCGGGAGATGTGGGTTCAAATCCCGAATCTCCACGGTTGATGAGTCAGGAAAAAAATTTGCAGCCGTCATCTCTG